>CM066031.1:923179551-923729769 GCA_033557465.1 Ichthyophis bannanicus | reverse complement strand
GTGCTGGATGTGACAAAATACCGTCCAAAGCTGTCCACATGTGTGTCCTCCAGTAGACGGGATGACATTGTTGCCCAACAAGCAATGTTCCTACGTATGTTAGCGTATGTTAATGTAGACCCACACGAATAACAGCCATAGGCACTGTTCCCTCTAAGCATGTGCGCGTGTGCACAGCGCAACCACACCTCTCCGCGTGTCGCACAATACTTTTAGCAACAGAGCGCACAAAACTTATGGTTGCTGATTCCTGATAGTAACAACATAGTCGTCTTCAAAAGTTAAAAGTTGTGATTGTAATTACTAGACATATTCCGTATTCATTTAGTAATTGTTCCATATTCATTTTCATGTTACATTAAAATCAATGTGGTGTACATACTGTATTCCTGGAACGTGTAGTCAAATCTTAAAGTATATAACTCCGATTGTCGTTATTGTTGCGCCCAACGAATTGAACCTTGATTCAAAAAGCTGCACAGCTGATATGTTCGCGCACCCAGCCTACAGACAAATATAGAGGGAACATTGAGCCTAGGGTGAGTGTACACCTACGGATGCAGACCTACTAGGTATGCAGTTTCAGCTGCATCATGTTGTGTGACAATACCCCATGAATAGCATAGCACTTGCACAACTGAGCTTCATCACTGTAGCCCAGCGTGGCCCAGTAACTACGCATGTTAACTGTCACATGGGCCATGGGGACACAGAGATGACATACCTAGACCCAAGAAACGAACATTCGCCTTCTATGCCCCAAAATGTTGGTACGAACTTCCACCTGAAATTAGATCCATCAAAGGCCTTATGCAGTTCCGTAAGGCAATGAAACACCACATCTTCCTACTTCACTTTGCTCATGCATCCACCCCACCTCATGTCACCCACCTGCCAATGTCTACAAACCGCACACGTCCACAAGTATCTTGAACCCGCCTTAGACCTCCTGTATATACAATCCATATCTAATTATATTTTTGTACATATGTTTATAGTTCCCCTGTTGCTCCAGGTTTATGCTCCTGTTACAATGTATGTTCCAGGTTTGAACTCCTGTTACAATGTAAGCACAGAAACAGGCTTCTGACTGTGCACCCTTGTTGTATGTAAACCGCACTGATAACAAATTGCGCGGTATATAAACGTTTTAAAATACTTAAAAACAAAAAGTAAATAAACATACATGTATGGCATGCACCGTCACACAGACCCCTTCCCCTACGGTCTGCATCACCAGGTGTTAGACCACTCCTACCACATGACATTTTCAGTTGGAATGACATCAGACACACATATAGCATGATGTACAGACAGGACACGGTCTAGGATCCTGTACCCATGGTTTGGGAGGCTTACAGGTCCCTGGAGGCAGCATGTATGTCCACAATTACGTTAGGCTGGTGGACATACAGGACAGGGCTCGCAACATGTCCACGTTCATGTATATGTGACACTGAGGTGCACAATGCAGGCTTGGTGATGAAACCCCCCGGATCACACAGGTTTATCTGGTGCCCCATGCTGGGTCCTGATGGACTAGACAGCTCACAGGTGGCACCCCTGCTGCCAAACACATTAAGGGAGGGCCCCCCCTATCTCTGTGACTCACTCCTCCCGAGGGCTCACCACATGCTGTTGCATGCTCAGCATGACCCTGTAGTCCGCCATTTTGCGTTGTGTCAACCCTGTGCTGCACCATCTGGTCCTCTCCATGCACGTTGTGCAGCCTCCACATGTGTACCAAGGTATACATGCACTGTTATCTGACCCCAGGTCCTTCACCACTGGGTGTATGTGGACCCCTCTGCCGTCAGACACATGTGGCATTGGTGGACCTGCCCATGTACGCTACACCTGTACCCTGTCCATGCTGTGTGTATCCCCCCAAATGTGGTCCCACATGGGTTGGCTGTGCACATTCTATCTCTCTGCAGCACGACGTATCCACAGGTGTGTTTGCTGTCCAGCGAACACGCTCCGCCACACTGCACACGGGACATGTGTGTGCTATGTGTCCCACAGGCCTATTCCAATATCTGCAGCACGTGGGGGTGTGTGGGCAACCTGTGTATCCCTGTGTGTGCCCCCACATCACATAGATCAACCATGTGCTGTGTGTGGCATTGACATACACCTTTCTGACATTGCGTGTTCATAACCATATCCGCGTGCATACTATAGTTTGTACAGTCACAATGACAATCATGTGTTATATGAGTCATCTTGTTGTGTGTTTCTTGGGAGGTATATCACACACCACCCTTGCTTCCCCCCTACAGGCATCTGTCGTGAATTGGCAGCTGTGCGCCAGTCTATCGATGCCAACACGCTGGAGATTTGCCACTTGCGGCAGGATATCAGGGACATGCCACTTGAAGAATGTGTGTGGCCCTGGAGGGGATACGTGCCATACTGCAGAGTTATGCACAACCACCGCCACCACCACCGCCACCACCTCCACAAGCACAAGATGAGGGGGAGGGTGCAGCACAAGGGGGTAGGGTTTTGCAATGTGCCAGAAAGGGCAGGCCACGCCGTGGTTCCTAGGTGTGTGAATAAATGTTTTGAACAACATACATGATACGTGTCATTGCAATTTGTGTCCCTTTGGTCCCCTATGTGGTGTCCACATGCATGTCGTGTCGCTGATCAGCAGACCCTTGCTGTCGCATTAGCTGCTCCACCAGGTGTTGCAGAACAGACGGCACGACATGCTATGTGTCACCTACACAGTCCATAGTCACAGCCCCTTGGCTGTAGGGGTTCTCCTCACACACACTGACCCATGTTGTCTCAGGTGTACTGTTCCCATACCTCATGGTCTGTCGTCAGCGGCATCACCCCCCTCCCCCCCTCTGCCAGCATACCTGGTTCAATATTTGTGGTCATAGCCTATATGAAAGACAACAGTGGGAACATGTCTGGCCCCCCCCCCCAAGGCATGCATGTGGCACAGGCAGACATGCGTAGCATGCTTATGTTGGCTTCCTCCCTCCGCTGACACATTTGTTAGCAGTTCAATCCACCCAACAGCATGGCTGTTTCTGGGATCCCCCTCACACTTCAACATCCCATGCGGCTTCCCTGGCCCTTAGCCACTGCACACGTTTACGCCCCATGACGGCATGTGTAAGCAGTCCATGTCTGCCAGCCATGTCAGCCTCCACAGCCTGTCCAGATGCACAGAAATATCCCAGCCATTCATCCATGGTGCCAGGTTTATGGAGAAACATTACCATGTTTCAAAATAACAAAATCAAATGTTTATTATAGAACATTTAAACATTGGCAACATGCCACCACACAAACATCCCCATTTTGTGCGTGGAACACAGCACAGCACAGCGCACATGTGCACATCACAGGTGTTCTCAGAGGTGCCTGTGACGCCCTTCGGCAGATGCCCGCCGACATTGCAGCTGCGCAACATCGGCGGACACCTGCCGGACAGCCCCCGTCAGACACTGCAGTGCATGAAAGACTAGGCGTACGTCGCGCCGCACATCATCAATTGCCCCCAGCACATCATGCATGCACCTGCCAGCACATAGGCAAATGGTGCCCGTGGTCTGTGTGCTGGCATGTGCATGCAATATGCCGTGGGGCGTGGGATGACATGTTTGTGCGACGACGCCTATCCCCAGCTTCCACCTGCAGTGTCCTGACGGGGGCCCACGTAGTCCTGTGCTGTGCTGTGTTCCCCCGCACCCCCCACCCCTGTCCTCCCCCCAAAACACTCTCAGCCACCCTCTCTGCCCAACCCAGCACCCCCCCACACACAGGTTGCACATTGCCCCCCTCACCCGCAGCCGCCCTCCTGCCAGCAGCATCACCCTCTGGGTGTGCCTGTGGGGGCCTCTCCTCCTCTCCCATCTCGTCACCCCCCACCACCGTCCATTGCTCCTCCTCCCTCTCCTCCTCCCCCCCCTCCCCCATCTGCTGCTCCTCCTCCGTCTCCTCCTCCGCCAGCTCGATCTGGGATCCCTCTTCCACCTCCGTCTCGCTTTCCACCACCACCACCTCCACCTCCCTTGCATGGTGGGTGGTGGGCCGCCGGAGTGAGTAGGCCGATGTGTGGCCCTCGCCGCTGCTTTCCTCTCCCCCTGTTAAAGTTAACAGACATATCAAAATGTACATGAGTGTTACGTTACACATCTACAGATGCATTAAACACACACGTTGGTGGGCCAATGTGACATTATAAACTGAGAGTCATGCCTGTCCAGTCTCACCATCATTGGGTGTCTGTGGCCCCCTGCTATAGCGCGCCAGGAAGTCTCCATGGAACTGCCGTAGTTCACGCACCTTCTTCCTCAGATCCTCCACCTGTTGATAAACAAACATTGTTTGGGGTCATTACCTACCCTTCTGCACAGGTGGATAGTTAACATACCCATATTCATGGTTGGCCACTGTCACCCTGCTCCGTGTGCCCTGCTGTGTGTTCTGTATTTCCTGCACAGTCCACACACTTGTGACAGGTGATCCCTGGGAAATGTGTGCATAGGCCTGCCTATGAGTGTGAGGGCGGGACCCACGGAGCCTGTCGGGGGTCTGCAGGCATCATCATATGGGACACCAGCCAGCAGCATTGCCCAGCACCTACAGGCTTCCCCACCCCCCACCCCATATCATCACCCTAGGCACGTCATGTTTGCAATGGTGGGGGAGAGAGGGAGACAAAGGGGTGGGGTATAGGGGGTGGGAGAGTGTGACAGGGACAGGGAGTGTGTGCGAGGGTGTCACATCCCCTGGGGGCAATGTTGTGTATGTGTTGACAGATCCCTTATTTTCAGGGTTATCAGCTGATACAGGTATGTAGGAATGTGTTGGACGTGGAGGTGTGGAACATGGTCCCCACTGGTGGGGGCACCCTAGTTGTGCGAGCATGGGAGAGGATCCCATTGTGTGTGGGCCCTGTGGAGGTGTTATTTGACCATCCATGGTTCCCTGGTCAACACAGTGCAGTGCGATTCAGAGTCCGGTATGGATGGGATACCTGTTGGACTGCGCAGCCTGATCAAATATTGCACCCCTGTGTGTGTCTCCACATGAGTTGAAATGGCTGTGGGAGGTGTGAGATCATCACTATGTGAGTGCTCGTCAGCTGTCGTTCTCACAGGCCGACTGTCGTGCACCCCAAGGACTGTGTGAGATGTGCAACCTACCCACCATAGCCTAGAAACATATCCGACTGACATACCCTCCGTCACAGTCTGCTTTCCCACCCCCCTAGGTCTGGTGTGTCCTACAGCACCACATCAGCAAGATACAAACTGAGAACAGGGTGTTGCCCAGGAATAATTAGGCAGCTATCAGGTCCCCTGGTGATGGAGGGACAGGTTCCAACAGCATAGGCATACTGCACCATATCCCCATGGTGCTTGCTGCCCGACCCAGCTGGGCTCCGTGTACACCTGGTGATAGGGGGGATGGTTTAAACCACATTGGCAAACAGCCCCATATCCACAGGGTGATAGAGGGCCCACTTTGAAGGGTTCTCTGTACCCCTGGGGACAGGGATGATGGGTTAAACAACATTAGTAGACATCCCCATATCTCCAGGATGACAGAGGGCCCACTTTGAAGGCTTCTCTGTACTCCTGGGGACAGGGCTGATGGGTTAAACAACATTAGTAGACATCCCCATAACTCCAGGATGACAGAGGGCCCACTTTGAAGGCTTCTCTGTACTCCTGGGGACAGGGATGATGGGTTAAACAACATTAGTAGACATCCCCATATCTCCAGGGTGGGTGAGAGTGTACTTTGAAGGGTTCTCAGTACTCCTGGGGACAGGGATGATGGGTTAAACAACATTAGTAGACATCCCCATATCTCCAGGATGACAGAGGGCCCACTTTGAAGGCTTCTCTGTACTCCTGGGGACAGGGATGATGGGTTAAACAACATTAGTAGACATCCCCATAACTCCAGGGTGGGTGGGAGTGTACTTTGATGGCTTCTCTGTACTCCTGGGGATAGGGATGATGGGTTAAACAACATTAGTAGACATCCCCATATCTCCAGGATGACAGAGGGCCCACTTTGAAGGCTTCTCTGTACTCCTGGGGACAGGGATGATGGGTTAAACAACATTAGTAGACATCCCCATAACTCCAGGGTGGGTGGGAGTGTACTTTGATAGCTTCTCTGTACTCCTGGGCAAAGGGATGATGGGTTAAACAACATTAGAAGACATCCCCATATATCCAGGATGACAGAGGGCCCCCTTTGAAGGGTACTCTTTACTCCTGGGGACAGGGATGATGGGTTAAACAACATTAGTAGACATCCCCATAACTCCAGAATGACAGAGGGCCCACTTTGAAGGCTTCTCTGTACTCCTGGGGACAGGGTTGATGGTTTAAACACAATTTGTTGACATCCCCATATCTCCAGGTTGTGTGTGTGTGTACTTTGAAGGCTTCTCTGTACTCCTGGGGATAGGGATGATGGGTTAAACAACATTAGTAGACATCCCCATATCTCCAGGATGACAGAGGGCCCACTTTGAAGGCTTCTCTGTACTCCTGGGGACAGGGCTGATGGGTTAAACAACATTAGTAGACATCCCCATAACTCCAGGATGACAGAGGGCCCACTTTGAAGGCTTCTCTGTACTCCTGGGGACAGGGCTGATGGGTTAAACAACATTAGTAGACATCCCCATATCTCCAGGGTGATGGTGGACCCACTCTGATGGGCTCTCAAGGGTCCTGGTGATAGGGGTTTTGCCCTGACCAACATTGGCACACACCCCATAGCTCCAGGGTGGCTGCCAGACCATGTGATGCACGTTTCACACCCCCTGAGGGTGGCCAATGTGTGCAGCCCTGAGGATGCAGGACACGGCCAGTTGCACATGATGTCTCTGGACCCATCCCAGGCAGATCTATGGGCTAGGTGTGTTACAGTGTTTTGTAGCACAGCAGCAGCAAGGACTCCAGGATGGCATCATGCCCTTTGTGACTACGTCCCTAAACACCTGGGTAGATGGCAAAACACTCATATGTGCTACATATAGACCTTTCTTTTGAATGTTTGGTGGTTTCACTATTTAGTATAAGCTCAATTTAGATGGTTTAGTTGTTTTCATTACATATAGACCTTGGCATGTGGGTCCCCCAGCTACACTTTACTGATCTGGAATACCTACACACAGCACCATTGACAGCTGCAAACAACCCTGTCTGTGTCTATGGTAATTATGACCTGTGGCAATGCACTCACCTCCCTTTGGTTGTCTGCCACACGATTGAAACGCCTTTTGATTCTCTCCCAGGCCCTCTGGACCTTTTCTGTGTCTTTTCCCCTGGGAACAGCTTCTCCATCTTTGGCCCAACCAATGCGGCCAGGTGGCAAAGTTCGGAGTGGCTGAATGCAGGTTTGCGCATTCTGGCAGCCATTTTGTTTTCTGCCCTTCTGGACGTGACGACGCTGACGACGCAACCTCCGCATTTGCGCATTGAGGCTCGCGCACATGCACTCCGCATGGCTGCGCTCCAGACATTGTGTTGCTATTGCGTTCCTCATGGCTGCGTGGATGTTATGTTATACATTGGAAATGCACGCACTTGCACACCCAAGGGTTAGGGTGTTGGAGATATGTATGTGCATTGATCTCAGCAGTCACACATGGCACCAATGGAGTATGTTTAGTGCACCCTGAGATTGTGCGGGGCCGCGTTGGTGTGCCTGTGCCATATACGGAGTGTGGGGTTCAGGCCGTGGAGATAAAACATGGGGTCGAACGCGACCTGACTGGTGCGCCAGGCGCTAATGGCCGGGGTCCACATTTGCGGCCCGGAAGGCCACGTGGCGCGCTGTTGGACACACACGAAATGTAGCAGCAGATAAGCATGCAATAAATACAACCAGGAGTCGTTTCAAGGATCAAAGCCAGTTTAATGTGCACATGGCTCAAGCAATAAGCAATTTCAAAATGGCTGCGCAATGGTTTCTAGCAACACAACAACTTTTATAGCGTTCTTCTCCATTCTAGACATAGGCAAACCTTTCATTGGTCCAAGTAACCCCTCTCACCCATCTATTGGTCCCGGTACTGATATGGCTACCCAATCGGGACCCTGGTCTGGGCTCAGCACCTGGTTGCCCCCCTTCTAGTCCCAATTACAATGGTCAGTGTCTCTAACTTGTTACATCTCTCCTCCAAGGTCGCTTAGCTTGTTAAAACATATGGGAAGCAGGGCACTGTAACCTTGCTTTTTGCAGAGTTAATTAATTCCATAGAAGCATAGCACACCTTATCAGTACCAATTACACTTGTTTTTCTATATTTTCTCAGTTTCTTTTCTGCTTAGCTATGTTCAGTTAAACTGAGTTAAGTTTCAATTCTATGGTGTCATCATTCAGGGGGGTTTTCATTCCTCTGGGCCTTACTACAGGCTTCAGTTTCAGGTCAAGCTGCTTAGGCCTGTCTGCTTAGTTCAATTAGCATGGATCATAGGCCGTCGCCTACCACAATATCAACAGAGCTGTGGTACAATGGTGGGGACACCGACCAATGGTGCAGGGGCCATGTGTTCAAACCCCTTTTGTGCACAACGTAAACGCCTGACTGAGGCATCACCTTTAATAGGTAGAGGTGTTTTAGGGGGCATCTTACTTTTGCACGGCATAGGGCGGAGCAGTGTTAATTTTGAGCAGCAGCAGGCGGCGCACTATTCATTCTTGGCGGCATGAAGCGGCGCACTGTTTTTTGGGGCGGCAGTGTGCGGCAAACTGTTCATTGTGAGCAGCTTAGGGCCGCGCGCAGATGGCCATGAGGCGGCGTACTGATGTGTCAGCACAGTAACAGGGACACAGCACAATGGTGGGTACACTGACCAATGGTGCACGGATCAGGGGTTCGATCCCTCACAGTGCTCAGTGCACAGGGCTGGCTGAGGCAGTATGTTTTTGGTGAGTAGTGCTGTAGGGTGGCTTTTAGTTTTCCTTTATTTAGCACAGCTACCAAACGCACTCGCACATCATGTTGACATGAGGCAGCTCATGAGGCACATGTTTGAGTCCACTGTCCGCCAAGGCACCCTTGCATGTCCCCTATAGGGCACCATATATGTTGTGTCTCCGGATAGAGACTAGTGCACCTCATATGGACCTAAACTAAAAGATGGCCTATTGTGTGCCCTATCAACCACACTCAAGGGCACCATGTGGGTATAGTACGCTGTGGGTTGATTTGCTGCCAGCAACATCTGCACATTAAATGTTAAATACCTGTGCACCGCCCTACAAAATTACACCACTGTGGGTTTGAACCCATGACCTCTGACTTCACAGGCAATGAGGTACCCATTGGCCTACAGCTCTATAGCTGCCAGCAAGCCCCTGGCTGGCTGCAGAGAGCCTGCATGTCACCACACAGACAGTCTGTTGTGGTAGCCAGGATAGGGTTAGTCCACCCATACCCATGATGCACTGCACATGCAAATCAACTGTCCACAGATAGACACAGGATCGGGAATGCACCCCGGCATCTCCACAGCTTGGTAGGAGGGAGTGTCCATGTGCACCCACACAGCACCTCGGCCTGGTAGGGTGTACTGAGTGGGTGTTGTACTGGCACAGAGTAGCTACACACCGTCACATTGTGCGGGTACTGTGCTCACCCTGAGTGTGCGTGGAGGCACCCAGGACCAGGTCCACCACAACCTCCGTGGCAGAATGAGGCCATGCCAGAGCTTCACAGCACTATCACTCTGTGAGATAGGTTGTTTCTGCAGAGACACCTTGGATATCTCTGTCGGGCAGAGTCAGGGGCACCCCTTATGTGAGACCTAGGTGGGCTCTTTACCACCATTTCTCCCCCTCAGGTTGGATAGCAGGGTCTCTTATCATCATGCTACCTCCCTGCAATGGTAGCAGTAGGGTGGACCATCAACCCCAGTCCTGCTGTGGGAGAGACACCCTACAGCGCTGTCACAGCAACTCCATACACATCCATAACACAATATCTGACAGACATTAGGCCTTGATATGCTAAGTTGCACCCCACCACTATCTCATCTTCGCCTACAGCAAGCCATCAGCCACTGCACGGCGCTCCATCAGGACACACACCAGCTGACATATGTCTGCTAGTTAGTCCTGTTGGAAATGCATGCACCCAGAACTGGGATGGCAGTGCACACCAGCAGTTAAGTCATTGACTGGGCCCCGACACAAAACCCATATATATCACATGGGAGACATACTATCATTCACTATGGGGGTGCCTAGCCATGTTGTCTTCACTGCACAGTCAGGGTGGAGTGCAACCCCAGCAGCACATACAGAGGCCACCATGTATGTGTAGGTGGTGGGCAACCACTACACTATCCCAGTCAGTGCCCTCTGCCCTGTGCAGATGCATCCTGGCCAACCCGCCCTGTCAGAGCTATACCCATGGTACCTTGCTGCTCATTATGCACATTGGCAGGCCAATACTGGCAACAGTGCTGGCAGTGTGGGCTGTGGAAGGTGTTTGCAGCCAACACACACTGTATAGACAGACACACACTCCCACACGTATGCCAGCATTGTGCTACTGTAGAGGCGTTTGTCAGCATTAGCCACCACACCAGTCCTGGGCACAGTACAGGCATGGATATGGTAGCAATACTGTTTTGAGTCACTCCCCAGGGTGGTAAACGCTATCAGAGACCAGACCTGATGCACCCACTGCAGTCAACAGACAGATTGTCATGATGGAGCTCAAGGAGCAGAATGTGCGTGACGTAGGGATATCTATCTGCCAATACTCAGAGCAAGTGTTTGGAAGCTGTGTACCGTATACCCAGGTGTAGAGTGACATTGCTAAGGTATTCACATGCTAGTATTGTGAGATGCACACAAGGCCCGATTGTCCTGCCTCTCCAGGGGGCATTGGCCATTGGGGCCTGTGGGTGTGGGTGTGGGTGTGGGTGTGGGTGTGTCTGCCCCTGTTGGCTGCTGCTTTACAGCTGAGGTTCCCAAATCCAGCCCAGGGTTGCAACACACTGTTCGCGTTTTCCTGCTGTCCCTCATGAATATGCATTAGCTACATCTACATGCCATGGGGGTGGTGCAGAGATATACAGCACTGGCATTTGTATGGGCGGCAGCATTGAACCTGAATGGTGTGTGGTCCTCTGGGACTGCATTTGTGAGACTCTGCTCTAGGTAATGCCCCTCATCATGGTGTCTGTGATCAGTGGGGTGTAAAATTGGCGTATGAGCAATGCGTATGTCCCCAGCAATAATGGTTTGTCCTTACTATCACGGATTAGTTGTGGGTAAAGATATGTGGAGAGGATTGGCAGGGCTTTGAACCTGTGACCTTCTGTTCTTGCACACACTGTCTGTGTGCAGTGCGCCACTGTGTTGCCACAGATGTGCTTGATTCCCTGGGCAGTCTATGACTGTACATCCGACAGGGCCTGTCTGTTGCAGTGGACGGTGCCAGCCTGCACATGGCTAGGCCACTGTCTTCTGTGGCTAGCAGCCACTGCCCCCTCCACCACCTGTACTCATCCGCCAACATGATGGCATTCCTACTCTCAGGGAATGCATATGCCCTGATTGCATTGTGGCACTCCGGGACTGGATGTGGGGGACTGGGCTGTGGGTAATGCCCATTGTTATGGGGTGTGTGCGGGGTAGGGCAAAATATGGGTGTTTGCACCATGCTTATGTTCCCTGCAATACAGGGGTGTCTGTGCTATCTTTGTTTAGTGGTGGGTAAAACATAGGAACTGGGCTGGCATGGGCCGCAGCTGGGATTTGATCCTATGCCTTATGGTCCTAGAGGTAGTGGCTCTGTCCGCTGCACCACAGTGTGTCCACAGAGACAGTGCAGTCCCTGGAGATAGTTAACCTGGCAGGATGGTGTCGCAAACCCTGCTCTGCACATTTTTACTGTGGGCTCATTCACCCTGTCTGGTGACAAACGTGCAACTAAGCCCCGGAACTGACCACCGCAGATGGGGGTTGATATATAAACAAACTGGGCAACCTTGCTATTGATGGGCAACCATAAACACCACTCACAGGGAACGTACGTAACAAGGAAATGTGTGTTGGGAAAGGTCTCCGCTCCGTAGACCGTTCCATAATTCATTTATATTTTTGGTGCTTTCCTGGGTGTGTTTTTTGGTTTTGCCCTTTACTATCACTGTTCCCCAGCTGACCTCCTCTTTGTACTATTTCTGTGGTGGTCATTTGATATTTGTAATTGCACTTTTGTGCTGTGCACATGTATCACACTGCTCACGTTTTGAAGGTTTCCCCGGTTTAGGTGTACATTGCTGACGAAAATGGTTTCCCTTCCCTTTACATGGCCTGTACCGCGAGTGTTTCACTCGCGCTATTTTTTACTTGCGAATTCAGCCCCGATAATGTGCGGGGCGCCTCTCCCCTCCCCTTCCCTGCCCATAAGCCCCGTCTCTCCGCCCCTCCGGAGCCTTCCTCCGCCCTCCGTTAGCCTTTCCACGCCTCTATCGGACATTTGCGGGCCCGTACTTGTGCGGGGCGCGTTCGTGTGACGCGCACGCGTGCGGTGGTGACCCGCACGTTTACGGGCCATTTAAGTGCTCTTAAGTACCGCTTTTAGTGCGCTATTTTGCGGCGCGCAAATTAGCGGTTTTTAGTAAACATGCCCCTTAGTAGTATGTTCAGAAAGGAAGGGAAAACGTTTGCTGATGTTATAGAGAAAGAAAGGATAGGTTTTAGCTATAAATTGGATGTGTGTGGAGAAGGAGAGGCATCAAGGTAGAGAGAGAAAAAAAGAAGTGAGCCCAAGATAGATCTTTGGAGTACACTTACTGAGAGTGGGATAGCAGTAAAGGAGGATCCACCAAAACAAACACTGAAAGTGCGATGGGAGAGATAAGAAGAGAACTAGGCGAGCACAGAGCCCTTAAAACCAAGTGAAGACCTGGTGTGGAAGAGAAGGTAGTGGTCAACAGTGTCAAAAGCAGCAGAAAGGTCAAGAAGGATAAGGAATGAGTAAAGGCCTTTGGATTTTGCCAGGAACTATACTGGAGACTTTGACAAGAGCCGTTTCAGTAGAATGTAAGGGACAAAGCCAGGTTGCAGCAGATCTAGAAGGGCTTGAGAGAAGAGAAAGTCAAGACAACAACAGATGATGTAAAACCCTCTCGCACCGAGGAGGTTTCTCCAGGGCAATGTGCCCACGAGGGAAGGGTTAGGACAGCCATTATAGCTGGTGATTTGATCATTAGGCATGTACTGTAGATAGCTGGGTGGCTAGTGGACGTGAGGATTGCCTGGCAACATGCTTGCCTGGTGCGAAGGTAGCGGACCTCACACACCACCTATACAAGATCTTAGATAGTGCTGGAGAGGAGTCTGCTGTCTTGGTATATGTCAGTACCAATGACATAGGAAAGTGTGGTAGAGAAGTTCTGGAGGCTAAATTTAGGCTTTTAGGTAGGAAGTTGAAATCCAGAACTTCCAGAGTAGCATTCTCTGAAATGCTTCCTGTTCCAAGTGCAGGATCCAAAAGGCAGGCAGAGTTTCGGAGTCTCAATGCGTGGATGAGACGATGGTGCAAGGAAGAGGATTTTGGATTTGTTAGGAACTGGGGAACATCTGGGGAATGGAGGGCTTTTCCAATGGGATGGGCTCCACCTTAACTGGGATGAGACTAGACTTCTGGCATTAACCTTTAAAAAAGAGATAGAGCAGCTTTTAAACTAGATAACAGGGGAAAGCCGACAGACGCCCGGAAGTGCATGGTTCGGAACAATTTTGCAAGAATACTAGCAAAAAATGGAAGATAGGGCATATCAGCAGACTAAAGTAGACCAAATGCCCTTGAGAACAGAGTAGACAGAGCTTAAAGATTCCAAATTACCCCTGCCTACCAATAGCCAGATTAATATGAATAAAATACAGCCTCCAAAATGATTGTATGCAAATGCTAGAAGTCTAAAAAATAAGATGGGAGAGTTAGAATATATAAATGAGAGGTGAGATATGATTGGTATCTCAGAGACATGGTGGAAGGAGGACAACCGGTGAGATACTGTGATACCTGGGTACAAACTATATCGTCATGATAGAGCAGCTCAAATTGGTAGTGGGGTTACACTCTATGTTAGAGTGAGCATTGAGTCACAAAGGATTCAATTTTTGCAGGATACAAAATTCACTGTAGAATCTCTATGAATTGAAATTTCATGTAAAAAAGGGGAAGGGGAAGATGATGGAAATGGAATGTACTATTGACCACCTGACCAGAGTGAACAAATTGATGATGAGATGCTCAAAGTAATCAGGGAAGCTATCAAAAGTTACAGTACAGTAATGGGTGAATTCAATTACCGCAGTATCGACTGGTCAGTGTCATGGCAGGACATGCTGAAAACGTTTCTAGATAAAATAAATGACTTCTTCTTGGAGCAGCTGGTTCATGAACCGACAAGAGGGGAAGCCATTTTGGACCTAGTCTTTAGTGGAACACAAGATCTGGTGCAAGAGATAAGATGTTGGGGCCACTTGACAATAGTGATCATAGCATGATCATGTTTTATTTAATAAAAGGAGGAATTATGGCAATGAAATCCATAGTACTATCTTTTACTATCAAAAGGGAGACTATGATAAAATGAGGAAAATATTTAAGAAAAAACTAGAAGGAGCAGTTGCGAAGGTTAAAGATTTACATCAAGCATGGTTGTTGGTTTTTTTTTTGTGTGTTTTTTTTAAATTGTTTATTTAAATTTTCTCAAATGCAAGAAAATATACAAAGAACACATTCCACTCAATAAAATAATACATTCAAGAATAATACCATATCCTAGTACAATCACATCAAGGAGAGAAAACTGCAATTACCCCCACCAGGGGACAAAAATATAATAGAAGAAAATAAGAGTTAATTGAAACTCCAAATCAGGGAGCAAAAAAAAATACAAGCCATCCCACCTGAACACCCTCCTGTCTATCAACGCCCTCCCTATCAACAAGAAACTGGCTAAGAGAAGCCACATCAGTATAAACATAATCATGACCTTCATAAGTTACCAGGCAGCGACAAGGGAACTTCAAAAAAAAAGAAGCCCCCAAGGCGATTACTCGAGCTCTAAGCTCAAGAAACTGCTTCCGGCGAGCCTGAGTAGCCTTGCCAACATCAGGGAAAACCTGAAGTTTATATCCACAAAACAACACATCTTTGCTCTTGAAATAAGCACAAATAATTCTCAATTTAAGTGATTCTGACCCGAAAGTCACCACCAAAGTACACCTCTTTGGGATGATATCAAGTGAATCCTGCAAAAACTCTGTAAGGTTGGGGCCTACCAAATCAACCAAAGGAGAAGCATCTTTGGGATGATCTGAGGCCCCTACCTTAGGAAAAAAGGAATACATTTGCACAATATCTACAGAGTCATCTAAGTGCAAAATTTCAGGCAAATACTTCTTTAGTAGAATCTCAGGAGAAAGCAAGTGGGTGGATGGAAAATTTAAGAAACGAAGGTTCCTAGCACGCTGGTGATTTTCCATCAATTCCAATCGATAGGAAAGTGAAGAAATATCTTTCAAATAAACTAAATGGCAATCCTTATACGATTGGAGTTGGGAGTCAACCAGAGCTAAGGAACCTGCAAAATTGGTCATTTGATCATCAATCACATCAACTTTTTTAACAACATCATGTGTGAAGTTACATAAAGAAGTAACAGTAGAGGAAAGACGTGTTTCAATATTCAAAAGCATTGACCAAATATCAGAAAGTGTCACCTCACTCTTAGTTGGTAAAGACTCAATAGTAGATGCAGCAGGGCTAACTGGGATTAACACCGGAGGTGTAACCGATGAAAGTACCTTCAAAGGAGTAGACAAAGATGCAGGCAGAGGGAAAGGAGGTGGTGTCCGGATATCAGGGCTCAAAGACGCCCCGTCCAGAGACTGGCTAGCAAGCGGAAGAGCAGTTACATGCCTGTCCATGGGACCAGACATCTTACCTCCATCTCCTGACGATGTCTTGGCTGATGCTTTAGCCTTCCGTTTCCCCATAGGCAAGCCAAACTGCAGGTGCTTCTAACACCCAAGAAACACCCAAGGAGCACATAAGGAGCAGGAGATACCCCTTGTAACGCACCCCTTAAAACGCGACCCCCGCAGGCCACGTACACGCAGCCGCGTATAGATCAGCTGAGTTTTGTAGGGCTCGTGGGGGGTCCTCCACTCCCGAGGGCGGCCACACTCTGCCTGCGGTGGATTCAGCAGGCACCGGGCTCCAACCAGCCACTTGCTCCGTGGTGCAAAACAAACCCGTGGCAGCTCCCAAGGCAAGACAGATTTCTCTCCATGGTTGTTGTTTAAAAGTACTATCTTGGAGGCCCAAACCAGTTGTATTCCACACTTTAAAAAAGTGGAAGGAAGTCCAAAAAACTGCCAGCATGGTTTAAAGGTGAGGTCAGAGAGGCTGTTGTTGCCAAAAAAGATTCTTTCAGGAAATGAAAAAAGAAGCCAAATGACAGAAACTGAAAACAACATAAGAATTGGCAAGTTATATACAAGGCATTGATTTAGCAGGCAAAGAGAGAATTTGAGAAGAAGCTTGCTGTGGAAGCAAAAACACATAATAAAGACTTTTTCAAGTGCATTCATAGCAAAAACCTGTGACAGAGTCAGTTGATCCACTATATGATAGAGGGATAAAAGGGGCACTAAGAGGGGACAAGGCCATAGCGGAGAAACTGAATGAACTTTTTGCTTCAGTCTTTACTGAGAAAGATGTAGGAATAATATCCATGACTGAAATGGTATTTAAATGTGATGCTGCAGAAGAATTGAAAGAAATATCGATACACTGGGAAGATGTATTACAACTATTTGAGAAACTGAACAGTAACAAATCACCTGGACCCGATGGTATACATCCAAGGATGTTGAATGAACTGAAAAATGAGATTGCAAACCTACTATTAGTAATCTGTGAACTATCATTAAAATCATCTGTAATACCTGAAGATTGGAGGATGACCAATATAATGCCAATTTTTAAAAAGAGTTGCATGGGTGATCCGGGAAAATACAGACTGGTGAGCCTGACGTCAGTACCAGGAAAAATGGTAGAAACCATTATAAAGAACAAAATTACTGAACAGGTAGATAGTCATGGCTTAATGGGAGACAGCCAACATGGCTTTAGCCAAGGAAGATCTTGTCTTACTAATGGTTTTTTGAAGATATGAATAAACAGGTAGGCAAAGATGAGTCAGTTGATATAGTGTATCTGGATTTTCAGAAAGCCTTTGACAAGGTCCCTCATGAGACACTTTTTAGCAAAATTAAAAGATAGAAAGCAGAGGGTAGGGCTAAGTGGCCTATTTTTCCAATGGAGAAAGGTGAATAATGGAGTACTCCAGGGATCTGTGCTGGGTCCGCTGCTTTCTAACATATTCATAAATGACCTGGAAATGGGAATAATGAGTGAGGATAATCAAATCTGCAGATGACAAAAAATTATTCAAAGTTGTTAAAATCTATGAGGATTGTGAAAAATTGCAACAGGACCTTGATAAATTGAAAGACTGGGCATTCAAATTGCAGATGAAATTTACTGTGGACAAGTGCAAAGTTATGCACCTAGGAAAGAACAACCGATACTATGGTTACACGATGCAAGGTTCCACATTAGGAACCACCACCCAGGAAAAAGATTTAGGTGTCATCGTGGATAACATGTTATAACCCTCCGCCCAGTGTGTAGCAGCAGCCAAGAAAGCAAATAGAATGCTAGGTATCATAAGGAAAGGAATGGAAAATAAAACAAAGGATATTATAATACCTCTGTATCGTTCCATGGTGCAACTGCACCTTGAATATTGTGTGCAATTCCAGTTGCCATATCTTAAAAAGGATATAGCATTATTAGAAAAGGTACAGAGAAGAGCCACCAAAATTGTAAAGGGGATGGAAGGATACCCCTATGAAGAAAGGCTAAAAAGGTTAAGGCTCTTCAACCTTGAAAAGAGATGGCTGTGGGGAGATATCATAGAGGTCTATAAATTAATGAATGGAGTGGAACAGGTAAACGTAGATCGATTGTTTACGCTATCAAAATATAGAAAGACTAGGGGACATGCAATGAAGCTACAGGGTAACCTATTTAAGAATAATAAGAGAAAATATGTTTTCACTCAACGTGTAATCAAACTCTGGAATTCATTACCGGAGGATGTAGTAAAAGCTGTTAGTGTAGCCGGGTTTAAAAAAGGTTTGGACAAGTTCCTGGAGGAAATGTCCATAAACCATTATTAAAAGGGACCCGGGATATCCACTGCATGCTCCAAAACAAACATTGTGGAACCCGTGTCTTTTGGGGAAACTGCTAGGTACTTGTGACCTAGATTGGCCACTGTTGGAAACGGGATACTGGGTTTGATGGACCTTGGTCTGACCCAGTATGACATATCTTATGTTCTTATGTTCAGTGAACTGCAAGCTCAAGTAGTTTATAGGTGAAGGGAAGGAGAGAGATGGGTCAATAATTAGAAGGACAGGTAAGGTCTAGAAGGAATGCATGAAAATCCACAAGCACACATGTGGAGGAAGCAACAGAATTTTCAAAACAAAAAGCTCTTCAAAGAATTAGATCACTAAACAAGGAAAAACAAGTGGCAAATGCACAAATATAGTGGTAAATACAAAGGGGCTTGTTTACAAAGCCGCGGTAGCGATTTGCGATCGTTATCGGAGCCGCGGCCCCATTGAAATCAATGGGGCCGCGGCTCCGATAACGATCGCGAACCGCTACCGTGGCTTTGTAAACAAGCCCCAAAGTGTTACTCCAGGAACCCTTTGTCCATCAAGAACGGACATATGAATGGTTAAGGAGAGGTGAACTGAAACTAAATGATGAGAGATTGATAGTTGTAGCCCAGGACAGTGGATGATGGACGAAATGGTTTACAGCAAGTATTGAAAAAAACTGGCAACACATATTGATTCTGTAAGAAATACCTAGAAACAGTGACTCACCTCATAGCTGGCTGTAAAGTTCTGATGGCGGAAAATTTCTATACAGAAAGGCACAACAAAGCTGCACGCCTCATGCAATGGAAACTCTATAAACACTACTACTGTGCCTGAAAAGCACTGGGATCATAACCCTAAGAGAATTACAGAGAATGAAGAGGTTATGATCACCTGGAACATTCCCATTCCAACAGATAAGAAACTGGATACAGGAAACCTGACATAGCAGTAAAGGAAAAAAACACCAGAATGGCCTTGATAATAAAGGTGTTGGTTCAGAATGATTATTCTGTGAATCACATGGAGAGGCAGAAGATCCTGAAGTACCAAGAAATGCAGTCAGAGACCAAGAAATTGTCAGATACTGATATATTTCCCATTGTATTGGGGTCCACAGGCTTGATAAAGAAGAATTCCCAAGCACATTTTGGCATACATCTTATGAACTTCAAAAGGAAGCTCTCTTTAGCATGATGCAAGTACAACGCCAAGCATTAGCAGTAAATCTGAGAGACTGAGATCATACTCCACATACTCTGGCTTTAAAGCGAGGTTCATGACAGTCATGATATGCGTAAAACTAACCCATTTGGAGAAACTGCCCCAGGGAAAAGTCATCGGAGGAAACTCGTCAGCTTCCACATGTAGACAGCAGCACTTATACGTGGAAGATGGTATTTCAGAACATACATGTATATGTCAGCCATTTTGTAATCCTATATGAATAAATGCTGCCAATTAACTAGATATGCTACTGTTGTTGTTAAGTGCCGTCAAGTCTGTGCCGACTCAATGTGACCCTCTGGATAGCTGTCTTCAGTCAGGTGACAAATTGTTGACGGAGTAGCACATTAGCTACTGTTATTGTATCCATCCATCACATTGCTGGCCTTCCTCTTTTGAGCCGACCGTCATACTTAAGGTCTTTCTATAATGATCTCTTTCTTCGCATGATGTGTCCAAAGTAGGAAATTTGAAGTCTTTATCTAATTTCACTTTGGAGGGCAAAATAAGCAAGCTAATCCTTTAATCTTTCCTGTAAAAGGCTGGCTAAAATGAGCACTTATTAAAAACCTAAATGTGCCAGTGAGCAGCTGTAAATCCTGATTTGGAAAACTGCAGTCATACATATGTATTCTCTATATGAAATGAGGAATATAAGTGTATATCTTTAACCTGCCCAGGCCACTCCCTAAAAACTCACCAAGCAAGTCCCCTTGTAATTCCTATGAAGTAATGACATCTATGTTAATTCACCCCCTTTATAAAAATCACCATTTCTACATGGATGCCATTTCCAAGTATAAATGCCTGACTGGAAATTGTGAATAAGTATTCTAAAATAACCCCTTATAGCACCTATTTTCCCCCTGGGGTCTAATTAAATACTGAGTGGGGCATATTCAGCAGCAGCATCTAGGCTAAATAAAGTGCATAGCTACCACCACTTTAATTAAAACTGAGTATTCAGTGGTTTACTGCCACTGAATGTCTGGGCTGGCTGGACATGTGCCGCTACTCGATTAGCAACCACTAACCGAATAGCGCTAACTGGTTAAAGTTAGGATAGTCATTCATCTGTCCTAATTTTAACAGGTTACGCTATCCGGTTAGCAGCTGAATATCACCGATAAACAGATAGCGGCTGCCACCACCCCCACTCCAGCCACAGACTGCCTGATTTAACCAGGCATTTGTTTGGTGGTCTGTGGAGATATTCAGCCGCTTTAACTGGTCAGTGTGGCTGAATATTGCTCTGACCGCATTTTAACTGGTTAGCAGGTTTGCTAATGGGCTAAAATGCTTTGATATTGTCCCCTAAGTAGAACTTTCCTTTCCTTGGCTCATTGGCATAGGAGCAGACCATAGTGTGCACTCCCTCCATTATATTAACCTGCTTCAGCCTCTGGCCTCTCTTAGATGCCTACAGGCTCAGGCTCTCCATCTGTTCTGAGTGTGTGAATATGAGTGAGTTCCTACTTCTACTGATTCCTTTTTTCTATACTCCTAAACAGAAGAATGGAAAAAGTTCTGCTCATCACGCCATTTCTACTCTTAAGTAACGCTGCTGACATCTTAATTTCTTAAAGGCATAAAATTATTTTTGATAATGTACTCTGCTCCTCCCCTCACCGGTAACAGCAGCTAGGTTCTTGGGAACAGATCTCCACACTCAGAGCAATGAGAAGGAAGCAATAACAATTAATAATGCAATTCACACGCACAATTGTGGTTACCACAGGACCAAAGCTTTGGGAGAAAGTGCAAGACTCGCGACTTCCCTCTCTGACCCCACCTACTTTGGTTTCCTTTTTTATTGGCTTAAAATCCCATCTCACAGCATAATTTCCACCTTATTGTTCTACGTCAAACATCACGTTACATCTTTTACTAATGCATATTCATAATGTGCATCATAGGTCAGATCTTATTATTATAGGTCATCAGGAGGAGACATACATGTATTCCCAGACATAACTTCTTAAACAATAATTCTAACACAAGCAGTTTTCACAGTGTATGTTTCAAGACTGAAGAGAAAGTTCTTCCCTGCACTTTCTGTACAATAAACTGGCCTAATTTCTCTGTTATCTAAACTCTTAGCAAAGTTTCTTTAGTAGAGTCTCTTCAAGTTTATCAGCTTAGTAATAGGCTTTGGAATGTCTGAGCTACTGAATCTGTGGTGTTAACTCTTTCTGAGGGCTTTCGTTGATACACTATTATTGAGTATCCTCACAATGTACACAGCCCTGTACAGACAAGTCTCCTTTCACTTTTCAGATCCCTGTAACTATTATTATAGAGACTAAAGGTCACACTTTTAAAACCAGTATCACATTTGTATGGATGCAATGAGTCACATGTTCACTTGTGGGTTTTTTTTTTTTTATATGTCAGGTCACGCAAGCATATTACATGAGAATTACTGCAAAAGAAAGGTACAAAACACAATAATCAATCCAAACCAAATAACAACAAGAAAAATGATCATTTTCAAACTGAGATCCACTATGAGAAGAGAATAGCGAAAAAGAAAAAACAAGCGGGAAGGCATGTGGGAGTATGAATGTTGAGAGGTGAGAAATGGCTTGAATGGGTTTAGTGATCGCCAAGTGTACTGTGATAACCAAATCTGCAGTCATGCTCAGAATCCCACATCAACCGCTTAGTGTGGGTTGGGGCAGAGACTGGGCGTACCATGTGCATTGCAGTTAGCATGGGCATTTTTAATGCATGCTAATCATTAATATTGCACTTAGTGCGGGTGCACTTACCACCACCTCAGTAGGTGGCATCAAGTTCACCCGAGCTAATCGTGGAAAATGGATTAGCTTGGGGTGGTGTGTGGAAGCCACACTAATTACATGGGAACATACCAGGGAAGCCTCTGTTTGTTAGCGCAAGTACAGTTCCACTCCTGCACTAAGTTTTGGGGCTGAATGAGCAGTTAGCTATCTCATTTTAGTAAACATGCCTCTAGGTGTCACAGTTGCATTTATATAAAAAAAATGAAATACACATCTGACTCATTCAGAGCAAATCCAACAAGAAGGGTGTGTGTGCTGGCTGGGGGATGGCTCACCATTAAAAAAATATATACGTATCTGAGTGTGTGTGTGTGTGTGTGTGTGTGCATATACCTGTGTTGGCTCTGTATATGTCTGTGACTGGAAGAGGAGAAGAGTAAGGAAAGCTGGTGAATGGAGAACTTCCTAAACCACAGGATTTCTATGTGTTATTTCAAGTTGCACCTGCTGGACTGCCTCTCCTATAAAAATGCAGTGGGATATTTTTGGGAGAACTTTATTTCTCCAGAACCCATTTTCAAACATAATATTTATTTTCCCTGGCTCTTCACTGAAGGAGCGATGGGAGAGATAAGAAGAGAACCAGGATAGCACAGAGTCCCTAAAACCAAGCGAGGACAAAGTATCAAGGAAACGGTTGTAGTCAACAGTGTCAAAAGCAGCAGAAAGATCAAGAAGGATGAGGACTGAGTAAAGACACTTGGATTTTGCCAGGAACAGCTCACTGGAAACTTTGGCAAGAGCCGTTTTGGTAGAATGTAAAGGACGAAAGCCAGATTGTAGAGGATCCAGAAGGACTTGAGAGGAGAGAAAGTTGTGGCAGCGATGGCGAACTGCACATTCAAGAAGTTTAGAAACAAAGGGGAGGAGGGAGATGGGTCGTTAGTTAGAAGGACAGGTAGGGTCTAGTGAGGGTTTCTTGAGCAGAGGAGTGACCACAGCATGCTTGAAGGCTGCAGGAAAAGTTGCAGTGGAAAGCAAAAGGTTGAAAATATGATAGAAGATACTACAGTGGAGGAAATGGTGCTAAGGAGATGGGTGGGAATAGGATCAGAGGAGCAGGTAGTGAATTTTGATGAGGAAAGAAGGTGAGTGGTTTCCTCCTCAGAGATCATAGAAAAGGAAAAAAGAGTAGCAGAGGTAGGGGGGGGGGGAGTTGGAAGTGAAGAGGAGGAGGAGGAGGAGGGGAAGTAGCTGACCTCATGGAGAATTGGAGTGTGATCTTGTGGATTTTGTCACAGAAATAGTCAGCCAGGGTTTGGGCAGAAAGGGAGGCAGGGGTTCTGACAGAAGCATCTTGAGGAGAGAGTTGAGAGTTGTAAAGAGACAGCAAGGGTTAGAGGCAAGAGATTTAGTCAGATGGACATAATAGTCTTGTTTGGCAAGTGCTATGACTGACTGGAAAGAGACAAGCATGAATTTGAAATGTAGAAAGTCTGCAATGGTGCAGGATTTGAGCCAGGTGATGGTCTGATAAGGGAAGAAGTGAGGTACAGAAGTTTGAGGATAAGCAATTAGAGAAGAATTCAAGGTCAAGACAGTGGTTTGCTGGTTAGTGTGGACAATAGAGCAAAGCTGGAGGTTGAATGGTGAGATAAGGGCTTTAAAGCATAAGGTTCAAAGGGGTTATCAACATGAATGTTAAAATCCCCGAGAATAAAGGTGGGGGAAGATGAATCCAGAAAGAAGGAAAGCCATGAATCAAGGTCAGAGAGAAAGGCAGAGGTGGACTTGTCAGGGGGTCAATAAATAATAGCTAATTGGAGAGGTAGTGGAGTAAAAAGCCAGATGGGGTGGACTTCAAAGAAGGGAAAGGAGTGAGACTGAGGCAGAAGGAGGGGTTGAAATTGACAGGAAGGAGAGAGTAGAAGCCCAATACCACCACAGCCATTGGGGCAAGGCGTGTGGGAGAATTGACAGCCGCCATGACAGAGAGCAGCGATTGAAGCTGAGTCCTATGGGAGGAGACAGTTAGAGCAAGGCGATGGAGAGCATTAGAGATAA
Organism: Ichthyophis bannanicus; assembly: GCA_033557465.1. Classification (NCBI taxonomy): domain Eukaryota; kingdom Metazoa; phylum Chordata; class Amphibia; order Gymnophiona; family Ichthyophiidae; genus Ichthyophis; species Ichthyophis bannanicus. The sequence goes on along the minus strand of CM066031.1, from coordinate 923,705,458 downwards.
AGAGATCATGAGTAAAAGCAAGTTTATTTGAGATGGAGTGTGCGTTCCACAAGGCATATGAGAAAGAGAGAGAGGAGGGGTAAAAGAGAGGGAAATGAATACGATTTGAGCTGTTGTGTGAGGATCTGGTCTGGGAGTGTGATAAAAGTCTACAGGGGCCAGGGTTGGGGTTGGTATCACTGGAAGAGAGAAGGAGAAGGAGTAGAAGAGTGCGGGGCAGAGAGCATGGCAGTAACGAGGATGAGGTTGTTTCAGAGAGAGAGGGATGGCTGAATGAGAGGGAGAAAGTGGTGAAGCTCAAGAGCTGATAATAGGGTAGATGAAAAGATGGTGGGGGAAGTGAGGAGAAGGGGGGATAAGGGGGAGGGGCTTGAAGGTGTTGGTAGGAGGGGAGACAATTAGGGAGTAGGAGCAATAGGAAGAGAAAGTATTGATGAGCCATAAAAGAGAGAGATGGCGAAGAGCACAGAAGTCAGAAGAAATAAAAGGATAGGTGATAAAAATTGTAGGGGATAAGGTGGTCGTGGTAATGAGCACAAGGTGTCTATAAGAGACTAATATCTTTCTAATGTTCTTTTGGGTTGTAAAGAAAAAAAGAATGATGTTGGGGTGATAATGATTTTGAGTATAATTATCAAAATCTCAGCAAGGGCTAGGGTTTTGAAAATTAACAGAGGAAGCCTGTATTCAAATATAGGCAATTGGAAGGTGAGAGATTTATTTCAGTTATGGAATTATAATGAGTCAAGTTTCCATTTGAAAAATGCAGGACCTTTCCCACCCTATTAGAAGATTTAACATGGTCTTGGCCAAATTGCCTTGGTGTTGATAATTAAGTATCTCCCTCCCCCAAAATATACCCAGACACATGCATAAATTCCAGAGTGTGAGCACAGACACAGGCCTTACAGTCATGTTTAGCCGATATAATCAACACAAGAACTTCACCATGGCTAGTATTATTATGTGCATGCTTTTATGTCAAATTTTCAAATTGTAGGGGATAATTTTAACATCTCTCTTATAAAATTATGTCACCCCATACAAAATACATATTATGAGAAGTAGGCATGAACATTTATGTAACCCCTGATGTAAGCATGTTCAAGGGTGAGTTTGGGCAGAATATGGATGGAGTCACCAAGTACATGTGTAAGTTAGAAAATTCACACCTGATGGGTTCGACATCTGTTGGGACAACTATTTCAAAGTTGCAGAACCCTATGGATAAACATGTGCTTTCTGGAACTGCAAATTCTCAGGTAATATATTCTGCCATTGGAGGTTCTTCTGCCAGTACACTATCCAGAGCATCATTAAGCTTCATTTCTGGGACCCCACCTCCTGATGTGAATGTCAGTGTCAATGTTGGGGACTGCCTTCACTCCTCTTGTGGGATTGAAGAAGGGGGACTGACCTCTCAGTATGCAGTCTTCTTAGATGGCCCTAAATGTGTTTTGCTAAACTATCCAATTTTCAGCCCCAACCGCGTTAACTCTTGTGCCTCAGTTGGCTGCAGATGTTACTCTTATGATATCTGGAATATAGTTTCCCAGAATAATACATTTCTATGGGCTAGGTATCACTTTTTTCAGGAAACTGTTAATGTTTTGGCAGCCCATGAGACACAGTTGCAAGGCATACAAGCATAAGTGGATAAACTGAGTACTGTCATGAGGCTGGTACTAATAAAGATGCAAAGTTGAAAAGAAACCCTGTTTCTCACAGAGATCTAGATGTGCAATTACCTCAAAGCACAGCTAGAGGGGGCAGGAGTGATCATACAGAAGCTAATGAGGCTAGGAGATCTAACCAGTTGCACCTGGGAATGAGCCCGGGAGATTCAAAGAGAAGATCCCTTTATAAGCAGAAGTTTAATTCTAGCAAAGCAGAGTGGGAGAGAAAAAGCCAAGCAGTAAGGAGTACGGCTGCAGAAAGGGTAGCAGCAGAACAAGGAGCAGAAGGACTTGGAGAAGGAACAAGGAGCATGGCTAAGGAAAGGAGAGACCTGAAGGAAGGAATCCTCCTTGAGCAAGCCCAAGGGAACGGAATTCACAGAGTTGGAGTTCAGAGGGGCCAAGCTACCAGAGCAGCTGTTCAGAGGGAGTCTGCTGGGGAAAGCAGTCAGGCTGGAGAGTGTGCCACTCCCTGCTCAAGCAACATTCCTGAGTCCAAAAGCTGTGAGACGCATCCAGAGAACCAGAGAACCAGGTTTGGAGGAAGACCTGCAGTCACTGGAACCTGCTGGACAAGTTTTACCAGGTACTCGAGGAAAAGGAATTTTTAGCAAAGCTACTTTACCACTGAAGCATAGAGCTGAATCCATACCAGGTTTTGCTAAGCTGCCAGGAAGCACAGCACTGCCCAGAAGCTACCGGCAGAAAAACTGTTGCAAAAGTGATGTTCTTGGGAGAGAAGGCTCCAGGGAGTCCAGCTACAGAAACTCAAGGTATGAAAGCTTTATTCCTCCTAAAGAATGCTTAACTCCTAGAAGCACTGCTAAAGCAAATACTCACTTTGTAAGAAGAAGAAAGAAACCAGAGTGGTTTCAAGAATTACCAAGAGAACTTAAAACCCAGTCTTATTGGAGGCAGGTCAGTGGAGACAGTCCATGTAAAGCTGTGACAGCCAGGGACAGTATTTACTCCGCGGGGGAAAGTAGTGAGGCAGAATCTATGGACGTAGAAGAGATAAATGCTATTCCCATGCCTCAGGAAGAAGATATGGATTGTGGGTTGTGTATGACTACTAGCCTAGAGTCTATTGCCACCGTGTAAATAAGAAGGAAACTTGTTTAATTGTTTTGTTTGGAATGAACTGAATTCCTCCATTTTCCTTGGCACTAATTGTGAAGCTACTAACAGTCCCCCTGTTTATTACTGGAACCTTTTCAAACAAAGGACATTCTTTGATTCCACTGTCTTAATGGAACCCTTGCACAGACGGGGAATAAAAGCCTTGTTTCCCTACACTCTTGGCTGAATTATTATGTGCACACAAGGAGTTGAAAATAGATAAGACCAAACTCCATTTTTGGCCTTACATTACACCACGCTCCTTGAAAATAAATATATCGTGGAGCATGCCCTTACCGCCCTTGGCCACTAGGGGCTGCCACCATGACAGTACTCAGATTTCTACTTTACAAAATATTAAAGATTCTATCACCATCATCATTTGGAGGCTTTGGAGAAGAAGGCACTAAAAACCTTTCTTTTTCCAGGAGTTTCTTGAGCAGAGGGGTTGTAGGCTAGTAGCAGCCATTAAAGTGATAGTCTCTTCATTAACAGTGGGCAGCAACTAGGGGTGGTTTTGGGTTGGTTGGATTGTGGTGGGTGGATTGTTTGGTGATTTTATTCTGTTCTGGATTGTTGTACACCGCCTTTAAAGCTATGGCAGGTGGTGGTATACAGCTGTTTTAAATAAATAAATAAATGCTTGTTCTAAGAACTTGTGATTCCTTAATTTCTCTAAGACACATTATTTATCTCTTATTATACTGTTACAAAAGTATTTCAAGGAGGTTATTTGCCTTCTAAGAGTTTGGTTGAAGCTACAACCGGGGAAGCCCAAAAGTTGGTAGAGTCTAGTGAGCAAATTTCTACTTGGACTACCCTGGTAACAACTTTTTCTACAGTAGGAGAGAAGATCTTCATCTTGAAATGGTATTTCCAGAATTTTAAAAAAGCTTTGTTTTGTGGTTTTAAGCTTTCCAGATGTATCCAGAGTTACCCAAATGCACAGAAAGGCTTTTCTGTTGCTGAAAGCTAAGATATTGGCTATCAGCACTAGGGGTTGTTTTTTTTTTTAACTTTCCAAGTAAATGCTAAGTAACATACTGGGGAATCATTCTGTGTCTTTTGATTCCTTACAATTGATAGATTTCCTTAAAGAAAGAGCAAATGTATCTGTTTAGTACGGAGTAGAATAAGTCAAAGATATGTTTTTGATTAGGATGCATTGCCTGTATCAGTCCCCTTTTTTTCTTTAGAGATCCTCAGTGTTTGTCCCATGCTTTTTGAATTCAGATACTGTCCTCATCTGGCCAAGAAAAGCCAGATGCTCATCATGGAGCCCTTCAACACCTCCACACCCAGAGTAATGTTGTGGAGGAAGGGCTTATCCATGAAGGTTTCCCGTAGTGGGCAGCCTTTTTTTTTTGCCATGGACATCTAGCTCCAGGCCTTAAAAAGATTTCAGTCGAAGAAATGCAGTTGCAGCAAGCAGTGAGCTTACTCTACTTTGTTGATGACAAAGACCTGCCAGTCATACCACAGTTCACACTTCTGGTGGAGAAAAAAGGCCACCAGTGTGTGCTTTCAGGGAGGGGGTGTTTAAGAATAGAAATCTCTGTAAGGTCTGAAGACTGAAGGTGTGGACCTAACTCCTCAGATGCATGATCCCTTGCCTGCAAAGACCCACTGCTTCTTACTGGGTCCAAGTGAGGAACTCTGAAGAGGGACTCAGCATGGTCAGCCAGTGCCAGGGTGTGCTCACCACCAGTTGATCCACCACAAAAGCCTATCCTGAAAGAACAGCAGGCCTGACAATGACCTCAGGTAGCTTCTATCTCCTTCACTAGTTCTCACCAGTTGACTGGAGCCATGGTTTCCATGACAGAAAGGTGGGCCTTTCTGTTCCAGAGAAATCTAATAAATTGATTAAAAAGCATTTACATTGATTGCTTTCCTACCAAAAGGCCTGAGCATTTGGCCCAGTTGTTCTTGGCAGACTGAACAGACTCACTAGCAGGCCCGCATTCTCTCTAGATCCTCCAGATGTTAAACCACACGAAGCACGTTGTTGGCATAGGCCTATGAAAACTGTTGAAACAGTAACGGTGTGTCTGTCTGGCTTTTTTAAATCTTGGGTCTCTCATCAAAATACAACCCTATTTGATCCAATGGCCTCCTCCAGAGACACATTCCTCCTTCTGCTACCACATGAGCACTAGCTTTGGGCTTGGCTGCCTCCTTGAGTTGATTACGGAAATGTTGTTAAGTTTTATCCCCTTGCAGTCATCTCCATCATCTGCCTCATCCTCAGTCAATCATTTGACACCGTGACTGTTCCCTTTCCTGCAAATATACTGTGATTACACCACTCCTCAAAAAACCTTCATTGGACCTTAATGGTCCTGCTTAGCAATCACCTTCCTCCTTTCTTTCAGTCCAAACTATTTGAATGTTCCTCCTCTACCTTGACTTTCATCTCAATCCATTCATGATCTATTCAATGGGCCAGGAGTGATTGATAGTGCCATTGCTGCTGTATTTCAAAATGACACTGGGTGGCCCTACACTCCTTCCTCTTCAACTTTGTTCACTGGTAAGTCATTCTTATTAGTGTCCTTCTCTTTCATTGCCAGTTCTGTGCTTTCCACCTTGCCATGCCATTTATCTGGAATAGACTTCCTGAGTCAGTGTGTCATGCTCCCTCTCTGTTCATGTTCAAATTCAACCTAAAAATTCACCTTTTGGAATATGCTTTTAAATCCTGTGAGTTGTGGACTTGAAAGTTTCAATTTTGAGTTTGTTAGCAATGCCAAATATAAAGGCCATTTTTAAGTGGTTGCTAAAATACTGCAATTTTCATGCTAATATTCTGCTGTGATGGTCAGAGGATTTTTAAACATCAGCTGTAGTATTTTAAAAAAAATACATATATTCAGTGCGGCTATACATGTGGAGCTTGATTCAGAGAGGGGGACATCCGGGACATCCAGACGTCCCCAAGGAAGACGGCCTGTTAGGAACCAATTCTGGAAAGTGGGAACTAAATGTTCCTGCGGTAAAAAGAATTGTGCTCATGGATGGCCCAGCGTGCCCCTGCCACCTGCGGGGATATCCTCCCTACAGGTGCCCTGAGTCCCATGGCTTAGGCCCTCTCCTTCCTGCCACCCAACCCAAGGCTATCCAGCCAGGGCCAGGATCGGGCAGAGGGGACCACCCTGCACCCAGCCCTGGCCCCGGGCCTAATTGCTCGATTAGTGCTGCATATTCCACCTTCGAGGTGGAATAAGCACATGTCCCCTTTGACCAGGCAGGACATACAGGGCCATGACTGGAATTGGCCCTGTATGTCCTGCTGGCTCAGCCCATTGTCACTCTGCCCAGATCCCGCCCCCTCCTGCTCCCCGCCAGCTCTCTCCATCCTACTGCTCAGGACATGCGGGAAGAGCAGGAGAGAGAATAGGGTCCTGATGGCTTGCTGCATCTCAGACCCATAGACAGTGCCACTGAATATATGTACAGATGACTGACCGGAGATGGCTATACGAATAGGGGCAATATTCAGCTGCTATACATATAACTGTAAGGTTTATTTTAGAACAAACCTATTTCTGGCCTCAATAAAATGGCTTAGCTATACAGATAGCTAGACATAAAGCTAGATGAATTGCCCTTTCTCTGCCCTCGCACTATACAGATAGCGCCGGATCACTGAGAGGAAATTTTCAGTGGCACTCTCTATTTGTTTTTAAGAAATCAGTGCTCATCAACTGCAGAGGTCTCTCAAAATTTACGGTAATTATAATATCTTTGGCTCTATTGTATTGTAAAATTAACTGACTATAAAGAAATAGATTTAAAAATACTCCATTTACAATATTTAGTATTAGAAAATATATGTATCATGACTATGGTTCAATTTATCTTACGTACAGCCCCAAAATATTCTGTTTTTTTACACAGTGCTTTCTTTTCTCCAAGCTCTGTACCTCCAGAGATAAAGACAGTATCCCCGGGCTGAAAGTGATGAGTAGTGAATAAAAAAACTGCAAGATCAAGGCTGGAACAATCTTGAAAATTCAAGGGCATGTGCCACTCTTATCTCATCTGGTGAAATAACCTCAAAAGCATCACAGCAATATTCGGAACCTTACAAATAGAATATTATCAATCAAAATTATTGCCCAAACATCATTTCTTTTTCTAGATGTTATGTTTTTAGGCAAGGGGATTCACCAATCAATCAGATCACTAATTGCCAGACCAGCTTTTTATACATATATAACACAGGTACACTAAAAAAAATTTTTTTAAACTGCCTCTAATGTTTCGATTGATTTTTACGTTTTTTGGTGCGCTGAATCCAAATCAGGTAACCAATTTGCTCCATCACGTACAGATTGTTTGCTACATTGGGTTAGCAGTTTGAGGTGAACGTTTCAGATTGAGTGCGATCGAGATAAAAGTTTCTTGGATGAATTCTTTATACTAATTGTTTAGTAGTTATTCAAATAAGAATAAAGAAAATTGTAACAAGGCAGCACATAAGAATAGAGTAATGTCAACAAAACACACTGTGATGGTAGCAAAATTGTCTGCACTTAAAACAGCCACATACATGTGCACAAACATTGAGCATATAAGAGCGAGGTTAGACACAAAGCAAAGCAAAGAAATGTGCAAAAAATGTTGTACAGGTATGTATGTAAGAATAGAAAACGCAAACCGCACCATTGCAATACATGAAGACAAACACCCGATGGTGTGAAAATAAAATTCTAATAAATGAGATCCGACACTGTGGTAATAACTAGCAAATTTTTATTTCAAAGTTTAGTAAAAACACGATATTTGTCAACACAGTTTAGATTTTAAAGTCATTCTTGGGTCAATCAATCTCCTGGTGGGCCCGTTTCTTCTTCCCCCGAATGCTTCTCTTGGTGCGCTGCTTGGCGTATTTTTCATCTGGGGTTTCCCGCAGCAGCAACCAGCAGAAATCAGCCATCATAGTGGTGTTCCATCTTCCTTGGTACCTTCTCTCTGCGTCCTTGATGTCCTGGTGAAACCTTTCACCTTGTTCTTCACTGTACGCCCCCACGTTTTCGGGAAAGTAGTTCACATGGGAGTGCAAGAAATGGACTTTCAGGCTCATGTTACAGCCTTGTTCTTTGAAGGCATTGAGCATCCTGGCAACAATATCCTTATAGTTCTCATCCCGCCTGTTCCCCAAGAATTTGAGAACAACATCCTTGAAGGAATCCCAGGCTTCTTTTTCCTTCTCAGACATCGTTTCAGCGAATGCTCCATCTGAAATGAGTTTCCTTATATCAGGGCCAACAAACACTCCTTCCTTTAGCTTTGCTTCAGAAAGTCGGGGGAACTTTGAGCAAAGGTACCAAAAGCACTCACCATCTTTTGGAAGGGACTTGATGAATTGCTTAATGAGACCCAACTTAATGTGGAGAGGTGGTAATAGAATTTTATCACGAGGTACCAAGCTCTCATGAAGAACATTTTTCTCACCGGGTCTCAAATACTCCCGAATTGGCCAGTCTTTTTTCCCCCAGTGTAGGTCGCGGGCCCGGCTATCCCACAAGCAAAGGAAGCAGGGATATTTGGTGAAACCGGATTGCTGCCCTAATAGCATGGATAGAATTTTAAAGTCTCCACAAATCATCCACTTATGCTCATCATAACGAATCTTCTGAAGAATCAGGGCCAAATTCTCGTATTTTTCTTGGAGAATAACAGAGTGAGCAATAGGAACTGAAGCGAATGTGTTGCCATTATGAAGAAGAACACCTTTTATGCTGTCTTTTGACGAATCAATGAACAGCCGCCATTCAGCAGGATCATACTTGAGTTTAAACTTTTCCATCACTCTGTATATATCGTTGCAAAATACCAAATCTTCCTCTTTGCTGAAATACTTCAAAAATTGTGTCTCGCGGTTGCGGTACCAATAAAAAGTTGTTCCTGGTGACAATAGATTTTTCTGTTTAAGCCGAGAACCTAGCAGTTGGGTAGCATCTTTTGGGAGTCCTAAATCCCGGACTAAATCATTCAATTCAGCTTGAGAGAAAAGTTCAGGTTTCGGATCTGGTTCAGTTTCAAACTCGGAAGTACTGGACTCATCGGGAAAAGCCATCTGATGAGTCTCATCATGATCAGAACCGTCCACACAAATATGATCCAAAGATTTTGGTGGTTCAGGCACAGGTACTTCGTTTCTATGAGGCATAGGCCTAATTGCTGAGGGAAGGTTGGGGTAACTTATTACGTTCTTATTTTTTAAGTTGTATCCCTTCAAAATGCAAGAGCAAAAATAGCAGTCACTGCTGTGGTCTCTTTGTTCACGCCACATCATAGGTATTCCGAAACGAAATGCTTGTTTTTTACCTTTCATCCATAAGCGTAGATCTTCCTCACATGTCTTGCACACTTTGTGAGGAGCCCACGGTTTGTCTTGATTGCCTAACTTCAAACCGAAATAGGCGAAATATACTTTTTTAATAAATGCAGAAATGTTCCTCTGCCGCTTTTTCACGGTATATTCCCCACAAATAAAACAAAAACTGTCCGGAGAGTTGACGCAACCTCTGGCTCTGTGAGCCATCACAAATACACAGCACTGCAAACTACAACTGTAGTGAACCACTTCGGAATAAAGCTGGATTACGACTGAGCAAACAAAAGGTAATAATGAACTTGCAAGAAACTGAAATTTGACAGGAACGTTCATGTCGCAACCACCGTGTTTGAGTGAGCGAACGAGGCGAGGCGAACAGGAAAGAACACGCGCCAGCGCGAGTACTGGATTTAGCCCCCCGCCTCCCAATTGTCCTGTTAATGTATAAAATGAATACAAAACACTCTAAAATATCATGAGGGAGTGTTTCTAGTTAGTTAACCATTACAACCTCTATTTTGGGCCAAGAAAATAAACTGCAGTCGGCTAAAAAGAAATTATGTAAACATTCCTTATATGGGTAAGAAATCTAATTTTGCAAGAAAACGTGACGTGATGGAACATTTTAGCTATTTTTCCTGGATTCAGCACCCCAAAATCTATAGGAATCAGTTGCAAAACTGGAGGCAGTTTTTTGGTAGTGTACCTGTGTAATTCATAGCCCACATAAGAGCATAAGATATGCCATACTGGGTCAGACCAAGGTCCATCAAGCCAGAAACACATACAAGGTAATATGGATAAAAGTAGGGAAAGCTGCAATAGCAGCACATGGCCTGGTTTGATTCCCAGGTCAAGTTCGGTGCTCCCTGGGCTGGCTGGGACTAGTGATGTTGTAGAATGCAACATAAACAATTCCTGTGTAAAGGAAGTCCTACCCACAGCACAACTATTGGCCAAATTAAAGGCCATAATTGCAGGTGCTTGAAGGAACCCTGCTGCATGGCCCCCATCAAGAGTCATTTCTGTGATAAGGTGAAAGGGCAAAAGATTAAAAAAAATAGAGTAAGGTTACCAGATGTCTCTGGTTTTCGGGGATTGATCCCATTTTTATAGTTCTGCACCTGATTTCCACCTGTTTGGCAGCTTTCTGTACTAATTCCAGCAATGAGGACAGAAGGGGAAGAAAAAAAATTATTTTCAATTTAGTGATTTAAATATGCCAGTGATTTAAATTTTGCACAGTATGGGGGAAACGCATCACTGTTTCTATTTCTGTCAGTTTGTCTGCTTGGAAGTGATATTGCTGATGTTATGGGATAAATGGTGTGAGGGGGGTTGGTAGGGTAATGACTCCTCTTCCCTCCTCCACACCTTGTTGATCAAACCTGGAACTAAAGTGTCTCTTCCTCCTCCAGTTCGGATTAGTGTCCCAGATTTTCCTGAAAAAATTCTGGTAAGCTGACAATAGAGTTGCTCTGAGCTTCAGTCGTAATTGACCTTCCACTTCCTGTATCTTTAGCATTTGTATGATGGTGAAGAGGAAACAAAGAGAAATTTGTTAATTTACCTTGCTGAACCCCCACCTCTCCAGCTCATTAATTTAGATCAATTTGTCATTCAAGCATTCCTGCTCTCAGTGGAATCCTTTGTGAGGTCTTCTCCATTAGATGCAGACATCTCCCTCACTTTCTGGGAACATTAGTCTCCCAGATGGCATGAAGATCATCAAATCAGTTTCAGTGTTATCCCAGCTGGGCTAGCTTAGGCTGACACAGCTGAAGACAAAGAAGCAGTAGTAACTTCTGGTCCAGTTCCTCGAGACATACACCACAGAAGCGATCACCTCCAGGTCACAGTCTGTTGCCCCTCATTTCTAGAGATTCCCCTGCAAATGAGGTAACTGTGCTGGGACCTTGGAAGTGATGTCCCCCTGATGATTATGTCTGAGGGACAGGACTTTCTCTGTGAGTGGAAGCCCCCAGGAAGTGACAGTGGTTAGGAGTGGGGAAGTGTCTCAGTGTTTGGAGGAGGAGGGTGCTGATGAGACCTAAAATTATTGGGACTGACAGAGTGTCCAAAATTAAAACACCATAGCAACTAGCCACGGTACTTACTGTAAATATTGGCAGAATATTCAGTGGCAGTGTCCAGATAGGAGCTGCTGCTGAATATCCCAGCTGTGTAGCGCTAACCAGATAAGTGGCAGCACTTATCTGGTTAGACCAGGGGTTCTCAACCCTGTCCTCGGGACCCACCTAGCCAGTCGGGTTTTCAGGATAACCACAATGAATATGCATGGGAGAGATTTGCATATAATGTATGCAAATCTCTCTCATACATATTCATTGTGGTTATCCTGAAAACCCGACTGGCTAGGTGGGTCCCGAGGACAGGGTTGAGAACCCCTGGGTTAGACCATTATTCAGACAGGATGTCTGTGGATAATAACTTAGGATTATCTTATAGGTGGCCCAGGGCTGGCCCGTCCATTGTGCGGGAATGTTGCCTGCACATGGCTCCATAACCTGGGGGGTCCTGCGCCTGACCAGCTGCAGAGGGAGCCAAGGAGGCCCGAAGCCCCGACTGACCTTTGAACAGACGTGGGAGTAAAGACCAACATTTGCCTCCTCTCCCATGGCTATGATAAAAAGGAGTCCGCCAGCGAAGTAAGTGCTGGGAGGTCAAAGGGGGCATGTCCAACATGCACTGACCTCCTGGGACTCAGCGTGCTGGTGGGCTCCTTTTTATCGCAACTGCAGGAGATAAGGCAAATGACACTCTTTACTTCGACTGTTTGGAGGTCAGTAAGGGCTTCGAGCCTCCCTGGCTCCCTCTGAAGTCGGTGAGGTGTGGGGTCCCTTTGGTGTGTGGTTGGGGGGGGGAATTGGGGGCTAGAATGGGAACAGAAATGGGGGGAGGCACTGGGGGCTAGAATGGAATGGGGGAGACTGGAGGATAGAACAGGAATAGGGTGGGCAAGGACTGGAAATGGGCTGATGTCAGGGGATGTGGGACTGGGACTGGAAGGGAACTGATACTGGGGGGTTAGGACTGGAAATGGGCTGATGCTTGGGGACTGGAAGGGAGCTGATACTGGGAGGGACTGGAGGAGTACTGATACTGAGGGTTAGGACTGGAAGTGGCCTGGGGATGGGGGACTGGGGCTGAAAGGAAGTGTGTGCTGGGAGGGACTGGAGGAGTATTGGAAATGGACTGATGGGGGGGGGGTGAATGGGACTGGAAGGGAGTGGATGCTGAGATGGGCTGGAACTAGAAGGGAGTTGATGCTGGGGACGGACCAGAAGAGGGTAGGCCTTGGACTGGCAGGATAAAAAAATAGCTGGGGGAGTGAGGATGGAGAGGGGAACAGATATTTTGTGTGGGAGAGAAGAAAAATCTATGATTGGCTGAGTATTGGGAAAGTAAGTGGGGATTGAGGATGGCAGGGTGAAATTTGAGTGGATGAAAAAGGAATAAAGAAAGAAATGGAGGAAAGAGCAAAAGGGGAAAGATCAGTATGTTAGAGGCAGATGTAGAGAGAATGGAAAAAACTAAAAGAGAAAAAAATGACAAATTTACAGCAGACAATGGAGAATTAGCAGAAGACACGAAGAAACAGAAGAAAATGACTGGGGCAATTGCAACTGAAAAGTAAAATGCCCAAACAACAAATGATAGAAAAAGACTATTTTATTTTGAATTTATTAAATAGAATATGTCAGCTCTTGGAAGTGTGCATTGCTAACATTTTGTGTTTTGTTTAGTATAAGAGGAAATTAATTTATAGCTTTATTTTTCCAGTGCTGTTGTACATTCCAAGTTTGGCTTTTGAGGTTCCAAGTTTAATTATTGCCTTCATATTTCTAAATTGTTATCTTTTGTCCTATGTTTGAAGATGGACTGTGTTTTGCATATTGAGCCACAGTATTCTGTTCATGTACTTTCTATGTGACAGTCTCACTTGTTCTCTTTCCCCAATAGGAGATGTATTAGTATTCTCTGAGATATTGGTTTAATATTTTCAGTGTTGCCTTTTGATAGGTGGGGTTTGGTGCTTTGTGAGTCCTGGTAGTGTTGCTATGATATGGCAGGTTTGCTATGGATTCTAAATTAGGAGGGTGTATAGTACTTCCTAATATGCCTGGCAGTTAACACAGGAGTATAGTAATATATTTATTTATTTATTTAACTGTTTTTCTATACTGCCTTATCTGGGAATCAAGGCAGCTTACAAGGAACAAGAACTCAACAGGTTTACATCGAGTGTTTAGATAAATTGCAGTAGAATCTTATAGACAGCTGAACTTAAATACAGCAAACTATGTACAGGAAGAGGGGGTTAGGGAAGGCGGGAGGGTAGGAGGAAAGCTGAGGATGACATGCAAGAGTGTCCAGTGGGTCGTTGAGGGAGTGTAATGCTTAGGGGAGCAATGCTCAGGTGTTAAAGTGTTCCTTAAAAAGAAGTGTTTTGAGGTCTTTGCGAAACCTCTTTAGTTCTCAAGTTTCTCTTAGGTCGCCGGGGAATTCATTCCACAGGTCGGGTGCGTAAGTGGAGAAAGCTCTGTTGCAGATGTTCTGGTTCATGTGTGTTATTTCTGTTGGTAAGTCAAGGAGGTTGGTGTTGCACTTCTGTCTTATTCTGTTGGGGATCGACATGCTGATGAGGGATTGTAGGTATACTGAGTATTGCCCGTATAATGCTTTGAAGATGATCATGGATGACCTATATTTGACTCTGCTGTGTAGAGGTAGCCAGTGTAGGTTTTGCAATATTGGTATAATATGGTCGCTCCTTCTTGCATTGGTAAGGTTGCAGGCTGCAGTGTTTTGGGCCAGTTGCAGTTTGTGAAGAGTGTGTTTGGGGAGTCCTTGATATATAATGTTGCAGAAGTCCAGTATGGGCAGTATGAGTGCTTGGAGTACAGAGTGGAAGTCTGAGGCTGCTAGGATAGTTTGTAGGTTGCATAGTGTCCTTATTTTGTAGTATATTGATTGTGCTGTTTTGTCGATGTGGGGGGTAAAGGTGAAATGTTGGTCGCATTCTCTGAAATGCTTCCCTTTCCATGTGCAGGACTCAAAAGGCTGGCAGAGCTCTGGAGTCTCAATGCGTGGATGAGACGATGGTGCAAGGGAGAGGATTTTGGATTTGTTAGGAATTAGGTAACATTCTGGGGAAAGGAGGTTTTTTTCCGAAGGGATGGGCTTCACCTTAACCAAGATGTAACCAGGCTGCTGGCATTAATCTTTAAAAAGGAAATAGAGCAGCTTTTAAACTAGATAATAGGGGAAAGCCGACAGTCACCCAAGAGGGTTCAGAACAATGTATCCTTGAAGGATACTAGCAAAAGATTGAAGTTAGGGCATATCGACAGAGAGGTTCCAAAAGAAAAAATGAACCCTAATGCCCTTAAGTGCAAAGCAGACAGAACTTAAAGATTCCAAATTACCCCTGCCTACCGGTAACCAGATTAATATGAATAAAATATAGCCTCTAAAATACTTGTATGCAAATGCTAGAAGTCAAAAAAAAAGATGGGAGAGTTAGAATATATAGCACTAAATGAGAAGTTAGATATGATTGGTATCTCAAAGACATGGTAAATGGAGGGCAGCCATACTGGGGTACAAACTATATTGTAATGATAGAGGAGATAAAATTTGTGGAGTGGATGCACTCTATGTTAGAGAGGGCATTGAGTCACAAAGGATTAAAGTTTTGCAGGAAATTCCATCTAAAAGGGGAAGGGGAAAGCGATGGCAGTGGGGGTGTACTATCAACTACTTGGCCAGAATGAACAAATGGATGATGAAATGCTCAAAGAAATCAGGGAAGCTAACAAAAGTTACAGCACAGTTATAATAATGGGTGATTTCAATTACCTGGTATCGACTTGATCAGTGTCATGACTGGACATGCTAGGGAGATAAAGTTTCAAAATGAAATAAATGATTGCTTCTAGGAGCAGTAGTTTCATGAACTGACAAGAGAGGGAGCCATTTTGGACTTAGTCCTTAGTGGAACATCTCCTGAAAGATGCTTTTTTGGCAGCAACATCCTTTCTGACCTGATAGGTACTTCAGGCCGGAAGGTCGGGGGTTCAAATCCCACTAGAGGACAGCAACCTTGGGCCGGAAGGACTGGGATTTCTAGTCCCACAGGTGCTCCTTGTGGTCTTGGGCAAGCCACTTAACCCTCCATAGCCCAGGTTCCCTGTAAAATAGTTATCTCCAAGTTATAATGCCCTGTTCAATGTAATTTCAGTTTGTTCAATGTAAACCGCACTGATGCAGAATAGCGCGGTATATAAGAGAATGTAAATAAAATAAAAATAAAAATAAATAAATAAAATAAGACCACAAGGGTCGTATCAGGTCAGAGAGGCTGTTGCCCAAGGGTGTTGGGGCCACTTGGCAATAGTGATCATAGCATGATCATGTTTGATTTATTAAATGGAGGAGGGATGGCAAGGAAATCCACAGTACTACCGTTTAATTTTCAAAAGTGAGACTATGATAAAATGAGGTAAATAGCTAAGAAAAAACTAAAAGGAGCAGTTGCAAAGGTTAAAGATTTACGTCAAGCATAGGTGTTGTTTAAAAATACTATCTTTGAAGCCCAGTCCAGCTGTATTCTACACTTTTAGAAAAGTGGAAGGAAGTCCAAAAAACTGCCAGCATGGTTTAAAGGTGAGGTCAGAGAGGCTGTTGCTGCCAAAAAAGCATCTTTCAGGAGATGGAAAAAGGAGCCAAATGACGAAAACTGAAAACAACATAAGCACTGGCAAGTTAGATGCAAGGCATTGATAAATCAGGCAGAGAGAGAATTTGAGAAGAAGCTTGCTGTGGAAGCAAAAACGCATAATAAAGACTTTTTTTTTAATTTATTTAAACGTTTTTATATACCACCCCTTCCAGTGATCAGGGGTGGTTTGCAATGAACAGAACTCATTTACAAAGAACGTAGAACATATCAAACTATATTACAGTACAAGGTACTATTTCCAAATCAGCTGTTCACATATACAGCAGGATAGCGGATGCTGAGGCAGAGCTATTTACAGTGTAGGATAGGGAAGAGAACGGGATAAGGGAGAAATATATTAAATGGAGTTTCATAAAGAGAAAGGTTTAGAGTGGGGGGCGAAGAGTAATTACCTAATTAAGCTATATCAAGTGAGAAAGGGGTTCAGGAGGGTATGTGTTTATTATATTTGTATTTCTCCAGTACATAGCGGAGAGAAGTAGGGGGGGATCATGGTGTTCAAGGGGGAGTAATAGAGGTCTTAAGGTTAAAGTGTTGAATGAAGAGGAACGTTTTGAGCTCTTTTCTAAAAGTCTGTAGATCTTTTATTAGTCTTAGGTTGTCTGGAAGAGCGTTCCAGAGAGTAAGGGCTACAAACAAGAACGCTCTTGAACTTGTAGGTTTGATTGTGTTTTGAAAATGGGCTGGAATTGAGAGGCTATTCTGGGTGCACGTTCTTCTGGATCTAATGGGTCACTAGGATAATAAGAGAGGAAAGGCATGAGGGGCAATCTTATTGTATAGTTTGAAAGTTATCAGTAGATATTTGTATTTGATAGGTGCTTCTATGGGTAGCTAGTGAAGGGCCTGGAGTAGTGGCATGATGTGGTCGTATCAGTGAGCATTGTGAATTATACGGGCAGCAAGGTTCTGTGCAATTTGAAGTTGATGTGTATTTTTTGGGGGTAGGCCATAAAGTACGCTGTTACAATAATCGAGGTGAGGCATAATGAGGGCCTGTAGAACTGAGTGGAAGGTGTCTTAGTGGTTGAATTGTTTTTAGTTTAAAGTAAATTGTCTTGGTTCCAGCTTTTATATAAGAGGACATGGATAGTGACTGGTTGAGAATGATACCTAAGTATTTGACTTCTTGTTTAACTTCTATGGCAACTTCATTTCTGTAAATTTTAGTGGGTGATGAAAGGCTCTGGTCCCGGGTTATGTATAGAATTTCTGTTTTATTGAAATTGATATGTAGGTTGTGTGCGGAGAACCAATTGGTAATGTCCCTGAAACACTCTTGAAGATGGGGGCAAAGGGGATTGGAGGCATCTATTGGGTGATAGAACATTATATCATCTGCATATAGATGATAATGTACTTTATGTTTCCTGAGGATGTTGCAAATCAGTTGCATATAAAGGTTAAAAAGGAAGGCATTCATAGCAAACAACCAGTGAGAGAGTCAGTTGGACCATTAGATGACAGAAGGGTAAAAGGGGCACTAAGAGGGGACAAGGTCATAGCAGAGAGACTGAATGAACTCTTTGCTTCGGTCTTTACTGAAGAAGATTAAGGGATGTTACCCATGATTGAAATGATATTTAAAGGTGATGCCGTAGAAGAATTGAAAGAAATATCGATATGCTGGGAAGATGTATTACAATTATTTGATAAACTGAAGAGTACATCCAAGGGTGTAGAAAGAACTGAAATATGAAATTGCAGACCTACTTTTGGTAATCTGTGAACTATAATTAAAATCATCTGTAATACC
This sequence comes from Ichthyophis bannanicus, assembly GCA_033557465.1. NCBI lineage: Eukaryota > Metazoa > Chordata > Amphibia > Gymnophiona > Ichthyophiidae > Ichthyophis > Ichthyophis bannanicus. The sequence goes on along the minus strand of CM066031.1, from coordinate 923,687,795 downwards.
TGAAGATTGGAGGATGGCCAATGTAACGCCAACTTTTAAAAAGGGTTCCAGGGGCAATCTGGGAAACTACAGAACAGTGAGCCTGATGTCAGTATCAGGAAAAATGGTAAAAACTATTCTAAAGAACAAAATTACTGAACATATAGATATGATGGGAGACAGCCAACATGGTTTTAGCCAAGGAAGGTCTTGTCTTACTAATCTGTTATGTTTTATTGAAGTTGTGAATAAACAGATAGACAAAGGTAAGTCGGTTGATAAAGTGTATCTGGATTTTCAGAAAGCCTTTGACAAGGTCTCTCATGAGAGACTTTTGGCGAAATTAAAAAGTCATGGGATAGGAGGCAGTGTATTATTGTGGATCAGAAACTGGTTAAAAGATAGAAAGCAGAGGGTAAACTAAATGGCCAGTTTTCTGAATGGAGAAAGGTGAATACTGGAGTACCCCAGGGATCTGTGCTGGGTCTGCTGCTTTTTAACATATTCGTAAATGACCTGGAAATGGGAATAATGAGTGAGGTAATCAAATTTGCAGATGGCACAAAATTATTCAGAGTTGTTAAAACCCAAGAGGAGTGTAAAAAATTTCAAGAGGACCTTGATAAATTGGAAGACTGGAGGTTCAAATGGCAGATGAAATTTAATGTGGACAAGTGCAAATTATGCACCTGGGAAAGAACAACCCAAACTATGGTTAGACCATCACCCAGAAAAAGGTTTAGGCATCATCATGGATAACATGTTGAAACCCTCCGTCCAAAAAAGAAAATAGAATGCTAGGAATCATAAGAAAATGAATGGAGAATAAAACAAAGGATATTATAATGCCTCTGTATCGTTCCATGGTGTGACAGCACCTTGAATATTGTCATTTCTGGTCACTATGTCTTTAAAAGGATATAGCAGAATTAGAAAAGGTACAGAGAAGAGCCACCAAAATGGTAGAGGGGATGGAAGGATATCCCTATGAGGTGAGGCTAGAAAGATTATGGCTCTTCAAGCTGAAAAAAGAGTTGGCTGAGAGGAGATATGATAGAGGTATATAAATTAATGAATGGAGTGGAACAGATAAACGTAGATCGATTATTTACACCATCAAAATATAGAAAGACTAGGGGACATGCAATGAAGCTACAGTGTATCCTATTTAAGACTAATAAGAGAAAATATTTTTCACTCAACTCATAATCAAACTCTGGAATTCGTTACCGGAGGATATAGTAAAAGCTGTTAGTGTAGCTGGGTTTAAAAAAGATTTGGACAAGTTCCTGGAGGACAGGTCCATAAACCATTATTAAAGGGGGCCCAGGAAATCCACTGCTTGCCCCAATACAAGCATCGTGGAGCCTGTGTCCTTTGGGGAAACTGCTAGGTACCTGTAACCTAGATTGCCACTGTTGGAAACTGGATACTGGGCTTAATGAACCTTGATGTGACCCAGTATGACATATCTTATGTTCTTATGATTGTCACACCCAGGTATTTCACTTTATTTTTGGTCGTTAGTTCGGTGTTATGTAATTTGATGGTTTTGGGGGGTGAAAGTGATCTGTTTCTGGAGATATGTAGGATGTGTTTTCTTGTGGTTGATCTGTAGTCCATGTTCGAGTAGTCATTGTGAAATGTCATGTAGGTTAGGGTTGCATATTTCATAGGGTGTGAACATCATAATGTTATCTGCATAAATTCTGTACTGAATGTTATGCTTGTGAAAGATGGTGCATATGAGTTGTATGAAAATGTTGAATAGAAGTGAGGCAAGCACAGAGTCTCGTGGGACTCCCTTGTGTTCTTTGTATGGGACTGATGTGTTTGATCCCATGCATATATGTTGTTGTCGGTCTGAGAGAAATGATTGTATCCATTTGTATTCTATGGACTATAGTCTGGTGAGCAGGTGGTTGTGAGGAATGGAGTCGAAGGCTGCAGTTATGTCTAAGAAGATGAGGATAAATGCACAGTTGATCTTACCGATGCCTCTTGTTATTGTTAGAGATGTGATGAGAGTTTCAACCCTGTGGTGTGGTCGGAATTTATTTATTAATTTTATTTATTTAGCAGTGCTTATATACCGCTTTTCACCGGGTCAAAGCAGTTTACAAAAAAGGGGGAATACATTAGAACAGGTTAGAACATATGTACATAGCAGGGGGGGGGGGGGTATTACCATCACCAGGGGAGTTCAAACATATATACATTTCAGAAGAGCAAACATTCAGATCTTTAGTTTGCTTCTCAGTCTCAGTTTGTCTCTTGACAGATTACAGGTTTGTTGGTTCCGTGCTGATGCTGATCTAGTGGGGCATGTTTGTCTATATGGGCTTGAAGTTGTTGGAGTATTATTTTTTTCAATAATTTTGGAGATGAAGGGTAGGCTACTGAGGGGTTGCTGTATGAGGCAGGGCCTCTTTTGTTGGCTGTAAGGCTTTTTAGTATTGGTCAGATTGAAGCCATTTTTAAGGTGTTTGGGAGGATCCCTTGTTCTAGTGAAGTCTGAGTCAGTCTGAAGATGAAGGGGGACAGTTCAGTTTTAGCTATCTTGATCCAGCTGACAGGGCATGGATCTAATGGTGAGGTTGTTATATTGAGGTTGCTGATTGTATCTTTAATGTTTCTTGTGGAGATGGAGTCAAAAATTGTCCATTGACTTCTGGCGGATTTGTTGTCAGTCGAAGTGGGCTGTGTGTTGTTTGTGGGTCCCATTTTGTTTTGAAAAAGGTCTGCCAGGGTTTGCGGGTGGGAGAAGTTTTCCAGTGTCTTTTGACTGGGTGGGGTGGTTAGGGATTTCATTATGCTGAATAGTTTTCTTGGGCAGTTTAAGGCACAACTTAGAATTTTTGTATGATGAGGTTTTTTTTTAGTCGTTCACTTTGCTGTAGTATTGTTCTAGTATTTGCATGAACTTTATTTTAAGTACGGGTTGTTTAGATGCTCTCCATTTTCTTTTGATTCTTTGAAGGACTTGTTTAGAATTCCTGTGGTCTTTGGTGTACCAGGTGGCATTTGATTTGTGTTTTGGTGAGGATCTGGTCGGGGACATGGCTGCTGCATTGTTTAGTGTTTGATTCCAGTTTCGATCATAGTTTCTGTGTTGGAGGTGCTGGATTGGAGGTGAGGTGTAATTTCTTCCAGGAAGGCTTTCTTTTGAAAGATACAGAATCGGTGGGGGGCACTCGTGAGCCCAAACAAAATGGCCACACATTGAGCAGGCTCTCTGGTCCCACGTTCTCATAAGGCTTTCGACCCCCTGACTTGTACCACAGAAGTAGTCTCAAAAGAGAGGACATTGAGCGCTGGGGGTAAATATACCTCAATGAAGCTTATTTGAGTGAGCCACACCAGCTAATACAGCCTCTCACCTCCCTCACTTATGGCGGCTTAGCATAGCAATTTGTCTCCTACGACTGACATGCTCTCTATCCCTCTAGCCAGCACTTTCCCGCACCTGCCTTCAAGCTCTGCAAATCCACTGTGACTCACTGTAGCCACTGGGCGCTCTTGGCACCGTTGTAACTGAGGTACATTTCCTGCTGCTGCCCTCTCGTTTGCCATCTTGAAATCTATCTTAGTGATGTTCGTGGTGGGGTGCTGCCTGCGGGTCTACTTACTGGCAAGGAGATTCATTCTGGTTTGTTGGTGGGGTGAGTGACCGAAAACTCAAGGGCCGACCAATTAAGCTTTACTCAACCTGAATCGCCGTTGGAACGCATGATTGGACAGCAGAAGGGCAGCGCGAATCAGCAGGAAACATAGTGGAATGCAAATGTTACACTCTGCATATGGCCCCGCAAAGCTCTACAGCCCCTAACATACTGCCTGTTCCTTCTCTGCCTGGAGGAGTGCCACAACGTGATAGTCTTGCTTCGGCTCCCGCAGCAGCCAGATGAGCAGTAAAGTTGGAAAGGAAGCTGCTCTCTCCCAAACAACAGAGTAGCCTCTCAAGGAAACGCTGCCTCCCTCTCCCTCTCCCAGTGGCCAGACTCCGCTGCATCTTCTGGTATTATTACAGGCTTATCTCATTGCTGCTGGGCCATTTGTTGGACCGGAGTGCCATCTTGTGGTCACTTGAGGATACTGCTGCTCTCTTGCTGTTCTTACAGCACACTTTGGTGGAATTTCCCTTTCACTATGGTGAAGGTTAAATCTTATGTTACTGCTCTGTCTAAATATGCCAGGTCAGGAGAAACAGATCTGTGGGCTCCTATCCTTGACCCAGAGAGTGCCTCTAAGCCTAAGATGAGTGATGAAGCGTTGTTGTCCTCGTTGGCAACCAAAGCAGATCTCATAGAAATTCTTCAAGAACTGCACCTTTTCCGAATGGACTTCACGAAGGTGGTGAGTGATATTCGGTCCGACCTAAAAGCTCTAGATGGTCGGGTCACGCAAAATGAGATCAATATAGGTGAACAGATTGATTCCATGTTTGTGTTTCAGTCTAAATTCAAGAGATTTTATCAACTCACGAAAGACCTGAAGGAACGTCAGGACGATTTAGAAACCCGACAAAGGAGAAATAATATCAGAGTACTCGGCATGCCCGAACAATCAGGAGACCAAGAGGACACTGTAGCGCTTATTCAAGAAATCTATGCCTTCTGTGTGCCGAATACCGTAAGCCCGGTTAAACTTGAGCGAACTCACTGGAGCCCCGGAACTCAGAGAAAAGTTAACTCCTCACCCCGTCCTATCATCACGTGCTTCAGCTTCTTCAAAGATAAAGTTGCGTTGCTGCGAAGCCTGCATGGCAAGAGATCCATTGTCTTTAATGGCCACGAGATACAGATTTTTCAAGGTCTCTCCCAATATACCTTAGAACGAGACAAGAGTTTTCAACCTCTAACGCAGGCCCTTCAGAAAAAATCAGTGCCCTATTGCTGGGGATTCCCATTCGCACTAATCTTTGAATAGAATAATGCTAAACACCACATCTCTGAGCTCGCTGAGTGCATGGAATTCCTGGACTCTTTACAATATGGGGAGTGTATTCTCTGTCCACGGAGCCCGACTGGAGAGTGGGACGTCTCTACCCCCAAGTGATGTAAAGTTCCGGGCTCCCAACGATCATCTGGCACTGATCAAGATGTCAGTGCCCTCCAGGGGATGGAAACTTCAGCTCCACCATGAGTTTTACGTGTGTGTGGACTTCTTTAAGGACTGATCTGTTCTATCTCCTCTTATCTGTTAAAATATTTAGCAGGTTTATATGAGGTTTACAGTTCTAGTTGGACTTGATGACAATGCTCTGGCTGATGTGGGCCAGGGCTTCTGAGAGACGTGGCTCTACCAGACTTTGATTCCTCTGATATAGTGCTGGCAGGGCTGCCCTTCTGCTGTCCAATCATGCGTTCCAATGGCGATTCAGAATGAGTAAAGCTTAATTGGTCGGCCCTTGAGTTTTCGGTCACTCACCCCACCAACAAACCAGAATGAATCTCCTTGCCAGTAAGTAGACCCGCAGGCAGCACCCCACCACCAGAATACCCCCGGGAGGTAATGAGGTCTCAGAGAGGGGGAGAGAGAAGGGGAGTTGGTGAAGTCCTCTAATGACTTGGGTGGATAGCTGTTACAGAACACAAAGCTGTTTATTGGGGGATGATGGGACTAGGGGGACGGGCGGAAGGCTTGTTTGCCCCACACCTAAGTGCCTTCCTTCTGGACATTATCAAAATATAGAAAGACTAGGGGACATGCAATGAAGCTACAGGGTAAACTATTTAAGACTAATAAAAGAAAATATTTTTTCACTCAACGTATAATCAAACTCTGGAATTTGTTACCGGAGGAGTAGTAAAGGCTGTTAGTGTAGCTGGGTTTAAAAAAGGTTTGGACAATATATATATACAAACTCGCTAGTAATCCCTAAGGCAGCAACTAAATGCTCACTAGCGACATCTAACAGGGTGTTCAGCTTCTATGCCCCTAAGTGCTGGAACACCTTACCACCTGAAATTTGGGCTATCTCTGATCTAACCTCATTCAGAAAGGCAATCAAATCCCATTTATTCCCCCACTACTACCAGAACATCCAATCACCGTCCTGACCACCAACCCCCATTGAACACCCAACCCGATCTAAGAATAAATACTGTTGTATATACATGTAAATACATTGTAAATAGTTGCAGTTAACAATTCTCCCCATGTATTATCCAAGTTCTCTTTCCTGTTCAATGTAAAACCAAACAGCTTGTTGTTCTGGTCTTTTGTTATATTGTAAACCGCGCTGATCCCAAATAGTGCGGTATATAAGAGCTTGTAATAAATAAATAAATAAATAAATAAATAAACAAGTTCCTGGAGGAAAGGTCCATAAACCATTATTAAGAAGGGACCCAGGATATCAATGCTTGACCCAGTACAAGCATTGTGGAACCTGTGTCTTTTGGGGAAACTGCTAGGTACGTATGACCTAGATTGGCCACTATTGGAAACAGGATACTGGGCTTGATGGACCTTGGTCTGACCCAGTATGGCATATCTTATGTTCTAATCTCTGATGTCTAGGCTTTGTGGAAGTTTCCTAATTTTGCTTACTTCCTGTCTGTTCAGCAATGTCTGAGACTTTGGGAGAGGAGGGGAGGAGGGGAGGGGTGGGAGAGGGGGAGGGGGCAGGGGTTTGTTACAGCTGAAGGAGCAGCACTTACACAACACTGCAGAAGGGGGGGGGGGGTTCTGTCTCTACCTTTGTTTCCCACTGGTACCCTGGATCCACGTTGAGGGAGTTACTTGCGGGAGCACCCTGGGCGACTGTCTTTTTGCTTTGCTCTATCTGCAGCTAAGATTTTTCCACTCTAATGACTAAGTTAATCTCATGGCATATTAGGGGGCTCTACCAATGAGTCAAGAGGCAGAGAGTGCTTGACCAGCTAGGTAGGGAAGGCACTGATATAGTCTTTCTCCAAGAGACACATTTAGCTCCTGGTGCTCACTCCTGTTTGAGTTCTCAGAAGTTTCCTCAAGTTTTTTCATCGGGACTCTCATCCCATAAGTGGGAGTTGCTATAATGTTTTCACAGCGTTGTCCCTTCATGCTTTCTGCCCAGTACCAAGACCCCGGTGGCCATTTTCTTATCCTTTCAGGATCAATATGAGGCACACTGATTTCCCTGGTAAATGTCTACATCCCACCTGCAGAGATTGCTCAGTCACTGAAGGAACTTCAAGGGTTGCTACAGACCCATGTTATGGGTGAAATGCTAGTAGGGGGAGTCTTTAATTGTGTTTTCTCTGAGCTAGATAGGTCTAGTGGTGCTTTGACATTCCCAAGGACATGCTCGGCATTGTCAACCTCGATCTCTGATTTCGCTTTAGAGGACATTTGGCAGCGGCTTCACTCAGGAGAACAGGACTACGCTTTCAACTCTTCTGTCTATCACACTTATTCTCATTTGAATATGTGGTTGACTTTGGGGTCACTCTCCTCTCAACTCTCCAAGGTTCGTATTGGAACTTTGGGTCCATCGGATCATCATTTATTATGGTTGGAGTGGTCTGTGGGAGATACCTCCCTATTCATGGGCTTTTCCCCGTCATCTACTGAAAATACGGAATTCATTGAACATTTGCGGAACGGCTGGATTGAGTACTTGCAGCATAATGATCATGCGGATAAATCAGGCTTTCTTGCTCTGAGAGGCTGGTAAAGCAGTATTGAGAGGACAGGCTATTTCAATATCCACAGCACTTAAGCGTCATAAGACAACAAGGCAGAAAGATATGCATGCCTAAATTGCGTTGTTGAGAGACAACATCGGAGTAGGCCTGTTCTTTGAGTTTGGTGACAGCTTTTGACACTATGGGGCGAACTAGCGCCTTTGGAGACAGAGGAGATAGCTTCCAATCTTCTACGCATGCGACATAACTTTTATGAGCATGGGGATAAAGCAGGTAAACTACTCCTCTGGCAGTTGAAATGGCAGTGCTTGAAACGCTGAATTTCCACTATTATGGATGAGAGAGGCCAGTTACTCCATAGGTCTATTAATATTGCCCAACGTTTTGCTCACTTTTATAAGGATCTCTATACTTCTCAAACCACTGTGAACGCTGAGGACATTCACTGCTGGCTTACTAAGCTGCATTTGGCCCAGTTATCCATGGAGGAGCATGCTGCTCTTGATCAAAAAATCAATATAGCACAAAACTCACTCCAATAAAACAGAACTTGTTTCCTGATTTCAAAGACAAAATGATTGTTTCCAAAAGTATATTAACATCAATAGCGGAACAGTGAAAACAAAACCGTGGTCAGCAAGGTCTCAGCTTCCATGGGCAATGGCAAATATAATCGAGACGTGAGTCCAGATCCTGCCACTTAACTTGAGCCCGATAACATCAAGGACCTGCTGCTACCACCCTCCACATTTACAGAAATTCTTCAACAAAATGAACAAAATAAACAAGCAACCGCATCAACCCCCAGGAAAACTTAGCTTTAAAATGAGATGATAGCGGGAGTTGATGACAGGCTGCTGCCCCGACGTCACTATAGAGCTCTCATACGTTTCGCGACTGACCTTTTCAATGTCTCTTTGCAGTCAGGGGTTGAGCCAGAGGACTGGAGAGAGGTACATATGGTCCCTTTACACAAAAGCTGCTGAAAGAGAAAATAGTGAGGTTTCTGGAGTCCAATGGCTTGCCAGATCCTAGGCAGCATGGATTCACCAGGGGCAGGTCTTTTCAGACAAATCTGATTGATTTCTTTGACTGGGTAACAAGGGTGTTGGACCGAAGGAGAGCCCTAGATTTATATTTGAGTAAAACCTTTGACATTGTTCCACACAGGCGACTTTTAAACAAACTGAGCACCCTAGGGATGGACCTAAACTTACTTCTTGGGTTAGAAATTGGTTGAGTGGGAGGCAACAAAAGGTACAGGTAAATGGAGTTCACTCCGAGGAGAAGGAGGTTACCAGTGGAGTGCCACAGGGATCTGTCCTTGGTCTGATTCTGTTTAACATCTTTGTTGGTGATATTGCAGAAGGGCTATCGGATAAGGTTTGCCTCTTTGCGGATGATACCAAAATCTGCAACAGAGTAGACACCCAGAAAGATGTAGATAACACAAGAAGGGATCTAGCTAACCTTGAAGAATGGTCTAGAATTTGGCAACTGAGATTTAATGCTAAAAAATGTAGGGTTATGCATTTGGGTTGCAACAATCCAAGGGAGCGGTACAGTATAGGGGGTGATGTACTTCTGCCCATGAAAGAAAAACAGGACGTAGGTGTGATTGTGTCTGACAATGTCAAAGTAGCTAAACAGAAAAGATGATGGCAAAAGCTAGAAAGATGCTTGGGTGCATAGGGAGAGAAATGGCCAGCAGAAGAAAGGAGGTGATAGTGCCTCTGTATAAGTCTTTGGTGCAACCTCATTTGAAGTATTGTGTGCAATTCTGGAGACCACACCTTCAAAAGGATATAAACAGGTTGGAGTCGATGCAGAGAGTGGTTACTAAAATGGACTTCATTATAAAGCATTTGAGGACAGACTTAAAGACCTTAATATGTATACTTTAGAGGAAAGGCAGGACAGAGGTGATATGATTGAGATGTTTAAATATCTCCGTGGAATAAATGTACAGGAGGAGAGTCTCTTTCGATTGAAAGCAAACTCTGCTACAAGGGGACATAGGATGAGGGTGAAAGAGGATAGACTCAGGAGCAATATACAGAAATATTTCTTTACGAAAAGAGTGGTAGATGCATGGAATAGTCTTCCAGTGGAGGTGGTAAATATGAGGACACTAAATTCAAAAAATCATGGGAAAAACACAGAGGCTCTCTAAAGATAAAAAGGGGACTCTTGTAGTGGGTGATATGGAAGAGCAGACTAGATAGGCCATGTGGTCTCTTTTCTGCCGTCATGTTTCTATGTTTCTATGAAATAGTGCTGGTGAAAATTGTTGAGAGGGACTTGAAATGGGGTAACAGAGACCTCTGAAAGGGTTAATATGGAGAATAGCTTGGAATTCACTAGCATCTTGGAGAGAGATCTGTATAAAAGCCAACGTTATACTTTGGGATGACATTGTGAGAACAAGATAGAATGCTTTTGTTTTAGATTTCTGGAGTTAAGAAATGTCTATGTTCTGGCTTATAACATATAGATAAATACATCTTGATGTAGAACTAATTATTTAATTATTGGAGAACAAATAGTAAAGGAATCCACAGTACTACCTTTTAACTTTCAAAAGGGAGACTATGATAGAATGAGGAATATAGTTAGGAAAAAACTAAAGGGAGCGGTTCCAAAGGTTAAAGACTTACAGCAAGCTTGGGCGTTATTTAAAACTACTATCCTCGAAGCCCAGACCAGCTGTATTCCACGCATTAAGAAGAGTGGGAGAAAGTCCAAAAAACTGCCAGCATGGTTTAAAGGTGAGGTCAGAGAGGCTGTTGCTGCCAAAAAAGCAACCTTCAGGAAATGGAAAAAAGAGCCAAATGATGAAAACTGGAAACAGCACAAGCACTGGCAAGTTAAATGCAAAGCATTGATAAGGCAGGCAAAGCGGGAATTTGAAAAGAAACTTGCTGCGGAAGCAAAAACACGAAATAAAGACTTTTTCAAGTACATTCGTAGCAAAAGGCCTGTGAGAGAGTCAATTGGACCGTTAGATGATAGAGGGGTAAAAGGGGCAGTAAGAGGAGACAAGGCTATAGCGGAGAGACTGAATGAATTCTTTGCTTCGGTCTTTACTGAGGAAGATGTAGGGATGTTACCCAAGACTGAAGTGGTATTTAAAGGTGATACTGCAGAGGAATTGAGAGAAATATCGCTACACCGGGAAGATATATTACAACTATTTGATAAACTGAATAGTAGCAAATCACCTGGACCGGATGTTATACATCCCAGAGTGTTGAAAAAACTGAAATATGAGATTGCAGACCTGCTATTGGTAATCTGTGAACTTTCATTAAAATCATCTGTAATACCTGAAGATTGGAGGGTCGCCAACGTAACACCAATTTTTAAAAAGGGTTCCAGGGGTGACCCGGGAAATTACAGACCGGTGAGCCTGACGTCAGTACCAGGGAAAATGGTAGAAACCATCATAAAGAACAAAATTACACAGCATGTAGATAGTCATGGCCTAATGGGAGACAGCCAACATGGCTTTAGACAAGGAAGATCTTGTCTTACTAATCTGATATGTTTTTTGAAGGTGTGCATAAACAGGTAGACAAAGGTAAGTCGGTTGATATAGTGTATCTGGATTTTCAGAAAGCTTTTGACAAGGTCCCCCATCAGAGACTTTTGGCAAAGCTAAAAAGTCATGGGATAGGAGGCAGTGTACTATTGTGGATCGGGAACTGGTTAAAAGATAGAAAGCAGAGGGTAGGGCTAAATGGCCAATATTCCAATGGAAAAAGGTGAATAGTGGAGTACCCCAGGGATCTGTACTGGGTCCGCTGCTTTTTGACATATTCATAAATGACCTGGAAAAGGGAATAACGAGTGAGGTTATCAAATTTGCAGATGACACAAAACTGTTTAAAGCTGTTAAAACCCAAGAGGATAGTGGAAAACTGCAGGAGGACCTGGATAAATTGGAAGACTGGGCATCCAAATGGCAGATGAAATTTAATGTGGACAAGTGCAAAGTTATGCACCTAGGAAAGAACAACCCACACTATAGTTACTCGATGCAAGGCTCCACATTAGAAGCCACCACCCAGGAAAAAGATTTAGGAGTCATCGTGGATAACATGTTAAAACCCTCTGCCCAGTGTGCAGCGGCGGCCAAGAAAGCAAACAGAATGCTAGGTATCATAAGGAAAGGGATGGAGAATAAAACAAAGGATATTATAATGCCTCTGTATCGCTCCATGGTACGACCGCACCTTGAATATTGTGTGCAATTCTGGTCACCGTATCTTAAAAAGGACATAGCGTTATTAGAAAAAGTACAGAGAAGAGCCACCAAATTGGTGAAGGGAATGGAAGGCTACTCCTATGAAGAGAGGCTAAAAAGGTTAGGGCTCCTTAGCCTGGAAAAGAGACGGCTGAGGGGAGATATGATAGAGGTCTATAAATTAATGAATGGAGTGGAACAGATAAACATGGATCAATTGTTTACGCTATCAGAATATAGAAAGACTAGGGGACATGTAATGAAGCTACAGGGTAAACTATTTAAGACAAATAAGAGAAAATATTTTTTCACTCAACGTGTAATCAAACTCTGGAATCTGTTACCGGAGGATGTGGTAAGGGCTGTTAGTATAGCTGGGTTTAAAAAAGGTTTGGACAAGATCCTGGAGGAAAGGTCCATAAACCACTATTAAAAAGGGACCCAGGATATCAATGCTTGACCCAGTACAAGCATTGAGGAACCTGTGTCTTTTGGGGATATTGCTAGGTACGTATGACCTAGATTGGCCACTGTTGGAAACAGGATACTGGGCTCGATGGACCTCGGTCTGACCCAGTATGGCATGTCTTATGTTCTTATGTTCTTATGTAACTGAATTTGTACCATGTAACTGCTTTTCCCCTAATAAAAGGAAGTGCTCTGGCCTAGTCAGGAGGAGGGGGATTTACAGGAACTGCTCAAGTTTGCAGGACTGTGAGCTCCCTCCCCTTAAGGCCTTGAGTACTGTGTTTTTAACATAATTCTCTGTTTGTGAATTGTTTATTACTTAATATTACTTCTCTCTCTCCCATTGCTTTGAGTGAAGGGATCAAATCCCAAGAGCCCAGGTTCTGTTGCCAGGTGCAGCGTGATGCAGGTACATTAAAAAATCTGATGAAAAATTGAATTAAATGTAGTATATATGGTGTGGGGTGAACACTGGTACACTGCTGCATGTAAAGTGAACCAGATTTGGCTATGAACATTTACATATGTTTGAAGTGATTTGATTGGTCCTATAAAAAATGTTTGGATATGAAATCGGAACTATTGGAGCTTGATATATATACAGGGTGGCCCAAAAAAAAGTGAGAACATCTCGTAGCATATAAGTTATTTAAAAATTCAAAAAGACAGATGTAAACGATTGACAAATTTTAAAAAAAGATGGTGACTGGAAATTGTAGAAATAAAGATGTTATATAGCTAAATAGGTAAATAAGTAAACTATTTAAGCTTTTAATTTACGAGATGTTCTCACTTTTTTGGGCCACCCTGATATATATATATATATATATATATATATATATATATATATATATATATATATGTATATATATATATGTGTATATGTATATGTATATATATATGTGTGTGTGTGTTTCATACATATTGAGTCATTCGTATATTTCTCGATTACAACTAGTCTAGATATCTTGAAGGCATCAACTGAAAGCCCTCCTCTGCTTCTACCACCATTTCTATGCCTGCCTCCTATAAGCATTCTGGCTCAGACTAAATTGTAAGCTCTATAGAGGACAAACAGTCTCTCTTACAGTGCTGCTTACACCTGATAGTGCTTTAGAAATAAGTTGCAGTAGCAGTTGTCTTAAATAAGTGTAAAAGCCAAATGACAGATCAAAGGGGCAATTTGAAAGGCCCCCTATATCAAACCAAGGGCTGTGTGAATCACCCAGGAAACTGTTAAGACATTATATCAGAAGCACAGGTCCGGGGAGAGAGGGAAACCCTGCTCTGCATTCACAGCTGTGTCAAATTTCCTGTGGGTGTTTTCAGCACTGTCTGTTGATGTCTTTCTGCCCTTTAAAAATTTGGGCTGTGCCACGGGACACTGGAGAGAGGGAAACCCTGCTCTGCATCAGCAGATGTGTCAACTTTCCTGCGGGCGCTTCAGCACTGTCTGGTGACGTCTTTCTGCCCTATAAAAACTCGGGCTGTGCCACAGGTTGCAGAACGTGGGCACATCCCTCGGGTGCATGCTCAAAGGGGCACACTTCAGAACAGTTGGTGAGGGGTTTTATGTGTACACTAGGTGCAAAGAACTCTTTGCTCTCAGGGAATGAGTCCACCCTCTGGAGTAACAGATTTGGAGGACATAAGGAAGACAGCGAGGGATATAGACGAGATCTACAGGGACATAGTATTGAAGTCCCACATCCAGTCTAGCAGCCTCCCCTTTGCCATGGAGGAGAGAGTTCATGCGACAGGACAGAATCACCCTGGTGTGGCAGGAAGTGATCCTGTAGCTAGGATCTGTCTTCCAGATGATGTAAATCCTTCTTTCACCGAGGAGGCTTTGCCAGAACCATGTGCCCATGAGGGAAGGTTTAGGACAACCATTATAGTTGGTGATTAAGTCTTTAGGTATGTAGACAACTGGGTGGCTGGTGGATGTGAGGATCGTCTGGTAACAGGCCTACCTGGCGCGAAGGCAGCAGACCTCACATGCCACCTAGACAAAGTGGCGATAGAATTTGAAAAAAAGCTTGCCATGAAAGCAAAAACCATAATAAAAACTTTTTCAAGTACATTTGTAGTAAAAAACCTGTGAAAGAGTCAGTTGGATCATTGGATGATACAGGAGTAAAAGTGATACTAAGAAGGGAGAAAGCCATAGTGGAGAGACTGAATGAATTCTTTGCGTTGGTCTTTACTAAGGAAGATGTATTTATTTATTTAAACTTATTTTTATATTGCCTTTCTACCATTCAAAGCAGTTTACAGATAACCAAGGATCATAACAGGCTATAGGAAGCACCCTGTTATACAGGGAACTGAACAGTGTAACAGTATAACAGTAATACAAATAGAAACTCTGAACTAATTACAGTTTAAGTAAAGTGTGTAAATATACATTTGTGTTATGTGGTGAGACTAAGGGATATGTTTACTAAACCGCACAACTGTGCGGGGGCGCACTTGAGCGTGCACTAAGATACCTTAGCGCATGCTAATAGTGCATTTTGGTGCCCCCGCACACGTGCGCGCCGCCCGCAAAAGTGCGCGGTGCGCTGATGTGCGATAGAGGCGTGGAAAGGCATTTCGAGGGCGGAGGAAGGCTCCCGAGGGGCGGGGGGATGGGGTCAATGGGTGGAGAGTGGGAGGGGAGAGGCTCCCTGCACAGGAGCGGGGCTGAATTTCGGTCCAAAAACTACCGCCCGTGAAAACCTCGCGTTAGAGCCGATTTAAAGGGAAGAGAAACCATTTCCGTCAGCAATGTACAGCAAAATTCGGGGAAACCTGCAAAACGTGAGCAGTGTGATACATGTGCACAGAACAAAATAGCAAATAAAACATGAAAATGACCACAACAAACGTCTAAAAAATTATAATCCAGCTGGCCAATAGTGATATCAATGGGCAACATTAAAAAACACTCCCAGGAAAGCTCCAAAAAAAAGAAATGGTTTTGGTTTTGGTTTTTTTCCTTTTTTTCGGAGGTCATTTTTGAGGTTTATTTGCACTTTTGTCCCCATACAAGGTAAACGAGCCCACAGTAAAATTGTGCAGAGCAGGGTGTCTGACTCGTGCGGCCAGGTTTCCTAGCTCCAGAGACTGCACTGTCTCTGTGGCCACAGTGTGGTGCAGCAGACACAGCCAGTGCCTGTAGGACCAGAGGGTCACAGGTGCAAATCCCATCTGGGGCTCCTGCCAACCCAGTTCCCATAGTTTTACCCACCACTAAACAGTGATAGTACGGACACTCCTTTATTGCAGAGAACATAAGCATGGTTCCAACACCTATATTTTACCCTACACCGCACACAAACCATAACAATGGGTATTACCTACAGCCGAGTCCCCCAAATTCAGTCCTGGAGTGCCACAACTCAATCAGGTCATATGCTTTTTCCCAGATAGGGACATGTCTGCATGTTGGCGGAAGGGTACAGGTGGTGGAGGGGGCAGTGGCTGCAAACCACAGCAGACAGTGCCTAAGCCTGTGCAGGCTGGCACCGTCCACTGCAACAGACAGGCTCTGTCGGATGTACAGTCATGGACTCCCCAGGGAACACAGCAAATCTGTGGCAACACGGTGGTGCAGTGCACACAGACAGTGTGTGCAGGAACAGAAGGTCACAGGTTCAAAGCCCAGCTGGGGCTACTGCCAATCCAGTCCACATATTTTTCCTACAACTAAACCGTGATAGTGAGGACAAACCTTTATTGCTGAGAACATACGCATGGTTCATACGCCTATATTTTACCACACCAAACACAGACACCATAAACAGCCGCATTACCTAGAGCAGAGTCTCCCAAATGCAGTCCTGGAGGGCCCCACACCATTCAGGATCCATGCTGCCTCTAATAAAGATGCCTGTGCTGCATATCTATGCACCACCCCCATGGTATGCTGATGTAGCTCATGCATATTTATGAGGGACAGCATGAAAACCCAAACAGTGGTTGGAACACCAGGACTGGAGTTGGGACACTCTGCCGTAAAGCAGCAGCCAACAGGGCCAGACACACCCACACACACACCCACAGGCCCCATTGGCTAATGCCTCCTGGAGAGGCAGGACATTGGGCCCTGCCTGTATCTCCCAATACTAGCACTTGCATACCTTAGCAATGCCACCCTACACCTGGGTATATGGTACACAGCTATCAAACGTTGCCCATGATAACTGGCAGATATCAATTCCTACGTTAAGCACATTTTGCTCATTGATCTCCACCATAACAATCATTGTGATGTCTGCGGTGTGCGCTGCAGGTCTGGTCTCTGACAGTATTTACCACCCTGGGGAGTGACCCCCAACAGTATTGCATACCATATCCATGCCTGTACTGTGCCCAGGACTGGTGTGGTGGGTATGGCTGCTGGACTCCTCTATAGTAGCACAATGCTGGCATAGGTGTGGGGGTGGCTGCAAACACCTTCCACAGCCCACACTGCCAGCAATGTTGCCAGTATTGGGCTGCCAATGTGCATAATGAGGAGCAAGGTACCATGGGTATAGGCCGGACAGGGTGGCCTGGCCAGGGTGCATCTGCACAGGGCATAGGGCACTGACTGGGACATTTTAGTGCCTGGCCACCACCTACACAGACAGGGTGACCTCAGTATGTCCTGCTGAGAGATCACTCTCACCCTGACTGTGCAGTGACCACAGCATGGCTAGGCACCCCCATAGTGCTACATAGTATTTTTCTCATGTGATAGATATGGGTTTCTTTTTGGGGCCCAGTCACTGATTTATCTGTTTGCTGTGTATGCTGACATCCCAGTTCTGGGTGCATGCATCTCCACTGGGAATATGCACTATGGACTAACTAGCACACTGTTTGCAGCTGGTATGTGTCTTGATGGAGTGGCTTGCAGGGTGCAGTGGCTGATGACTTGCTGCAGGATGTTATCAGATAGTGGTGGGGTGCAGCTTGCCATATCCAAGCCTAATTTTTGTCTGCTATTGTGTTATGGATGTGTATAGAGCTGCAGTGACTGCCCTGTGGGGTGTCTGTTCCTCAGCAGGACTGGGGTTGATGGTCCCTTGCTACTGCCACCTTTGCAGGGAGGTAGAGTGTGGATCTATTGATGGGAGACCCTGTTTGCCGCCCTTGGCCCGGGGGGGGGGGGGGGGGGGGGTGGTGGTGCAGTGTGGTGTGGTGCGGTGCATGGCCCACCTGGGGGGTCCAAGGGGGCTACACCTGACTGAAGCAGACAGAGACATCCAAGGTGTTTGTGCAGAAACTACCTATCTCACACATTAACACTGCTTTGGACCTCCGGCATGGCCTCTTTCAGCCATGGACGGTGTTGTGGACCTGGTCCTGGGCGCCTCATTGCACCCTCAGGGTGAGCACAGTACCCGCACAATGTGATGGTGTGTAGCTACTCTGTGCCAGTAAAACACACGGTCAGTACCCCCTACCAGGCCGAGGTGCTGTGTGGGTGCACATGGTCACTTCCCCCTACCAGGCCGAGGTGCTGTGGGGGTGCATTGCCCATCTTGTGTTTATCTGTGGACAGCTGATTTGCATGTGCAGTGCATCATGGGTATGGGTGGGCTAACCCTATCCTGGTGACCACAGCAGACTATCTGTGTGGTGACGTGTAGGCTCTCTGTAGCCAGCCAGGGGCTTGATAGCAGCTATAGAACTGTAGCCCAATGGTTACTTCAATGCCTGTGAGACTAGAGGTCATGTGTTCAAACCCACAGTTGGGTTATTTGACAGGGTTGTCCAAAGCATTATTTTTTTTAATGTACATATTTTGATGCCAGCAAAAACACCCTCAGCGTACTGTACCCATAAGGTGCCTCTGAGGGTGCTTTATAGGGCGACCTATAGGGCACCTTATGGTTCCCGTCCATATAAGGTGCATTATACATTATCCTGTGGCGCAACTTATAGGGTGCCCTATAGGGGACATTTTAGGGTGCTGTGGCGGACAGTGCAATTTATATTGTGCCCTATGGAGTGCCTTATAGGGTGCCTTATACGGCACCCTCATTTACGGCATGTGAGGGCGTGTTTGCTGGCAGCAATTAATAAAATAAAAATAAGTGCTGCAGGAACAAATATGTACAATGCAAAGCTGATGCCACAGCCAGCCTTACGTATTACACACACTGGGGAACAAACTCATGACCCATCAGCAGTCAGTGCCTTAACCATTGTGCTCCACTGCTGCTCCTCTTTGTCTGTCAGCGCACCTACTTATGCTTTTCGTTCCTTAAACTGCACAGTGCTGCCATAACAAACAGTACTCTGACCTTGCGGTACCTCATACAGCACCCTCTAAAGTGCCCTATACGCAACATTCTAGGGTGCCTTGGCTGACAGTGCACTTTAAAATGTGCCTTATAGGGCGCCTTATGTTAACACGCTTTGAGAGTGCGTTTGCTAGTAGTGATAATTAAAAACAAAATAAAATGCCTCCTAAACCACTCTTCCCCATGATATGTAATGCCTCAGCCAGCCTTGTTCAGTGGGCACTTTGGGGAATTGAACCCCTGTTCCCTGCACCATTGGTCAGTGTCTTAACCATTGTGCTGTGGCTCTGCTCCTGTGATTGCCTTATGCTGCCCTATAGTAACCTGGCTCCTAAAGTAATGCCTCAGCCATCTGTCTTCATTGGACACTGTGAGGGATTGAACCCCTGATCCCCGCCCTATTGGTAGGTGCTTTAACCATTGTGCTGTGGCTCTGTTCTTCTGTGTGCACATCAGCGCGCCACTTATACCGCCCAGTATTATAATGCCTCCATAAACATCAGCGCGCCGCCTTATGCCGCCCAGTATTAATATGCCGCCAAGAACATTAGCGGGCTGCCTTATGCTGCCCAGTATTTATGTGCCTCATAAATTAATACCTCAGCCAGCTGTTTTCATTGGGCACTGTGGGGGACTGAACTCCTGATCTCTGCACCATTGGTTAGTGCCTTGACCTTTGTGCTGTGGCTCTGCTCTTCTATGTACACATCAGCGTGCCACTTATGCCTCCCGCGCAGCTATCTGATGCGCTAATGTGCGGGGCGCACAAGGGCGCCGCACACCTTAGCGCATATGCAAATTCCGGATTTTCTTCTTCAGCAGGAAACGCCCACTCCTTATATGGCACCCGCACACTACCGCGGCCCGCACATTACCGGGGTTTTAGTAAACATGCCCCTAAGGGTTTGTTAATGGTGCATGTGTAAGTTGTTCTAACAGTAGGTTGTTCTAACACCTCGGAGTGACTCTCGACAAGGACCTAAACCTACAAGCCCACATTGCCAGAACCACAAGAAACGCCTATCTCAAAATGAGAACCATCAGGTGCCTCAAACCCATCCTCGCACAGGACCTCTTCCATACAGTCTGTCAAATGCTCATCACTCCCACACTTATGTTAACGTCTTCTGCTTTTGCTCTATCCCGTCCCGCCGTTGTAACTCTTGAAAGTATTTGGGAAGCGCTTACTCAACTGTCCTTTGTGGTCAACCAACAGCTTGCCCAGTCTTCTGTGAAAATTATCTCTTCGGAGGAGAAGGTTTCTTCTTTATCTAGTGATGTTCTTGACACTGGCAGTAAATTGGATTCTCTTGATCAGAGACTTTTACAAGTCTCCGACTTGACTTTTTCCTTAATGAAAGACAGTACTGCTTTGAAGATAAAATCAGAGACATTAGAAAATGCTATCCGGGCAAATAATGTTTGTCTGCTTAATTTCCCTGCTCTTCCAGGGGTGGCTCCATTAGATTTATTTAAGAGATACTTGCAGGATTCTCTTTTGGTACCATCTGAATTGTTTCCACTAATTGTGAAAGCTTATTATATTCCCACTGAAAAAAAACGGGCTAAAGTGGTTGTTGGGCAATTAGAATTTGATTCTCTTGATGTATCCTACAGACCCATATCAAGTATCCCATTTTTGACTAAATTGATCGAAAAAGCAGTT
This sequence comes from Ichthyophis bannanicus, assembly GCA_033557465.1. Taxonomy (NCBI): domain Eukaryota; kingdom Metazoa; phylum Chordata; class Amphibia; order Gymnophiona; family Ichthyophiidae; genus Ichthyophis; species Ichthyophis bannanicus. The sequence continues at coordinate 923,667,524 of CM066031.1, read as the reverse complement.
CAAATCCAGACACAAGAATACATCGACAGCTCAGCCCCCCTTGACAATCAGCAGTATGGATTCCGCCCCCGACATGGGGTGGAGACACTGCTAACAGTTCTAATTGATACGCTCGTAAGAGGCATTGATAATTCAAAACAGGCATTCCTACTCATTTTCATTGACATATCGGCAGCTTTTGATAGTGTTCACCATACAACGATGATAAGCAAATTGCGACAAGTAGGAATAACATCCACTGTTCTAAAATGGTTTTCCTCATACTTAAGCACCGAACCCAAACAGTCCGCATCGGTAACCTTACATCAAAAACATACAATCAGGAACTAGGCCTCCCCCAAGGCTCTGCCCTGTCAGCGCTTCTATTTAATATATACATAAAACACATTTGCCAAATATTCAAAAAACACAAAGTATTATATCACATTTACGCAGACGACATAATGTTGTATGTACCTTTCACAATACCAAACATCCCTACATTACTTATCAATACATGCCTCAGCGAAATAAACAATTGGCTAAATGAAAATAACTTATACATTAACCATGCAAAAACGGAAGCCCTAATAGTAACCAAAAACACATCATTCACCCCACCACCACAGATCTCACTGCAAAACAATGATATCACAATAAAAACTGAAATACGGTACCTAGGAGTAATACTAGACAAACACCTCAGTATGGACCCACAGATAAGAAATATAACAAAGAAAGTTTATTTCAAACTTAAAATATTAAAGCAACTCCGCCCCCTATTGCACCTACAGGATTTCCAACGCATAATACAAGCTATCATAACACCCCACTTTGACTTTGCAAACTTAACCTTACTAGGCGTAACAAATCAAAACTTAAAAAGACTACAACTAGCACAAAATGCAGCAGCCAAGACAATCATAAAAACAGTTCCCTTCCAACATATTACACCTATCTTAGAGTCCCTACACTGGCTCCCAATCCAATGCCGCATACAGTATAAAACTCTGTTAACCACATACAAGGCCCTAAATAACACAGCACCCTGTACATTAAATAACCTAATCATCAAGGAACCCAGTCATAACCTACAAAGACGAGACCAATTAAATAAGTTAATAACACCAAAAGAATTTATAAGAATCAACGAACAAGAAAGCTTTCTCCCATGCTGCCCCCATACTGTGGAACAACATCCCAGCGGAATTAAGATCATCACCCCAAATCATGGAGTTTAGGAAAAAACTCAAAACATACTTATTCTCAACACATTATGCATCCGTATCAAACTCTCAATACAACAAGAAAAGGGATAGCCGCACCAGCAATAAGTGACCCTCGAACTGGAATATGTACTAAAACCTTGTAAGATATCCAGAGATTCTAATTAAAATTGTATTATAGTTCTAAACATGTTCACTGTATATAGTTCTCATTTCTACCAATCTGTTACTGTTAGATTGAGCCCATTATTGTTTACACTGTTATATGTAAAAACAGCATTGATGTTTACTGCCGTTCCTTGTAAAACAGCCTTGCTTGTTCATTGTTGTTCATTGTAAACCGCAACTGATCTATGGAAGTTGCGGTATATAAAAACCTGCTAATTAAATTAAATTAAAATCTGCATTGCTTCAGTCTCCTAAGGTTAATGAAATTTCTGTATCCACATTGTTAGTTTCTTTTGCCATTTCCTCTGATAGAGACTGGTTACTTAAATTGTTTTATAAAAAAAGGGCTAGTTTGTTTTTGGGTAAGAGAATTTCGGCTTTCCCTGATGTTTCAAGGGAAACACAGAAGCGACGGAAAGCTTTTCTTGCATTAGGACCTGGTGTGCTTCAGATGGGAGCTTCATTTGTGTTGAGGTTCCCATATAGATGTATAGTACAATATCGTTCGCAGAAATTTGTGTTTTTTCAACCTGTGGAATTGTCTTCTTTCATCACTTCCCATGCAGTACCTTCTTCACCCTCATGTCCAGTTCTTCAATGAAGCTATGATGATTGTCTGCTCCTGTTGCTGTTCAATTTCTTATTATTGTTTCTTGGTGAATTGTGGGTTTCCCTCAATTAAATACTTAAGCCATGCCCCCACTTTGTGGACTAAAGATGTAATTTGCTTTGTATTTACATGCTTGTACTTTTTCCTTTTTCTTTTGCGGCAAATGTATATCATTTCTGTACAAGTCTGATTTGCTTGTTATATTGTTTAAAATTGATAAATAAAAAAAGAAAAAAAAAGAAATAATCACACCAAGGTCCTTCTTCTGGTCCGTGCACACTAACCTCTCACCCCCTATTGTGTACATTTCCCTTGGATTTCTGCTTCCCAAGTGCATGACACTACACTTCTTTGCATTAAATCTTAACTGCCAAGCATTAGACCATTCTTCCAGCTTTTGTAGATCTTTCCTCATGTTATCCATTCCCTCACGGGAGTCCACTCTGTTGCAAATTTTCATGTCATCTGCAAAAGTCAGACTTTTCCATTCAGTCCTTCAGCAATATCACTCACAAATACATTGAACAGTGCTAGGCCCAGGACCGAACCCTGGGGCACCCCGCTAATCACCCTCCTTTCATCCGAGTGAGCTCCATTTAACATCACCTTCTGTCATCTGTGAGTCAACCAATTTCTGATCCAGTTCACCACCTTGGGACCCATCCCCAAACTACTGAGTTTATTGATAAGCCTCCTATGAGGAACAGTATCAAAGGCTTTGCTGAAATCCAGGTAGATGACATCCATCACATGCCCCTGATCTAGTTCTCTGGTCACACAGTCAAAGACCTCAATCAGATTTGTTTGGCAAGATCGTCCTTTGGTAAAACCATGTTGCCTTGGATCATGCAACCTGTTGGTTTTGAGAAAGTCCACTATTCGCTCTTTCAGGAGTGCCTTCTTTACTTTTCCCGCTACTGAGGTAAGGCTCACCGGTCTGTAGTTTGTCACTTCTTCCCTGTCACCACATCAGCCCTTCTCCAGTCCTGAGGAACTTCTCCTGTTTCCAAGGATCTGTTGAAAACATCCTTTAACGACCCTGCAAGAACCTCTCTGAGCTCTTTCAGTATCCTGGGATGAATCCCATCCAGTCCCATAGCCTTGTCCACTTTCAGTTTTGCAAGTTGTTCTAACACATCATTTTCTGTGAATGGTGAGGTATCTACTTCACCTGCTGAGAGAAGCAAGGATTGTAAACTTAATGTGGACCCCTGTGGGCAGCAACCCGCCTCCCACCCACTCATGGGATGCACCACTGCACTATGGCCACAGAAACACCACGGGGCAGCAGGGAGACTGCAAGCCAGACCAGGGAGGGCCCCCTACCACAGAGTCACCCAGTGATTCAGCGATGGGGGACATCACAGTGCAACAGGGGCATGCATGCCCAACCCCAAACCAGTGGGGACATGTGTGAGAGGGGCAGTGGGTAGTTCACTAGGTCCCTACACCATGGGTGCAGGCACGGGGCGGGGAAGAAGCAGCATGCAAATGTCAGCACAGACACATACTTTGGTCCTGTGGGAGCCGGGAGGTTCTACACCTCCGACGCCCTCCAGTGTAGCGACATCGATAGTGGCAAGGATGCACTGCTCCACCTCCATGAGCCACACTGCCTGTCCATCTGGGCCCACAGCCTGCACCCTCCAGCAAGCCTCACAGCATACCTGCTGCCACTTCCGCTTCACATTTCAAAGTCACAGTTATTATGATAGATGGCATTTAATTTCCTGCAGATGGATAGCCATCTGCGCTGCCGGTCATATGCCCCCACATGTGCCTCTGCTGTGCCCATGAGGACGCCATAGTTTTCAAGCACCTCCTCAATGAGGAGGGCCTGCTCCCCCTCTCTAAAGTTGTGCTTCCTTGCAGAAACCTTAGGAGACATTATAGACTGAATGGTCTTTTCTGATGGAGGCGTGTCCACACCGGAGTTACACATTTTATGGCAGTTAGAAGAATAACGACATATATGTCCAACTTTTTGGAGTACTATAATCACGTGTATGTCCAGACACATGCGTATGTCTGCCATCCGTGAAACACCTATAAATCCGCTGCGGCATTGCACATTTTCCTTTTCCCATGTGCAATGCATCTTGGACATCGTGGAAGCCGATTCATTGCAACCTCTCACTTCCTGGACATTGTGGAAGCTGATTCATTGCAACCTATCACCTCTACAGCAACACTGCCATTTACAGGGTAAGTACAAAGTCTTTGATGTAACTTTAATGGCTTGCAGTTAGGCGTGGAAGAACCTGCCCCAACCCCACATCCCCAGCCCCATACTGTTATCACTGTACAGAGGGTGTGCATGTTTGGTCCCCACAGGTGAATGACATACAATAAAAACTGGATCTTCAAACAAACCAACACATATTTTACTAATTTAGAGTGATAAATAGAACAAAAACAATTACCACTGGAGGAAAAGACCTCAGAACATAAAGCCAAACAAAGGCTCTAAGCAGATTCTATGACACTAATCCTGTCACTACCATCCAGGGCAGTATTCAGGCAAGTTTAGAGTAACATCACTCTTCAAAACAGCAAAGTTTTGTGGGCTTTTATGGGGATACCTGCACCTAAGTATTTGCTTTTGTGCAGTGGAGCCTACATATTGTTTGAACATTTGTGGGCTTTCATATGGACACTAGCAGCTCAGTATCTGTTTTTGTGTTTGGGTTTGAATTATCCACTAGAGGTTTTTTGACCTATGCTGGAGGTATGTACACATATGAAATGGTTACAATGGTGCCTGGGGTGCATACAGGGCACACCTGGGATACACTAACTAGGATTGTCATAACAGCAGAGGTGTACCAACACAGACATTCCTGATGGGGCAATGGGTGGGTGCAGATGAGCCACATATGAACCTAGAGCCATGATGGGCCATGTCATCCCTGTCTGCCATCCTGTATTTCTTTGCTATGTATGTCAGGGACTGTGTGGTGGCTGGGGATTCCACAAACCAGTGGTCAGCATCAGTGCTAATGGCCTTTGGTAGCAGGCACATTCTGAGGAAATGTGGTCTCTCCATTGTGTCAATCAATAGTGTGTATGATAGTGACCCTGGGAAGGGTGTGATGCTGTACACTCCATTTCTTCTGTGTCATCACCGTATATCCAATGTGCATTTGTTGTATGGCTTCAGCAGACATGCACATGTTCCATCATCAAATAGCAATATATGTGTACAGGGGGATCACCAACAGGTCCATACAGTGCATCAGGGTCAGCATGTCATCTGCTGCATGTTCACGTGTACCTCTATGATGTTAGGACAGTGGCACATTCCTCCACACCAGGCATGAATGCACATCCTTGGGTCCATGTGCACGGAAGAACATGTTTGGAGCACAGTCCATGTACATATGCCTGCTGGTACAGTCCTATGTCTTCATTCAGCCATGGTAATCGCATTCACACATCCTGTTGTGCAACACGCATGCTACATTACTCACCATCTGGAGCTGAACACAGCTCTGCCTGCAGCCATCGGATAAAGTGTGGCCACTTGTTGCACAGCTCCCGTCCTTTTTTCCGAAGTTCCTCCACCTGGGGTAATGGAAATACATGACATCAGTGCCCTTCCACACATGCCACATTGCAACACAGCAGCAGCCCAAGCATGGGTATGTCATATGTCACGGTATGATGGTTTCAGACTGCAGCTGACCAGGCCCTTGGGGGTTGTACATTACCTCCCCCTAAGAGGAACACATCATTCAACAATTGGCAGAACCCCCAGGCAATAACACAGGCATGTGGTGGAGACACACATGTTGGGACATTTGGCCATCAGCCTTGGGTACTACCTATGTGCTGTTTGCTGTGTGGTTACAGAACACTATGCATGTGTCACGTCACATGACACAAGATCTTGCCAGTGTTCAGTTGTACATGGTCTCATAGTTCCACAATGTTACGCTCACAACCTGGTCCTGTCGCACAACACTGTTTCAACACATCCTGTGCACATGTGTATGCTGATGATACCAACTGCCCTTACATGTTCTGCAACAGATGTCCGTGGCCCCTACCTCTTTCACCTCCCTGGTAGTGGTGTCTCAGGTGGGTTATGGGTGGCTTATAGCCCATAGCTACATGATGATATCCCAGAATAGTATCATTCTACTTATTCTTAACAGGTGAGGATAATTTCTCACTCACATTACGAGGGCAGCCAGGACCTACCTTTGGGGAAGGGGAGGCTCTCAGGTGAGATGCCAGCTGGGTCTCTCCCTTGAGGATTCAGTCACAAAATGCTATTTAGGCATACGCTGCATCGTTGGCATCTGTTGATGATATTATGTGTGCTGAGATCTGTGTTATTCAGTGACACCCTGGAGAAGGCCTTTTATGACATGAGGGTTAGGTTGAGATCTCAAAGGTGCTATGGAATTTAGTATGTGTGCAATATACACTATCCCATTGAGGCTGTATATGTTATCTATATACCCAATGTGTATCTGTATGATGGGTGCAAGTTTTTAAGGCACAGGTGCTGTGTGCAATGCATGTAATAGTTAGAGGCATAATGGTGGTGTGTACGATATGTAATATGTATCATAACTTTTGTCATGCCTTTTTGATTGTGCTGAGTATAATGGCATACAGTTTGTAAAGACTAGATATGTGGCACATCTGATGGACTTTTTTGGAAAGCAGGCTGTCAAAAAGCTAATCCATGGCCCAATCCTCCAAAGCCAGGACATTGGAATCATCGGTGCTGTGTTCCTTTGTCTCCCTTCTTGATGTGAGTTATCAATGATCCCCATATGGTAATAATAGGTTGAATGCTGCAAATGGCAAAGAATATGTTATGCATGTCATTGCCATTGACTGGACTAAGAAACATAGCTGCATGTTGGCAACGTCTACATATGCATGAGGCCACAAGTTAACGTTCCTGACAGCTAACTACATATTTCTATTTATTTATTTTTTATACTGTGCTCTTTTGAATCAGTGTGGTTTACATGTATGCTAACAGGTACTTTTTTATTCCCTTGTCCCTGAAGGGCTCACAATCTAACTGTATCGGAGGCAATGGAGGGTTAAGTGGCTTGCCCAAGGCCACAAGGAGTGGCCATGGGACTAGAGACCCCAGTCCCTCAAGCCTGAGGTTGCTTGTCCCCATGTGGGAATTGAACCCCTGGCCCTTTGGCCTGAGGTAAACTGTCCCAACCACTGAGCCACGGGGGCAAGCCTAATGTTGATAGGTGTTCAGTCATGGCCTCTGTCCACATCTGACCATAGGAGTCGCACTGTGTTGGGGGTCACTCTCTCTACAACTACATTAGGTTCCCCACGCATGTTCTGGTTTCATCAAGGTTTCACAGATGTGCCAGTACAGTGCCTTATCAGGATATTCATCCCCTCCTGTTTTGGCCTGTGTGAATTATACACACCAAAGCTAGGTTGTGTTAGGCAGATCCTTATGATGTTAATTCCTGACCCTGCTAATATTGCCTACATGGATGAGGTGAAGGGTAATTACACACCCTATATATGACATCTTCAGAAATCACTAGTGACCGGTTTATAGCCAACATGTATGCATCCCTCTTGCTATGACACCACTATGTACAATCTTCTCACAACAGATATCTACCAAACACACCTACGTTTGAAATTAGTCCACCTAGGTGCTAGCTGTACCACCTGATCAGCCACCTGCTACCTGTATGATAGTACCTGTTCATACATGTCCCTGACTGTGCAAAGCACTACACAGGCAAAATGCAGATTACTGTGCACTCCAAACAAGTCATATACAAGATTGTGCAGACATATGAATCTGGGTTCAGTTGTGAAAACATCTCACAACATCTTAGGAACCCACCCTCCAGCATTAAAAATATGCTAACACATTGGAAATTATGTCACAAAACAGGGGTGACCACAGGGGCCACACTCTTAGAAAAACAGACGAGACACAGACAGCATTGGTCCACAATGCTAAAGAGTCAGCCAATGTCACACTGAATGAGCTGAGCTGCAGGGATCCACAGCACAGAGGGGAACATCATTTTGTTACTGCACTTTGGGCAATAAACTAAACATACCGAAGCTTTCTGGAGGCCTCTGCTAAAAATATCAAACTTTACTAAGGGGGAAATGTTAAACTGAGAGGGACAGACCTTTGTGGTTGATCCAACAACATGTGGTGCCCCCCCCCCCCCCCAATTGCAGAAGGGTCTCCAGTGAGATGTTTGAAAAAGGGGGATCAGTTCACCTCTAGGTCCATCAAGCACATCAAGCAATGTGTAACATTAGCCACACACTTCCCATCACCCCTCCAACAACATTCAGGCCGGAAGGTCGGGGGTTTAAATCCCACTAGAGGACAGCAACCTAAGGCCGGAAGGACCGGGGTTTCTAGTCCCACAGATGCTCCTTGTGGTCTTGGGCAAGCCACTTAACTCTCGATAGTTCATGTTCCCTGTAAGTATTAGTGTATGTGTCTCATATCCCCGCGTGTTAAATGTATCCCCCAATTGTGTCGTGACCGCTTTGATTGAAGAATAAGGCGGTATACAAAAACTGTCTAAATAAATAAATAAAAATTCAGACAGTGCAATATGGTGTGTCAGCAATATGCTCTGGGGATGTTTCTCATCAGTAAGTAAATGCTGACAGGTGTGGATTGTCAGAACATAGGTTTTGCACAATACTAAGGCTCATGTATGTGCATAACCTGCTTTTAGTCTGCCTGAGTTTGGTAAATGAGACATTGTTTCACCTCCCAGGCCTACAGTGCTCATCAATCTACATGTAAAAATATATCCACTGAAAACATGTGCATATCTTGCAATGGCCTCATCCATGCCCTGAAATCACTCCAATTGATTCACACTGGCATTGGTTACAGCCTGATGTGGCTCAATGCAAGCCATTTCACTTGCAGGAGTTGTAACATGTGGACCCTGATGACTGACTGAGAATCCGAGAGAGATATCGTAGGCTGAATGAAACATACAGTACACCAATAGACTTGCACCTGTCATTGCATCAAACCTTGCCGCAAGAACCTCATGAGCTTTGAGGGTGCAGACATATGCACACACCTTTATTTAGTATAGCTTCATATACTTGCTATTCTGCTAATGACAAGGTAAGGGATACATTGCAACTTCTTTTTTGGTTTATAATTGTACATTTATGCAAATTTGACAATTACAAGGAAACAACAACTTGATTATGAAATGTGTTGTTTTTTAATCAAACATAATACATCTCAGAAAAGCAAGATCCCAGAAATAGAAATATAAACAGCAGATACCTCTCCTCTAGCCCACAACTGATGTAAGATCTAGATTGAAAATTGTTTAAAAAACCTACAGGCAGGGCCAGCCCGTCCATTGAGCAAGAATGTTTTTTGCACAGGACCCCACGTTTCAGGGGGCCCTGCGCAAAAAACATCTTGAATCAGCGATCAACCCAGCTAGATTAACAAAAAACACAAACCGGCTGCTGCTGCCGCTACCGCCCTGGCAGCGGCAGAATCGAGCACCCTGCGGAGTCCCCCCTGCCCTGCATAATCCTCCTTAAAGCATCAACTCCCTCAGCGTCGGCTGCCAGAGCCACGAAGGGAGAGCTTCTCCTCTCGCGGCTCTGTTAATCACGCAGCTGGGCTGATGCAAATATTTATGCAAATGAGGCTCCTTATGCAAATGAGGCCCTGCACTGAGTCTCCACACATGGCCCCGCACCCCCCTTGGGCCGCCCCTGCCTACAAGATATGTTAAAAAGAAAACTTTTCTACAGGCACAACCAGACTCACTCAGTGTTGCAGATAAGAGAGTCATCACTTCCCTCCCCTAGAGATTAGCATGCATTTAAAGAAGAATCTAACTAAGATGAAGATTCAAAAGTATTATATGATTGTCCCTGCAATTTCACAGGTCACATTCAGGATTATTCACAAAGAAACACCCCCCCCCCCCAGCTGTTCAACCTGTTGATGCATAATCAGGAACGCCCACCTGCACTTCAGCATTTCTTTAGGTAAGTCATAGAGCATTTGTACAGTACAAACCAAAAAAGGATTGTTAAATTTCCTAAGAAACATACTTAGGAGCCATTCACGGTCTGAGATAATAGCCCATGTTCTCACACAAATAGTAGGAACTACATCCACAGCATCAGAGGCATTCAATATATTGGAAATGTTCACAACATCCACATCCTGAAGACCGGGAAGTGCATTTGCAACTGTGGTTTTTGTATTAGACGCCAAATGATATGTCTTAACTAACAGCAGCCCTCATTGAACTGGAATAACCGCAACCTCATCAACATACTTTTTGAACATATCTTGACAAGTGGCATTGGGAGATGTTGAAAAATGAACTTATCTGATATTTACAAACTCATTGGAATTGTCCAAGTGCTTCAAACGAGGGTCCAAAAAACTGAGCTAATAAAAGGTTCAGAATGAGAGTCCATCAGTTCTATATGAGATATTAAGCCAGCACTAGAGCTTTGTAAAGTTGCTGTAAACTCACTATTCCGGAGAGAAGCCTACTCAGTTGACTGAGCTTTCTCCTTAAGAACCAGGATTTGGGGAGTTATAGCTTCTCCCAACCATTTGATAGCCAGTCATATGGATTCCAAGGTAAATTGGTCTGGATGCTCAAAGGAGAAGGCGGCCTGCTTCACCAAGTCCATGGAGTACTCGGGTGTTGCAGTGTCTTCAGCCATTGCCAGCAAGCTCACTCTGTTGGATTTGGTGAATCAGCATTGGTCCTTTGGACTCCACTACTCCTGCACATGACAGCCCCAATGAGTACAAGGAACTGCCAGCTGTGGATACTCCCACCTCCTCCTCCATCCGCATAGTCAAGACACTCAGGCCGACTAGCGTCAAAGGCTTTAGCATCTCCACAGGCATGAGCTCAGTACCCAAGGGGTATCATGAACCTGACTTCTCCAACAGTACCACAGCTGGGCTTAACACCTCAGGATAGATTGCTATTTGTTGGTCTCTGTGCAGATCCAAATCAATAGGACCCAAGGAAACCACTTAGGAGGTGATTGTAACAGCTTGGGGTCAAATCTGCATAGCCTTCCTCTTCTTTACCATGATTGAATAGCAAGTGAACCAACTATTCTGAGAGCAGCCACCTTGGACCTTCCAAAATCAATACCTTTTACCTTCACAGTCATGGTATTGTGGTATAGTATACCCGTTGTTATCCCCCAAAACTCCCTTTTTAGTATAGGTTAAAACCCAACACAACAGGACAAACACCAAGTGGATGAATAAATTGACTGGTCAATGGACATGTCCTCATTAACCCTCCCCGATAATAATTCTACACTGTCTTTTCCATCATGCACAGATGGTCATTTCACAGAGCAGGGACTGATCTGTCTGTACGTATGTTGTGCCCAGTAGATGATGTTTTTTGCCCCAACCTGCTATATTAATGAAAGTGGCTGGGGTACCTAACCTCATATACGTACACTTCTGTGTTGTTCAGCCTGTGCATTAAACCGTCGCTCCAGACGATCCCATGTGCGCAGCTGGCATGCCCTGTTGTGCCGAGCAACAGAGGAGGGGAAGAAAGTTGATTGCCTTTGACAAATCAGACGTCCCAGCATGTAAATGTCACCAACACTAAAATGGGGCTTCTGCAAGTGAGTAGCCATTTTTCCTGATTGCATTAATGGCATGTATGCTGATGTCTGATTTTGCAAGTAGCCTACAAGGTGCCTTGTTGCCAGCGTACCCTAAGGCAGAATACAGCAGGGTGCTTTGTATATTCTGCTGTAGAGCTTGCTGCCAACAAGGCACCTTGTAGGCTATGGACAACTGATGTCAGCACACAAGGCACCTTACATGATTGCATAGCACTTATTTCTTTATCTATTTAATTTAAGAATGTTTTTAGTCCCATCAAGTCTGTGCTGACCTATGTATCAGTAGAGGTGGCTGTCCAGGCCTTTTCTTAATAGGCAATGAAAGTTAAGGTGACCTGCCCAGAATCACAATAAGTGCCAGTGTGACTTGAACCTTTGATCTTCTGTGTATTAGATAATTACTTTAACCATTGGGCTACTCCACCACTCATATAAACATCTATATTTTCCCTTATATGTGCATGTCCATATATGCTTTTAGAGATATACATATGTACATGGTACCCCACATTGTACCCCTGGACCTGCATGGGGTACCATGCACACATCTCCAACCATAGTGGCTAAAATGGCAATTACAGAACCGTAGTCACATCTAGCCACTCTGCCTTTGGGACTAGTCTTTGTGCAGTTGTTAGTTCATCCCAAGCTCCCCCATGATGCATTGCACATTCAGTCATGCCTTTTGAATGGCCTCACAAAAAAAAAGAGGCTATTATGCTTTACATGACACCATGATTGCACAATGGTATTGTGGCCTTCAGGAACAGAACTGCACCAGAGATTTGTAACAACCAGTTGCAGAGGTCACTCTGAATAGGAGGTGGGTCACACAGCACCTGATCCACAGGGTCAGTACTCTTTGTTGTCTGCCATAGATTGGCATCCCAGTTATTTTGCTGTATCTGAAGGACTACAAAAGGGGACCACTACTTCTGGAGAAAGATCTGCAATCATAAGTATTGTGGTGGCGAGACAGGGTTAGAGCCCAAGAAAATGCTGAAAAAACAACCATTTATTTCTGAACAGAGAAAAGGTTCAGGGAGGTTCGGGGTTAAAACTCTGACCAGAGAAAAAAACTGTGTGTATAGACCTGCAGAGATTGAGGCACACCCTAGCTCCATGGAAACCAGGGGAGGTGACGAGGAGAGCCTGGGGGTGGAGTCTGGAGCTATAGGGCAGACACAATCATATAAGCTGGGGAAAGCAGCAGTGAAAAGGAAGGAGAGGAACGACAGGAAGCTGGGAAACGAGAGGAGCCCAGGAGACGTGGGAGATAAGAACAGCAAGGAGAAAAGCAGGAGGAGAGTGCTCTGAGGAGGAGACATCCTCCAGGAGGGAGGAGACTAGCAGAGAGTCTCGGGAAACTAAAGGAAGTGAGGAGACCAGGAGAACACGTGTAAGAGGAAAGTGTGCCAGCAAATGCCTCAAAGAGAAGCCCTATTGCATGCAGCAGACAGACCACTCCAGCCCTGAAGATACTCCAGTTGGTAGAGAGAGTACAGCTGGCTTGGAAGACAGGAGCGTTGGCTCTGTGGGGAATGCTGAAGGAACGCAAGGTAAAGGAATATCTTTGAGAGAGTCTGTGAACACTATTCCATCTTTGGCAAAGTCTGAGGGAAGACTGGTTGCTGGGAAAAAGGTGAGCACGTTGCAAGCTTTAAAGAGTTTGTTAAGAGATAAGAATCTCCTCTATCCTTCCCCTGTAACTCAGCCTAGAAAAGAATCCCAGTGGGGTCAGGTTTTGAAACTCTTGGAGAAGTTAAAGCCTGTTATAGACGCTGAGGACAGACAGGTGCTGAGTGAATCAAATGAGGAGCTCATGGAAATAGAGGAATGCTGTTCAGATAGTCCCTGTTCTGACTCAGAGATGGATTGCTCTTACTGTACTAGTCAGAAGTAGCAAAGCTGAGTGTTTTTTTTAAGCAGTAGAAAAAACCCGGGAGCTTTGGGAAATACGCATCTCACTGAAAATTGTGTTAATTAAAGCATTAAGGTCTGAGCTAGCCAGCCAGGCTCAGAGAAGACGGTAAATGCTTGAAGTGAAAGAAAGGCCAATGTTTGCAACTTAAGAATGAAGAATGCAAAACTGTTTAAAAGGAAATGATATCAATGTTTGTCAGCTTGTAGCCAAGTATTTTATATGCTGTGCAGAGCCCTGAGGAGATACGGGTCTCTGTTGTATCAAGCCTGGTTCTGAAGAAGCTGATCTTTATGAAAGGAAAAGATTTTGTTGCAACGTTTAAAGCAAGCTGTTGAGAACATGTGATGCATGGACTATGCTATAAAGTTTTGTTTCTTTGAATGGAGAAGTATCCAATTTATGTTTGATAATACATGAACTGCTGATAAAGAAGTTCTGTGGCTAAGAAGAAAATAATCATTAATAAATTTTCCTGTGCACCTTTTGAAACCCTCGGCTAAATTTGCTTATTTACACAACTACATTATTTGAAAGCCCCAGCATTGAGCAATCAGGCTGGCAAAGGACATAAAGAGGTAGGCCCACTACTAATAGGCAACCGCCTAACCAGTAGGAGGCGCTACATGTGGCGTAGTTGGCAGGATAATCTTCTAGCCTATATTTCTGCATAAAAAGGATTTTGTTCAGCGGTACAGAGGAAGTCCCACAGAAGTCCTCTGGAGACTGAGTACCTGCAGGAAAATGTGGACCAGAGTAGCAGCAGAGGGACGGACCGGAGCTGATGTTTCAGCTGGTGCCGGCTGTGCTGATAAGCTCGAGTCAACACTTGCAGCAGGTAACCCGTATATAGAAAGGGTTAATTGGGATACCGCTGCAAGGGAGGGTACTGCAGTACTCAATAAAGTGGGAGAAGAAGTGCACTACTATTATTAGGAGCCGCACTTGGTGTTTGCTTCTTTCTTTCTGTCATTTCAGCAACCAGAGATGGAGCGAGGAGAGCTACTGAGCTGGATGGCGGAGAGGTTCCAGCAACAGCAGGAGATGGTCACCCAGACGCAGGAACGCACTGCCGCCATGCTGAAGGCCCAACAACAGCTGCTCCTGGAGATAATGGGTGCCTGGATCGGAGAGCAGAAGCAGACCGCCGATGCCTTAAGGACTGTATCAGGTTCCTCAGGAGCCTTACAGGGACTGGGGACACTGGGTAAAGGGATCTTTTCCTTTGGTCAGTTGACCAAGGAAGACGACATTGATGATTACCTAGAAGTATTTGAGCGAGTTGCCCTCCTAAGTGGATGGCCGGAGGATCAGTGGGCCGTTCGCATAGCTGCCTACTGATCTCGCCTCCAATTACGAGGAACTTAAGAAGGCAGTGAGAGACCAGATGGGTTTGACTCCACTAGTCTATCGCCGTCTTTTACACGAGTGTAAGCTGAAGCCAGGCGAGACACCGCGGGCCTTATGCCAGCGCATAAAATCTCTGGTATGGAAGTGGTTAAGGCCAGAGGGTAAAAGTATTGACTCTCTACTAGACAGCATTGTACTGGAGCAGTTTATTGAGGCTGTTCCAGCAGAACTACAATCTTTTCTGATTCTCCAGGACTGCCGTAGCACCAAGGACGCGACTTCATTGGCGGAGCTTTTCCTGGAAGCCAGAGTGGTCAGTCAAATGAAGGTGGATGTTTTCAATCAGGCAGATACTGGCGTATCAGAAAAGAAGGGCAGGACAATGTTGGGGGAGGTCAAAAAAAGGTAAAATCCCTGGGAAGATTTGAATGGGATCAAAGGAAGTGTTTTACTTGTGGAGATAGAGGACACCTAAGAAGGGAATGCCGGGCCAGAACAGCACTAGTGACCACCCAGTCCAAGGAGAGTGGGGAGGGGTTCTTGCTAGCTGTGGAGGTGGAGAATATCCCTGTAGAAGCACTGTTGGACTCCGGAGCAGACCAGTCAATAGTTTCACAGAGGCTCTGGAGGGAAATACAAGCTTTAGGTGGTCATCCCTCAAGACAGTCGGAGGGCAGCATAAAAATAAGATGCATGCATGGTGCTGCATCATCTTATCCCTTGCACACTGTGAAAGTGAAAGGCCTAGGTTTAAAACGAAACATTGTGGTAGCAGTGGTCCCTAAGCTTCCACATGCGCTAGTCTTAGGGCGAGACTGGCCCCAATTTAAGCGAGGTCTATCTAAGGGTCTAAAAGCTGAGACTGGGTTAACGTCCAGCATAGCCCAAGAAAAAACCTCAAAGCCAGTAGAAGCTGGAAAGATGTCCCTAGGGGATAAAAATAAAGGAAGACAGTCGACATCTTCTCGTAGGGCAAGTGCTAGGTTAAGGACAGTGCCCACTTCTTTGTTTGAGACTTGGCGGAGGAAGCCGGATAGGGAAATAACCCCAAACCAGGACCCCGCCAATAAGCCAAAATTTATATTAAAATGTTGTCACACCACCCCAAATGCCCGAATTCCAAAGCGTGCATCAGAACAAGCAGCAGGGTTTGACCTTCATAGCACAGAGGACATTATTATTCCGCGACAGGGAAGAGCGTTGGTGGAGACAGGCCTACAGATAGAAATACCCCCTTGCTGCTATGGCCGTATTGCCCCTCGCTCAGGCCTAGCAGTAAAAAACTCTATAGATGTGGGGGCAGGGGTAGTTGACCCTGATTTCTGAGGAGCGGTCAAGGTCTTATTACTTAATTTCGCGCAGGCGGACTTTAAGGTAAACACAGGAGACAGGATAGCGCAGCTCATCTGTGAATGAGTTGGCTTTCCTCCCGTAGAAGAGGTCATGGAACTGACCACTACAGTAAGGGGGTCAGGAGGATTTGGTTCCACTGGCCGGGCAGAAATGACAGGTTTATCAGCTACATGTGAGGAAAAGGCAGATGTTGATCTGGGCCCTCAACTGGCTGATTGTAAAACCAAGCCGGTACCCAGAGTAGGGGAGGAGCTCTCGTGGCATCAACAGCAGGCTTTGTTAAAACTGTTACAAAGGTTTCCGGATGTTTTAACCCCCGTACCCGGAGAAACAAAGCTTGTTGCCCACGAGGTGGTAACCCCTCAGGGAGAAGTAGTACTGCAGAGGCCATATAGATTACCTGAGGCAAAGCAGCAAGAGGTAATCAGTCAAGTAAGGGAAATGTTACAAATGGGTATAACAGAGGAGTCTGTAAGTCCCTGGAACAGCCCAATCGTACTTGTCCCAAAATCCGATGGAACTATGCGCTTTTGTATAGAATTCCGGAAGTTTAATGCTATTTCCAGATTTGACACCTATCCCATGCCCAGAATCAAAGAACTTCTGGATCAACTAGGGCAAGCCACCTACCTCACCACCTTAGACATGACTAAGGAGTACTGGCAGATTCCCCTCACATGGGAATCTCGCCAGAAAACTGCCTTTAGTACCCCTATAGGCCTGTTCCAATTTCGCCGCATGCCCTTTGGGTTGCATGGAGCGGCAGCCACATGCCAACGATTAATTGACATCGTCTTACGCCCACATCACCAGTATGCAATAGCGTACATGGATGACGTGGTCGTCCATAGTAGTAGTTGGGATCAACATCTGGCCCATATTGACGCAGTATTAGGGGCGATGCGGAAGGCAGGTATCACTTTGAACCCTGCGAAATGCATGTTCGGGGGGAAGGAGGTGAAGTACTTGGGACACATAGTGGGACGGGGGGTAGTCAAGCCCTTAATTGATAAGGTGGAAAGCGTGTGGGCGTTTCCGAAGCTTGGAACCAAAAAGCAGTTGCGTAGCTTTTTGGGGTTGATAGGGTATTATCGTAGGTTTATACCCCATTTTGCAACGGAAAGTGCGTCCCTCACGGAAATGCTCAAGAAAAACGCGCCGAACCAGTTAAAATGGTCGTCGGTTGCGGAGCAGGCCTTTACACAGTTAAAAGAGAAGTTATGTTCAGCGCCTGTCTTACGAGGCGTGGACTTTAACAAACCATTTATAGTTCAGACTGACGCATCCGAGACTGGGTTAGGTGCTATATTGTCCCAGAAACAGGAGGGGGTAGAGCATCCCGTGATGTTTCTAAGTAAAAAATTAGTGCCACCAGAACAAAAGTACTCTACGGTGGAAAGGGAGTGCCTGGCCATCCGGTGGGCTGTGGAGGCACTTAGGTTTTATTTAACAGGCCATAGGTTCCTTTTAGTAACGGATCATGCACCATTAAAATGGTTGAGCAGCATGAAGGACCACAACCCGCGCCTCACACGAAGGTATATGGCCCTGCAGGCATACGATTTCCGCGTCGAGCACCGGGCGGGGAAATTACATACTAACGCAGATGCCCTTTCACGAATTCTGTGCTGTGCGGTGTCAGACAGCTGCCTGGGTGAGAATCTTCACAGTCTTGGCAAGTGCATATATCTATATGATTTGCAAGGGATTGTGGGCAATGTAGTTCATTCACACCAGACACAGCTGCTGACAATAATTTAGTTGTGCTCTTGGGTAAAGCCAATAAGATATTTATTTATGGGGTTATTTCTCCCAACACAGATATGCTTGGTAGCACATAAATCAGGTTACTTGCTTCCAGTGTTTAACTTGGAAAAACAAAATCAAAATCAGGAAAACAACATTCAAACTTGTCAGGCATTAGCTAATGTTTTCTTAGCATATATCAAACAACAAACGAAAAGCCACAAAGAAAGAAAAAAACTGTTCTTTTCAGGTTAACTTCTGATAACTTCCCACATAGATTCAGAAGTGATTCTCTCCTAGCTCACAAGCAATTAGGTAAAGCTCAATTGCTAGCAGTTATCCAGCTGAACCCCTTAGCTGGCTTGCTTTCTACTGTGTGGGTCAAATCCTGCTTCAGGAGCTTTTCTGAGTAGATTAAAGAACAAGTTTGTATTTCTTTGTGATGGTTGCTGTACTTTATAACAGAAAATCACCAAAGGAGTTTAGACAGAGAGCAGTCCATGTAAACACATTCTTCATCTGCTATCATTCCCCCTTCTTCAACAAGCATGGGTTCAATATCATGGATTGGCACAGATGAATCTCTCAATGGAGCACTTTCAGGAGAATACTTGTTTCCCTGCTGTCTTTCAAGGTTATAGCTAGGGCATAGATCAGTGTTCATACCTGAGCTTCCTCTCTATATAGCCTGGCCAGTATGTAGTCCAGTTCTTATGTCCAGCCTTCCAATCCAGATCCCTGGACACTGGATCTCTCTTCACATACCTTCTGGCACAGGTCTTAGGGTCCCTTCCACGTGCAGCCGTCTCCCTCACAGGTAGCATCTGGAGTTTCCTAGCTCTGCAGCACCATTCCTCTGGCTTTCCCCAGTCCAATGGTGTATGCTGGCCCTTGAAATGCCTCCCAGTATACGTACTGCTCTGGACTCTTCTAGACCTCTCAAAGGTTTTTCTCTTCCTTCTTCCAAAGGGTTTCTTTCCTTCTCTGTCCGTCCGGTTTGGCTTCTGCTTCTGATGATCCTTCAGATGAAACTGATGATCAAGCTCAAGCTGATTCTCAGGATAATGAGGATGATTCTCTGTAGAATAAACTCTACCTTTATTCTGCCTAGATGAGTGCTCCCCCCTAATACAGCGCAGCTGTGCTGAATCAGGCCCTGCCCTTTGAGATGAGTGCTTAGGGATTACCTCATAGCCCTCCTGATTGAACACACGTTTCCCCACTTCAGCTCCTCTAATGGCTGTTGGAAACCTGGTGCATTCTGGGACTGGTAGTCTTTTATGGGAAAATTCTGTTTTCTTATTTCTACCAGAACTGACAGGTTGCTTGTTCAGAGTCACTTCACCTTTTCTATAGTTCCTTCCTGAGCTATGATAAGATTCCTTATCACATACCCCCCTGCTTAAGTTATTACGGACTGGTGTCACTGGTGAAACTTCTTCTCTACAGTCCGTAATACGGGAAAGGGCATCCGCATTCTTGTGTAACTTCCCAGCACGATGTTCAACTTGAAAATCAAATGCCTGTAAGGCCATGTACCAGCGTGTCAACCTGGCATTGTGGTTCTTTATTTGCTGCAACCACTTAAGTGGGGCATGGTCTGTGACCAACTGGAACTTTCTCCCTGTAAGGTAAAACCTTAACGCCTCCACTGACCACTTAATTGCTAAACATTCTTTTTCTATTGTGGAATACTTTTGTTCAGCTGGTGACAACTTCCTGCTCAGGTACATCACAGGATGCTCCTCCCCTTCATGACACTGGGATAGAACCGCTCCTAGCCCTACGTCTGATGCATCCGTTTGAACCAGAAAGGGTTTCTTGAAGTCCACCCCTTTCAGTACCGGTCCTGTACACAATTTTCCTTTTAGGACTGAAAAAGCTTTTTCAGCTTCAGGTGTCCACTTTAGCTGGTTTGGACAATTCTTCCGCAGCATATCCGTGAAAATTGCACTTTTCTCTGCGAATTGCGGTATAAACCTGCGGTAGTATCCAATAAGTCCTAAGAAACTTCTTAGTTGTTTCTTTGTTGTTGGAGGAGGAAAATTCCTGATGCTATCTACTTTACTCATTAGAGGTTTAATTTTTCCTCTTCCCACTAGGTGGCCTAGGTATTTTACCTCCCTATTTGCAAAGGCACACTTCTTCGGGTTTAAAGTGATTCCCGCTTGCTTCATGGAGCACAAGACTTCCCTGATCCTCTTCAGATGCTCCGCCCAGGTGTTACTATGGATTATGACATCATCCATATATGCAAAAGCATAATTTTGGTGGGGTCGAAGTACCTGATCCACTAACCTTTGGCAGGTAGCCGCTGCTCCATGCAGTCCGAAAGGCATCCTCTTGAACTGGAAAAGGCCAACGGGGGTGCTGAACGCAGTCTTCGGCTTCGACTCCCTGGTGAGAGGGATTTGCCAATATCCTTTTGTCATATCAAGGGTGGTTAAGTATTGAGGCTGTCCCAGCTGGTCCAGCAGCTCTTCAATTCTTGGCATTGGATATGCATCAAAAACTGATATGGCGTTTACCTGCCGGAAGTCAATACAAAATCTTAAAGATCCATCAGGCTTCGGCACCAGGACTATGGGGCTATTCGAGGGACTCTTTGACTCCTCTATTACTCCCATGTCCAACATCTCCTGGACTTGTGCCACTACGTCCTGTCTCTTGGCTTCAGGCAAGCGGTATGGCCTTTGACGAACTAATTTCCCAGGTGGAGTTATTATTTCATGGGCAACCAAATGTGTCTCCCCAGGTATGGGTGTCAACACATCTGGGAATTCTTTAAGCAATTTCCTAATTTCTTCCTGTTGCACCACTGTCAGGTCCTCACCTATTTGGGGCTCTGATTTTTCTTTACAATCAGATACCTGGGGTCCCAAATCTTCCTCTTCATTCACCTCCCTCTCTCGGGCACAGGTGGCAGCTAGGCTTTTAACCCCTTTGACGTCAGTAGAACCAAAGCCTTTGGTTCCACGCTCAGAATTTTCCAGGGATGTGACCTCCTCCACAGGTGGAAACCCCAGCCTCTCACAGATCAATTGGGCAATTCTGTCTCCTGTCTTCACGTGATAATCATTCTGTCCAAAATTAAATAACAGAACTTTAATATTGCCCCTGTAATCGGGATCAATTACTCCCGCACCCACATCGATGAAATATTTAAGGGCTAATCCGGACCTTGGGGCTACTCTCCCATAGCATCCAATAGGTATTTCCACTTGGAGACCAGTGTCCACCAGGGCTCTCCCTTGGCTAGGTACAGTCACATTTTCTATGCTGCACAGGTCAAACCCAGCAGCTTGAGGGGTTGCCCGCTTAGGAGCTTGGGCCTTCTCTGTGACCCTATGATACTTTAGGATGAATGTCTGCTTTGGGGTAGCTTGGTCTTCTGGACGCTTAACCATCTTTTTAGCTGGGGTCTGAGGACTTCCAAATAAAGGCCTGGGAGCTATTACCATTAAACCTTCTCCCTCCTTCTTTCCTAGTCCTTCCACTAGACCCTGCTTAAATCTTGGCCAGTCTCTTCCTAGAACCAAATCAAAGGGTAGCCTAGGCACCACTGCTAACAGGACTTCCTCTTGTTCCCCCAGGCACTTAACCTTTAGCCTATACGTGGGATATGATGTTGCAGCACCATGAATGCATCTGATGTGAACTTGGCTTTCAGGGGTTTTAAGCACAAATCCTTCTTGGGCCTCTATCCTCTTCCAAAGCCTTTTTGACATCATACTCTGGTCTGCCCCAGAGTCTAACAAAGCATTTGTGGTAATTCCTTGCACATCAACCATCAAAAGAAATCCTTCTTTGGGCTGTTTTAAATCCACACCCACTAAGCTAGTGTGTGTCTGGCATCTCTTTTCTAAATGTCCCCATTTTCCACACTTGAAACATTTCTTTCTATTCCACTGTGTCATCTGGTTTGATACAGTACATTCATTTTCAGAAACATTTTTAATTATTTTCTTTTCTGATACAGCACATCTTGCCTCAGCACCAATCTTCAGAGGGCCACCCATTCTATGGCAAGCCTGCGTGGCTTCCAAGAATCTCTCTGCTAGCATGGTTGCCTCTCCAAGATTTTGGCAATTTTGCTGTATAAGGAAAGTGTGCAAATCTTTAGGGACCGCAGACATAAATTGTTCAAGCATTATAATGTCTAATAACATTTCTACCGTCTTTTGCTCAGGCTCCAACCATTTTACAGCTAAACCTCTGATTCTCTGACTCAGAGCCCTGGGTGTTTCACCCACTCTCAATGTAACAGCTCTAAACATTCGCCTATACTCTCAAATAGACAACCCTAGGCGATCTCTAATAGCAGCCTTTACATCCTTATAATTCAAAGCCTGGGCTGCTGGCATTGCTCTGTAAGCTGCAAGCGCCTCTCCAGTTAATGAGGCTGCCAGCCTTATTGCCCACTGGGTCTCTGGCCATGCTAATGCTTGTGCCACTCTTTCAAAAGACTCTAGAAAATCATCAACATTATCATCTGGAGTTAGCTTCCCAAAACTAAATGCCCCAATCCCCTGATTGAGTCCCACATTGTCCACATGTGGTGTACCAGTATTTACTGCTGGTCTTGCATCTGTTCCACTTTGGTTCTGCAGCTTAACTAGGGCTTGCACCAGATCAAGCACTGGCTTCTGCTGGTCCATTAAGGCTTTCATAGCAGTGTCCTGAGCCTGCTGTGCTAGCTCCTGTTGCCTGCTAAACTGGGCTGCCATCCAATCAGCTAGTTCCCTTGGATCCATCTTGATCCCTGCAAGAAACAAAGAAAAACAGGTGTGTTTTTTTCTACTTTTTTTTTTCAATAACCCCTGTGCCTTACTCCCATCCACCACTAGACATGCCCAGGTACTTATTACCTTGTATCAGTGATGAATCCAGCTCTGCACAGGGTCTTTTTCTCCTGGGACAACTGCCTGGAACATCCACTTCTCCTCCAAAGTGCAGTTGAGGGAAAATCTTTTTTTCCAGCTTTAAACTTGAACTTTAGTTGTAATCCTCAGCAAGTAAATCCCTTTTGTGCAAAAGCAATCCGAAAAACTACGCCATTTGTCAGACGGCTGCCTGGGTGAGAATCTTCACAGTCTTGGCAAGTGCATATATCTATATGATTTGCAAGGGATTGTGGGCAATGTAGTTCATTCACACCAGACACAGCTGCTGACAATAATTTAGTTGTGCTCTTGGGTAAAGCCAATAAGATATTTATTTATGGGGTTATTTCTCCCAACACAGATATGCTTGGTAGCACATAAATCAGGTTACTTGCTTCCAGTGTTTAACTTGGAAAAACAAAATCAAAATCAGGAAAACAACATTCAAACTTGTCAGGCATTAGCTAATGTTTTCTTAGCATATATCAAACAACAAACGAAAAGCCACAAAGAAAGAAAAAAACTGTTCTTTTCAGGTTAACTTCTGATAACTTCCCACATAGATTCAGAAGTGATTCTCTCCTAGCTCACAAGCAATTAGGTAAGGCTCAATTGCTAGCAGTTATCCAGCTGAAACCCCTTAGCTGGCTTGCTTTCTACTGTGTGGGTCAAATCCTGCTTCAGGAGCTTTTCTGAGTAGATTAAAGAACAAGTTTGTATTTATTTGTGATGGTTGCTGTACTTTATAACAGAAAATCACCAAAGGAGTTTAGACAGAGAGCAGTCCATGTAAACACATTCTTCATCTGCTATCATTCCCCCTTCTTCAACAAGCATGGGTTCAATATCATGGATTGGCACAGATGAATCTCTCAATGGAGCACTTTCAGGAGAATACTTGTTTCCCTGCTGTCTTTCAAGGTTATAGCTAGGGCATAGATCAGTGTTCATACCTGAGCTTCCATTGCTGTTAGAGTTCCTCTCTATATAGCCTGGCCAGTATGTAGTCCAGTTCTTATGTCCAGCCTTCCAATCCAGATCCCTGGACACTGGATCTATCTTAACATACCTTCTGGCACAGGTCTTAGGGTCCCTTCCACGTGCAGCCGTCTCCCTCACAGGTAGCGTCTGGAGTTTCCTAGCTCTGCAGCACCATTCCTCTGGCTTTCCCCAGTCCAATGGTGTATGCTGGCCCTTGAAATGCCTCCCAGTATACGTACTGCTCTGGACTCTTCTAGACCTCTCAAAGGCTTTTCTCTTCCTTCTTCCAAAGGGTTTCTTTCCTTCTCTGTCCGTCCGGTTTGGCTTCTGCTTCTGATGATCCTTCAGATGAAACTGATGATCAAGCTCAAGCTGATTCTCAGGATAATGAGGATGATTCTCTGTAGAATAAACTCTACCTTTATTCTGCCTAGATGAGTGCTCCCCCCTAATACAGCGCAGCTGTGCTGAAACAGGCCCTGCCCTTTGAGATGAGTGCTTAGGGATTACCTCATATCCCTCCTGATTGAACACACGTTTCCCCACTTCAGCTCCTCTAATGGCTGTTGGAAACCTGGTGCATTCTGGGACTGGTAGTCTTTTATGGGAAAATTCTGTTTTCTTATTTCTACCAGAACTGACAGGTTGCTTGTTCAGAGTCACTTCACCTTTTCTATAGCTCCTTCCTGAGCTATGATAAGCTTCCTTATCACAGCAGATGTACAAACGCCAGCCCGGAATATCTTAAGGGGGGGGGGGGATATGTGGTGGCGAGACAGGGTTAGAGCCCAAGAAAATGCTGAAAAAACAGCCATTTATTTCTGAACAGAGAAAAGGTTCAGGGAGGTTCGGGGTTAAAACTCTGACCAGAGAAAAAAACTGTGTGTATAGACATGCAGAGATTGAGCCACACCCTAGCTCCATGGAAACCAGGGGAGGTGATGAGGAGAGCCTGGGGGTGGAGTCTGGAGCTATAGGGCAGACACAATCATATAAGCTGGGGAAGGCAGCAGTGAAAAGGAAGGAGAGGAACGAGAGGAAGCTTGGAAACAAGAGGAGCCCAGGAGACATGGGAGATGAGAACAGCAAGAGAACAGCAAGGAGACAAGCAGGAGGAGAGTGCTCTGAGGAGGAGACATCCTCCAGGAGGGAGGAGACTAGCAGAGAGTCTCGGGAAACTAAAGGAAGTGAGGAGACCAGGAGAACATGTGTAAGAGGAAAGTGTGCCAGCAAATGCCTCAAAGAGAAGCCCTATTGCGTGCAGCAGACAGACCACTCCAGCCCTGAAGATAGTCCAGTTTGTAGCGAGAGTACAGCTGGCTTGAAAGACAGAAGCGTTGGCTCTGTGGGGAATGCTGAAGGAATGCAAGGTAAAGGAATATCTTTGAGAGAGTCTGTGAACACTATTCCACCTTTGGCAAAGTCTGAGGGAAGACTGGTTGCTGGGAAAAAGGTGAGCACGTTGCAAGCTTTAAAGAGTTTGTTAAGAGATAAGAATCTCCTCTATCCTTCCCCTGTAGCTCAGCCTAGAAAGGAATCCCAGTGGGGTCAGGTTTTGAAACTCTTGGAGAAGTTAAAGCCTGTTATAGACGCTGAGGACAGGTGCTGAGTGAATTAAATGAGGAGCTCATGGAAATAGAGGAATGCTGTTCAGATAGTCCCTGTTCTGACTCAGAGATGGATTGCTCTTATTGCACTAGTCAGAAGTAGCAAAGCTGAGTGTTTTTTTTAAGCAGTAGAAAAAACCCGGGAGCTTTGGGAAATACACGTCTGACTGAAAATTGTGTTAATTAAAGCATTAAGGTCTGAGCTAGCCAGCCAGGCTCAGAGAAGACGGTAAATGCTTGAAGTGAAAGAAAGGCCAATGTTTGCAACTTAAGA
Organism: Ichthyophis bannanicus; assembly: GCA_033557465.1. Classification (NCBI taxonomy): domain Eukaryota; kingdom Metazoa; phylum Chordata; class Amphibia; order Gymnophiona; family Ichthyophiidae; genus Ichthyophis; species Ichthyophis bannanicus. The sequence continues at coordinate 923,641,769 of CM066031.1, read as the reverse complement.
ATGAAGAATGCAAAACTGTTTAAAAGGAAATGATATCAATTTTTGTCAGCTTGTAGCCAAGTATTTTATATGCTGTGCAGAGCCCTGAGAAGATACGTGTCTCTGTTGCATCAAGCCTGGTTCTGAAGAAGCTGATCTTTATGGAAGGAAAAGATTTTGTTGCAACGTTTAAAGCAAGCTGTTGAGAACATGTGATGCATGGACTATGCTATAAAGTTTTGTTTCTTTGAATGGAGAAGTATCCAATTTATGTTTGATAATACATGAACTGCTGTTAAAGAAGTTCTGTGGCTAAGAAGAAAATAATCATTAATAAATTTTCCTGTGCACCTTTTGAAACCCTCGGCTAAATTTGCTTATTTACACAACTACATTATTTGAAAGCCCCAGCATTGAGCAATCAGGCTGGCAAAGGGCATAAAGAGGTAGATCCACTACTAAAAGGCAACCGCCTAACCAGTAGGAGGCACTACAGTATTTACTTCTGGGAATTTTTCTAAATCTTGGGGAAAGAGGAATTCTTTAGGTTAAAGCTGATTAATCTGTGAACCTAGTGTATTTGTTAAGTCAGTCAGGGCCTAGTAGCCGCAAAGAGTTTTCAGTTTAAATTTAAAACATGGCAGAGAGCTTTCTGGTTAAATTTAGAACCCAGCAGAGAGCTTCCAGTTTAAATTTCATACTCAGTAAGGGCCTAGTAGCAACAAAGAGCTTTCAGTTTAAATTTCAAACACAGAAGAGTGCTTTCTGGTTAAATTTAGAACCCAAGACTCGCTCTATCCAAGCAAGGGCTGTGGGACTCCCCGTGGAGATTGGTCACAGATTACCTTAGAAGCACAGGACAGGGTACTGTATAGCAGCCAGCTTTTAATAAGTCTTCTTTCCCTCCCTCCCTCCCTGTCACCCACCCACCCCTGGGATAATCGTAGCTTTATAGGTGCTTAAACCTCTTAAAGGAAAGGAGGTGCCATATTCACTCTCAGGTGCAGCTGTTTATTCTCATCAGCATACATTAAGGACCTGAGATTAATTAAACTTCAGGTGAACAAAGTACATTAGAAACATAGAAACATAGAAATATGACGACAGAAAAAGACCACATGGCCTATCTAGTTTGTCCTTCCCTATCAACAACTACAACAGTCGCCTTTTTTCCTTTAGAGATCCTCTATGTTTGTCCCATGCTTTTTTGAATTCAGATAATGTCCTCATCTCTACCACCTCCACTGGGAGACTAGTCCATGGATCCACCACTCTTTCTGTAAAGAAATATTTCCGCATATCACTCCTGAATCTATCCCCCTTCACCCTCATCCCATGTCCCCTTGTAGCAGAACTTGCTTTCAATTGAAAGAGACTCTCCCCCGTACATTTATGCCATGGAGGTATTTAAACATCTCAATCATATCACCTCTATCCCGCCTTTCCTCTATGGTGTACATATTAAGATCCTTAAGTCTGTCCTCATATGCTTTATAATGAAGACCCTCTGTACTGACTCCATCCTGTTAATATCCTTTTGAAGGTGCAGTCTCCAGATTTGCACACTATACTCCAAATTTGGTCACACCAAAGACTTATATAGAGGCACTATCACCTCCTTTTTTCTGCTAGCCATTCCTCTCCGTATGTACGCAAGCATCCTTCTAGCTTTTGCCGTCGCCTTTTCTACCTGTTTAGCTACTTTAAGATCATCAAACACAACCACGCCTAGGTCCCGCTCTTCTTTAGTGGACAAAAGTACTTCACCCCCTATACTATATTGCTTCCTTGGATTACTGCAGCCCAAATGCATGACCTTACATTTTTTAACATTAAATCCCAGCTGCCAAATTCTAGACCATTCTTCAAGCTTAGCTAGATCCCTCCTCAAGTTATCTACACCTTCCTGGGTGTCTACTCTATTGCAGATTTTGGTATCATCTACAAAGAGGCAAACCTTACCCAACAGCCCTTCCGCTATATCACTAACAAAGATGTTAAAAAGAATTGGACCAAGGACAGATCCCTGGGGAACACCACTGGTAACATTCTTCTCCTCAGTGTGAGCTCCATTTACCTGTACTCTTTGTCGCCTCCCACACAACCAATTTCTAAGCCAAGCAGTAATTTTAGAGTCCACCCTAGGGTGCTCAGTTTGTTTATAAGTCGCCTGTGAGGAACAGTGTCAAAGGCTTTACTGAAATCTAAATACACCACATCTAGGGCTCTCCCTCGATCCAACTCCCTGGTCACTCAGTCAAAAAATCAATCAGATTTGTCTGACAAGACCTGCCCCTGGTAAATCCATGCTGCCTCGGATCCTTTAATCCGCTGGACTCCAGACACCTCACTATTTTCTCTTTCAGCAGCATTTCCAATAATTTACTCACCACTGAAGTTTATTTTATTTATTTATTTAGCAATGCTTATATACCGCTTTTCACCAGGTCAAAGCGGTGTACATTCAGGTACGGTATTTTTTTCTCTTGTCCCCGAAGGGCTCACAATTTGGGGGGGTTTTTGTACCTGAGGCAATGGAGAGTTAAGTGGCTTGCCCAAGGCCACAAGGAGCACCTGTGGGACTAGAAACCCCAATCCCTCCCGCCAGAGGTTGCTGTTCTCCAGCAGGATTTGAACCCTGACCCTCCAACCTGAGGAAACTTGCCCCAACCACTAGGTCACTCCTCCCACAATACAAATTCAATATTAACAAAAAGAGGTTTGGAAATCTTCTAAAATAATTTACTTGATTCTTTTCATTAGATATGTATAAATCTTACTTCTACAGATTCCAATAGAGAATTATAATGAGAATTAATGTCCCTGTTTCTTCCTTTCTTCAGCTCACTTTGTCCCTTTTTAATTTAAATTCTGGAAAGGACAGTGCGATTTAAAACACTATTCATTTAGACATAAATTTTCATTAAAAATAAATACTGCTCTTGTATGGCTCATTGTATATATGCATGGTGTTTTTTTTCTGCATATTGTAACCAGCTACTAAATGACTTCATCTTTTAACAGTTCAAAGGTTCCTCTTTTAGAAGATACTAACCCCCAGACAAAGCATTTTTGAAAACAAGACTTTGGGGCCTATGTAGTAAGCACCTTTCCCCCAAATTAAAAAACTAGAAAAAATCCTTTAATACATCTGGACCCTTGTGTATCAAATTCATGACAGACAGAAACCTTCAAGAAAACTGTTGGAATGTGGAAAGGGGGGGGGAGAAAGAGTAGCTGGTTTCCCCCTCCTCCCCTCACCTGTGACATCATGACAGCGCCATATTATGAAAGGGACTGCTGAGTGTTCACATTACAGTGATTATATTATATTATATTTTGGATTATAGTAACGTGAACATAAGCACATTTCCATTTTATGCACACTATGGCCCATGTTTACTAATGCTTAGCACATGCTAACAAACATTAGTATGTAGTAAGTGTCACCACAACCACAAGAGTAAAATGGGCCACCGCAGCACTTAATGCATACTAACAAACCTGGCGCATTATAAATGTTAATAAACATGGTTCTATCATACTTATTCACTGCCAAGTTATTTCAGGCCCAATATTCAAAGGATTTATTCTCCTAACTTTAAGAGTCATGCTCCTAAATTTGCCTCTTTGAAAATTTACTAGGGCTATGTGCCTAAATTTTTTACTTAAAATTTCACTAAAACTTAGGTGGCAACAGGAGCAGATTTTAGGGCAGGGAAAAAAAAGTTATGAGCTTAGCATTGATTTTCCAAACTAGGCACCTAAATTAGGCTCATAAATCTAGGCAAATGAATGGCTGTCCTAAATTTAGTGGCATAAATTTAAAGCTTCTTAATTAGGATGAATTTTCAGCTGAAAACTTAGGCTCCTAAATGTGGCTGAAAATAGGACACAAATTCAGGAGCCCAGCTTTTTTTGAATATCGGGCCCTTCAGGTATATGCCCAGACTCTAAAGAAGAATAGTTTCACTATCTGATAATTCCCAGCCCCATCCCCCATATATGCAGCTGCTACAGAGCAAACCCCTCCGCTATAACCTTCATGTAGCAGCAAATACAAAAACAGATTGCACTTACTTTATTGTTTTTAAATCAAAATTGCATCAGCTGATCCAGTTTGCTCCTGAAAATCTAAAAAGGGCTCTAACTTAAAGCTCATAATTATACATAGTGTATATACATTAAAATATATTCTCTATATATGCTGTTTCAAGTAGAAGAATCTTTGCAATGCTTAGGGAGTGCATAAGTTAAACTAATCGGCCTGTAGCTTTCAACTACATCCTTACTTCCGCTTTTGTTTAAAGGCACCACATGAGCCTCTCTCCAGTCCTTTGGCACCACTCCCGACTCCAACGAGGCATTGAAAAGGTCAGTCAGTGGAGCTACGAGAATGGCCCCAAGTTCCCTCAGTATTCTAGGGTGTATCCCATCCGGTCCCATCGCTTTGTCTACTTTAAGTTGAGCTAGTTTCTCACGAACACAGTCTTCTGAAAATTGTTCAAGATGTCCCTCGCTTCTGTTCCTGTTTGTGGGTGTTTTCTGAGGTCCTGTTCCTGGTTCTTCATCTGTGAACACAGAACAGAAATATCTGTTAAGCAATTCCGCTTTATCCTCATCAGCTTTTGCATATTCGTCCCCTTCAGCTGTTCCCATCCCGCTAACGACTCCCTGAGGTATTGGCCCATCTTGGCAAAGTTAGTCTTCCTAAAGTCTAAGACCCACGCCTTTGAATGGATGATAACAGCCCTGGTCCTAATACTGAACCTCACCATCTGGTGATCGCCGGATGCAAAATGATCTCCTACTATAACATCAGAAACACTTTCACCATTGGTAAGCACCAAGTCCAGTATGGCCCCTTCAAGTGTGGGGTCTGTTACCAATTGCCTGAATAGTTCTCCCTGTAGATAATCCAGGATCTCTTTACTTCTATATGATACTGCAGCAGGAATGTGCCAATCAACATCTAGCATATTGAAATCCCCTATCAGTAGCACTTCCCCTTTCCTAGCAATGCTGCGTATGTCTTCAATTAACTCTCTATCCACCTCTTCCTCTTGTGAGTGAGGTCTGTATATCATGCCAATGCAAACAGATTTTTCTTTCCCTCTTTCTAGTTTAACCCACAATGCCTCCTCTCTCCCTTTTAAGCTCTGTAATTCCAAAGCTTTAATAGTATTTTTTACATATAGTGCCTCTCCTCCTCCCCTTCTTCCTACCCTGTCCTTTCTGAATAAAGTATAGCCAGGTATAGTTACATCCCAATCATGGTTTTCTGTGAACCATGTTTCTGTAACTGCCACTAAATCCAAGTCGGCCACTCCCACCAAAATTTCAACATCAGGGATCTTATTTCCCATGCAACGTGCATACACACTGCTTTCCATATGTTACCCCTTTTACCCATTTCCATAAAGGTATTTAATGTATCACTTACCTGGGGGCTTTCACTTACCTGGGGGCTTTCTTCACCCATCCCCAATGAATATAGTTTAAAGCCCCTCTTCAGTAGATTAGCCAGTCTACTACTGAAGACGCCATCTCTGCCCTACAACCCTTGGAACAGCATCCCATGGTCCAGGAAACCAAAACGCTCTCGATGACACCATCGACACAGCCATGCATTCATCTCCAGGATGCGAGCCTCTTTGCCTTGGCCTTTACCCTCAACAGGGAGGATTGAAGAGAACACCACCTGTGCACCTAACTGCTTCACCCTCTGTCCCAGAGCCATGAAGTCACTTTTGATACACTCAGAGGGATACCTGGCAGTATCATTTGTTCCAACATGGATTAGCAACATTGGGTAATAGTCAGTGGGCTTGATTAGTCTCGGCAAACTCTCCGCAATATCTTGGATTTTGGCACCAGGCAGACAGCATACCTTTCTGGACATCAAGTCTGGTCGGCAGATGGACACCTCAGTACCCCTCAGAAGAGAGTCACCAACTACCACTACCCTTTGCTTCCTTGTGGTCACTGATTCTGCAACTTTGGGGTACTTGAGCTCTGGTTCTTCCCTTTCCATGGATGCTTTCACCTCCTCCACTTCCAGGGCTGCATAATGGTTCTTGAATTCAAGGGCTATAGAAGTTGGATTGGTGATTCTGCAGGCCCTGGTGACTTGTGTCCAACCTTCGTCATTCTGTAGGCATCCATATTCTCCTCTACTGGAGAGCTTGGTTGCTGCTGAGGCAGGCAGAGGTAGATTTCCCGAATGAAGACCCCCGCTGGGACCCGAATAACTCTGTTGGAGCACTGTCTCTCACTCGTTTCCGGACTGCGCTCCTTGAGGGCCTTAAGAAGGGGGGACAACGAGCTATGAATATCAGTAAAATTGCAGAAGTTCTCCAGCTTCCTGATGAGAGTCCAGCGGTATTTTATGAGCGTCTGACTGAAGCATACCGATTATACACCCCCTACGATCCAGCGGCTCCAGAGAATCTTCGTATGGTGAATACTGCCTTTGTGGCACTGGCACAAGGTGATATACGACGGAAGCTGCAGAAAATGGAAGGGTTTGCGGGCATGAATGCAACACAACTGATGGAAGTAGCACAGAAGATATATGTAAATCGTGACCAGGAGCAGAAGTGCGAATCGGATCATCGGATGAAGAAGAAGGCGGACTTCCTAGCAGCCGCCCTAGCCGACCACCAGCGACCACCAGTTCCAGCCTGGGCCAGAGGAGGGAGCAGGGGGACGAGGACGAGGACGAGGTCGTGGACGCGGGGGGCCGAGGGTTCCCCTGGGCCCCAATCAATGTGCCTACTGCAAAGAGGAGGGACATTGGAAAAATGAATGTCCAAATTGTAACTCAAGACGGGGAGGATATCCATCCATGAGGGGTTCTAGAGCACCTGTACGTACTACATGGGAGCAAGACCAGTATGATGATTTCCCGCCTCCACCGGCACCAGCTATTGAAGGCCTTGCGGCTATGGAACATTATGACTCAGACGACTACTAGGCCAGACCGGGCTCCAAGTTTCTGTTGGGTCCCCAGGAGCCTATGGTCAAAATGAATTTAGGGGACCGAGAAATGCAATTCATGGTCGATACCGGAGCAACACACTCAGTGGTCACCCAAAAAGTGGCCCCGATCTCCACCAAATCAGTCACAATTGTGGGAGCCACAGGAGAGAGGGCCCAGAGACCTTTTCTGCAAAACCGCACATGCCAGTTGGGGGGACGGACGATCACCCACCAGTTCCTGTATATGCCTGAATATCCGATACCCTTGCTGGGTCGGGATGTTCTGGCAAAACTTCAAGCCCAAATCTCATTCGGGCCTGAGGGCCAGGCTGAGTTCGAAATACCCAGCCTGGGCCCAGCGGTTTTGGTACTGTCCGTCCCCCGAGAAGAAGAATGGCAGTTATATGAGGACAGGCCTAGATCTGATGTGGCCACCCTGGATAAGTGGGATGCAGTGCCCCCTGGAGTTTGGGCTGAAGGGAACCCCCCTGGAATGGCCATCAATATTCCTCCTGTAAGCATTGAAATGAAGCCAGGAGCCTCCCCTGTACATGTATGACAATACCCGCTGCCGCAGGCAGCTGTGGAAGGGATTCATCATCATTTGATGCGGCTACTACAGTATGGTATCCTGCAGCCCTGCCAATCGGCATGGAACACGCCTTTGCTGCCTGTCCGTAAACCTGGAACCACCGACTACCGACCTGTTCAGGACCTCCGTCGTGTCAATGAAGCCACTGTGACCCTGCATCCAGTAGTACCAAACCCTTATACGCTGTTGGGCCTCATCCCGGCTGCTGCTTCTCACTTCTCAGTACTGGATCTAAAGGATGCCTTCTTCTGTATATGCCTGGCTACCATAAGCCAGCATTTGTTTGCCTTTGAGAAAGAGGATCCTGCTACTGGCAGGAAGGCCCAAGTCACCTGGACTCGCTTACCACAGGGATTCAAGAACTCCCCGACCATTTTCAGCACAGCACTAGCCCAAGATCTTGCCAGTTATCCCCCAGGGGAGCCTGGCAGACTAGTACTTCTACAGTACGTCGATGACCTACTAATTGCTGCCGACTCTGAAGCCGAATGTATACTGGCAACCACAGAGCTTCTCCAACTCCTGTACAATGCAGGCTACCGAGCTTCAAGGAAAAAGGCTCAGTTATGCCAGTCAGAAGTGAAGTATCTGGGATTCCATCTGTCGAAAGGAAGTCGACGGTTGGGGAGTGAAAGGAAGGAAGCAGTGTGTCGGATCCCAGTGCCAACAACCCGCAAGCAAGTGTGCGCTTTTCTCGGGGCTGCAGGGTACTGTCGTATCTGGATTCCCAACTTTGCAAAGATTGCAAAGCCCCTCTATGAGGTTACGAAAGGTCCAGAGAAGAGCCCCCTTGAGTGGGGTTGAGACCAGCAGGGGGCCTTCGAACATCTGAAGAGGACATTACTGTCATCTCCAGCCCTAGGCCTTCCGGATGTCACCAAGCCTTTCACTCTCTATGTGCACAAAGCAGCGGGAACAGCTTTGGGGGTCTTGACCCAACAACTGGGGTCTTGGCCGCGGCCAGTCGCCAACCTGTCTAAACAGCTGGATCCAGTGGCCAAGGGATGGCCACCTTGCCTGAGAGCAATAGCGGCAACAGCCTTGTTAGTGGAGGAATCTGATAAACTATCCATGGGCCAAAACCTTTTAGTCACCGTCCCACATGCGGTCCAAACATTACTGGAGCATAAAGGAAGTCACTGGTTCACCAGTTCCCGGATGTTGAAATACCAGAGTATGCTATGGGGAAATCCCAGAGTGCAGATAACCACCAGCCAAGCCTTGAACTCTGCTACTTTCCTACCTGTCAGCCCGGGACCACCTGACCATGACTGCCTAGAAGTGATGGATACAATCTTCTCCAGTCGCCTTGATCTAACAGATGTACCGTTAAGCAATCCGGATGAGACCTACTTCGTAGATGGAAGCAGTCTGGTGTTGGAGGGCCGCAGGTGTGCGGGGTACGCGGTGGTGACGATGGAGGTGACCGTTGAGGCTCAGCCTTTGTCCCCCGGCACTTCTGCACAGAAGGCAGAACTCATTGCCCTGACCCGTGCCTTAATCCTTGGGACTAGCCTTCATGTGAATATATACACAGACTCCCGGTATGCCTTTGCCACTCTCCATGCCCATGGGGCCTTATACAAGGAAAGAGGATTAATTACTACAGCTGGCTCAGAAATAAAGAACGGCCCCCAAGTATTGGCCCTTTTAGAAGCAGTCTGGCGTCCTAAGGCGGTAGCCGTTATGCACTGCCGAGGCCACCAGAGAGGGGACAGTGAAATAGCTAAAGGGAATAGACGGGCCGATGCAGAGGCCCGGCGGGTCGCAACCATATCTTTGTCCCAGTCCTTCCCCGAGGGCACCCAGGACCTTCAAGCCCCACTGTTTCCAGTCCCACTAAGCCAATGGTCTAAGAGATACACAACACGAGAACTAGATTTCTTCTGCCAAGAGGAGGGAGGGATGTTACACACGGATGGCTGGATAAGGTTATCCAGAACAGGGACAGCTCCAGTGATAGTCATCCCAGACAGCCTTGCCCCAGCATTCCTATCCTCCTTCCATCAAGCCACTCATATGGGTAAGACAGCAATGGAAACTACCCTGCGCCCCTATTTCTTCATCTCCTGCCTGTCCTCTTTAGTGGCCGCTGTTGTCAGACAATGCATCACATGTGCTAAATATAACGCCCATCAAGGTCCATGCCAACCCCCGGGGGTCCAATCTTATGGGGTCACCCCTATGGGAAACATCCAGGTTGACTTTTCAGAAATGCCCCGGGGAAATGGGTACCGGTATCTGCTAGTGTTAGTCTGTACTTTCACGGGGTGGGTGGAGGCCTTCCCAGTCCGCACCGAAAAAGCCAGAGAAGTGACTAAGGTGCTGCTGCATGAAATCATTAGTAGCAGTGGGATCAGATAATGGACCTGCCTTCGTGGCCCAGGTAGTGCAACAAGTAGCTAAGGCCTTGCAGATCGACTGGAAGCTGCACACAGCTTACCGTCCACAGAGCTCGGGGAAAGTAGAACGCATGAACCGTACCATAAAGAGCCAACTAGCAAAACTGTGTCAGGAAACTTCATTAAAGTGGCCCCAGTTATTGCTTTGCTCCGCATACGATCTGCCCCACGAAAGGGTATTGGTATCTCCCCTTTTGAAGCTGTATATGGTCGCCCTGCACCCCTCATACAGGGCATCCATGGAGATTTAATACAGATAGGTTCAGAAATAACCCGACAGGAACTGTTGGCTCTCAGTTCTGTTTTGCAGAAATTGCACCAGTGGATCCAGGAGCGGCTCCCCATCAACCTGACTGAAGCGCTCCATACATACCAGCCTGGTTCCCGAGTGTGGGTCAAGGAGTGGAAGAAGGATCCGTTGACCCCCCAGTGGCGAGGTCCATATACCGTTCTGCTGACCACCCCCACGGCTGTCAAGGTGGCTGAAGTTGCTTCGTGGATCCATCATTCTCGCGTCAAGGCCGCTGCAAGGGAAGTTGTTCCAGCCTGGACCTCAGTCCCGATCCCAGATCAACCCCTGCGTTTGAAATTGAAAAAGGATACCACCATCCAGTGAGGGATTCTAACAGACTGCCAGCGAACTCTGGACAGCCAGAGAGAATGAGAAGATGTGCCTTAGCCTTAATCCTACCCCTGATATGGACCCACTTTCTAACAGCTGCAGAGACTACTAACACAGCAGTAATACTTGCCCAAACTGCTCTGAACATGACAGACGTTTGCATACGTAATTCTCCAAAAACTGGGATTTTTCTGTCAACCTGTCTCATTGCTGTACCGTCTAGTTTATGTGAAATGCAGAACCTTACTATACTTGCTAATCTGGACTGTAGACAACCTGGAATAGAATACTCCACATTCTTCTATCTTATTGGGGTTACCCGTCCTATTTCTGCACGTTTTAACCAGGTGCCTTTTTCCTTACAGGTAGTTTCCACCCTGAATGCTACTGATTGCTTCTTTTTTGTAAATGCCAAGAAAGGGGGGGGGGGTCAATTTCTCGAATACTGTGTTATCATGCAACTCTGTAACTAAGGTATCCTATGCATATTCAGAAATGTATCTTCCCTTAGGTTGGTTTTTAGTTTGTGGTGAGATAGCATATACTTATGTCCCTGCCAATGCCACCGGAGGTCCATGTACATTTGGTAGGCTCACAACTGCAGCCTTCCTTCATACACCCCGTACCACTAGGGTCCACCCCCCAGAAATCCCCGCTCTATCCCTATGCCCTCGACCTGCAACTCAAATGTAGAGCCCTACAGTGATGAAACAGCCCTTGGGCTGTCACTATCAATCCTTGGAACACCTGGTTTAGCCCTACACAACTCTTTGGAGATAAGCCGACTTGCTTGTTCTCTAGCCAAATCCCTTAATCTGACCTCGACGGTATTAGCTACCACGAATCACGAGCTGTCCGGCCTACGTACAGCAATCCTACAGAATAGAATGACCATAGACATCCTACTTTTACGCCTCAACCATGGGTGTGAGGACTTTGAAGGTATGTGCTGTTTTAACCTCACTGATGAGAGCGTGTCCATTGAACGCTCTATCCAAGACCTACGTGACCTAGCAAAACACATCTCAGACCCGTCCTTGGGATTGGGAACGGGTTGGTTCGTCAAATGGTTTGGTTGGTTAGGAGGCCTTAAAACCCTAGTTTTCGGGGTTATCCTCCTTCTCCTGGTATGTGCCCTCATACCATGTTGTATCCCCATTCTGCACCGTTTCATCACCACCGCCCTCAACACCCTAGTAGAGAGCAAAACGGCTGCCACTGTCATGGCCCTATCCCAATGCACTCCTCTGCAGTTTGCCACCCGTGATGGTGCCCTCAACCGGTAGGTTGAAGTCACACCTAAAAGAGGGGGGAGTGAGGCAGCCGGGAAGGTAGCTGCCCCCCCCCCCCTCCAGCCATGCAGCTTTTACGTAAGGATCAGCTTGTTAAACGGGAACACAGAGATCTCAGCAGGCACCTCCCCCAAGCCAGAGCTGCTACAGTGAGACAAACCTAAAGCACAATACCCTCTCCCCTAGATAACAGCAGACCAGAGAATACCAGTTTGGACAGGTCACTGAGAATGCTTTATGATATCCCACCTTACCCCCCCAGGGACCACTGATTGGTGGACAAAAGATACCTGAGGCGAATCAGAAAGTAGAATGAGCTTGAAAATATACTGTATATAAGATAATGTATGACGTGGAGAGGGAATTCAGATCTTTTGTTCAGGGTGGCCGGCTCTGTATCTGAGACTGTGTGCACACAATAAAAGATTCTGTTTGCATTCTAGTCTGTCTGACTCGTCTTCCTTCTGTGGGTGTGAGGGAGAGCTGTTATTAGCTGCATTTGGGCTATTTCACTGCAAGAAGCATCTCATCAATGTACTTCTCACTGTCTTGAATGCTCCTCAGCCTCACCACCTCCTCTCTGAGTTCCTCCACTTGTTTCCTCAGAGCTTCAGCATTCAGGCACCCTGCACATGGAACTGGTCTTTCAACTGGTATTGGGACCTGTGTATGGACAGAAGCAGAAGCTGTAACGGGGGCAACAGCTTTAGCGATATGATTTTTCCCAGCCATTGTTCTATTCATGGAGCTTAGATATCTGTTAAAGCAAAAGAGAGAGATCTACCAAAGTACCAGCCGGTTTCCCAGCTGTCCTTTCAGAGAAAAAGCAGTTAAATCTCTTTAATTACATTCAAAATGTGTTGTTCCAAGTCCCTGTGTTTTGTTAAATGGGGAGGTGCCCTATAAAACAAAACTGCTCACTAGGGGTGGGGGGAGTTGGGGGGGGGGGTAGGGAGAGAACTAACACCTGATTAGGTGTCAGCAGCTCCCAAGAGCTGAGAAAGTTACCAAAGCAGAGTTTTAAACCTACCCCACTAAAGAAAATATTTCTACTAAAGCTCCAAAAAGTAACTTTGTTTTAAAAATATATCAAAACCCTTTTAAGAGCTCCCAGTCAGAGAGCTAGCAATTTAAAAAAAATAAACTCTCAAATTCTTACCTTTGTTTGAACTGTATAGCCCCTGTAAGGAATGCCTCAACAGTGCAGGGCTCTGAAGCCTTTTATGTAGGCCTCAGCTGCTCTCAGTTCATTCACAGACTAGTCAGGCCCACTAACTTCTGATTTGGTGTCAGCGGCTCCCAAGAGCTGAGAAAGTTACCAAAGCAGAGTTTTAAACCTATCCCACTAAAGAAAATATTTCTACTAACCTCTAAAAAGAATGTAACTTTGTTTTAAAAATATACCAAAACCCTTTTAAGAGCTCCCAGTCAGAGAACCAGCAATTAAAAAAAATAAACCCTCAAATTCTTACCTTTGTTTGAACTGTATAGCCCCTGTTAGGTATTAGGTATAGTTTTATTAGTATAAGTATACCCAGCAACCGTTAGCAAGTAAAAATCTTAAATAACTAAACACAACCTTAAAACGAAGATGCAGACAGCAGTCCAGCAGCAAGATGGGGGCTTTCCAGTCTTTTGCATTGAGTGTCACATGTATGATTTTCTCCCAGTTGGTGAGGGGTCTTACGTGTGCAATCTCATCCGTATTCACTGGCTCCCTGTACTGTAGCAGCAAAGCGCAGACAAACCAATGATACCAGGAGTCTGTTCAGAAGGTCCAAATCATTTATTTGTGCACAAGTCTCGAACCAGTCAATTTCAAAATGGCTGAGCAAAGTTTTCAAGCATTACAACAACTTTTATAGACTTCTGTTCCATTCTAGGTATAGAAAAACATTTCATTGGTCCCGGTACTCTCCCGTACCTCCCGTACCCCTTCCATTGGTCCCGGTACTGATAAGTTTATCCAATTATGTCCCTTCAGTGGGCATGGCACCTGCATACCCCCCTTCTAGTCCCAATTACAATGGTCAGTTCATCAACTTGTTACTTTCACACTCTCAAGGCCATAGAGCCAATTTGTGCATGCAGGGGAGCAGGGCTCTGCAACTCATCTGTCAGCACTCCCAATTATATTCCTTGCAGATGTACTTTTTCTTATCAGTAACTTTTAAACACAATTTTCTGTATTTTTCCATCTCTCAGTTTTGCTTACCTAAGTTAGTTTTAGTTCTCTTACAGAGTTCTATCCTACAATAGCAGCATATTGGGGGATGTGCAATCCTATGTGCCTCTCCACAGGCTTCATTTACAGGTCAAGCTAGCCATGCTGGCCTGCTTATGTCAGACACCGTGGATCACAGGCCTTCACCTGCCACATTCCCCCCTTTGATTAATCTCACCCTATTACTTAATAAGGTGTGAGAGTTAAATCACCTTTAGAAGAATCACATCATGATTGAAGGATTTCGACTAGGGCTGGCTTTGTATAAAGCCATTATTTTAGTTGCGGTCTTCCGCTCTACTGTGCTATCAATGGCATTATGAATGGAACGCATACAACATGGGATTAAACATGGTAATAAGAAAATAACAGCAACAAGAATTAGTACTAAGACAATGAAAGTCTTAAATCCTCCCATCCAAGAGAAAAGGTTAGCAAACCAGTTAGGAAATTTCAATGAGTGCCAAGTCTGTACTGGCACATAAGCATGTCTTTGCATATCTTTAGCAATTTCTTCAACTACTTGACCCTTATCATCTATTTTCAAACAGCAATTAGTTAAATTCAGTTTACCACATACTCCTCCTTCTGCTGCTAACAAATAATCAAGTGCTAAGCGGTTCTGATATATTGCAGTGCGCATCTGAGTACTTTGTCTAGCTAAGAGCGTAAGAGCATGACTAGTTTCATTAGTTATTATTTCAACTACTGCTTGTAAGCGAATAATACGATTAATCATATAGATTGGAGTACGATAACCATACATACCATCATCATCCAAGTGGCAGGCCCATAATACTCAATGATTCTTTCTGGTGGCCAATCATCACCTTGCCACTTCTCCCACTTGCCTATCTGTAAGGCTTCTCTTTTCTGTCTTAGTGCTCTCTTGTGTCGGTGGGTAGTGTATACAGGGTATCCTAATTGTTCTCCATGTTCAGTGTTTAACAGGAAGAAAGAAGGTCTGATGGTTCCTAAGACACATGCTCCTCCCCAGTGTGGCAGGAGTTGTGCATACGCTCGGTATCCACAGATCCAATATAGGCCAGGTGGGGCTTGCCAGGCTTGGACTTTGGCAAGGTTAGTCCATAAACCAGCAAGTTCAGGAAATCTGGCTAATGGGTTAGGAGGTTCAGGGTGTCTGATTCCTGACCACCATGCTGTCTTTTTGGTCGTGGCATTATAGTACTTCTGGCTAAGACAGACCAGCTGTCCTACCTTCTGGGTGAACTGGGGTCCAGTTCTGGCATAGCAAAGACGTCCAACGATTGAGTGCGCTAACACCCACTCACTGGTAGTCTTGTGTAATTCAGTCTGATTGTAAACTAAAGAATAATTCAATTCTTGGGCTTCCCATGGCCATTGGTCTCCCATTTGGGTTCCGCCACAGAAATAGCAATCTGAGATCTTAAGACTAGATACTACTGCTCCAGCTAATTCTAAAAATAAATTCTGTGAGGGATGAGGGATCTCAAACTTATTTACATGCATAGCTTCATAAAAGGTATTATGAATATGATATTTGGATGACTTGTGGGCTTGGGTATTCAATCTGATATACACAATGGTTCCTGGATCTATTGCCCCTCCAGCAATACGCAAACCAAACTTCTATCCTTGTTTCCATGCATGGGGATTGTGTATACGTAAGTGTAAGGGGTTGCAAGCATCTTTCTGACATTTATCATTTGTGGTTGGCTTGGTTAAAGTAGCCATTCGTTTATCTATTTTCTCATCAGTTATACCAGTATTCCAGGTAGCATAAAAAACACATCCCCAATACGGGCAATAGTAATCTGCTGCTGGTGCAGTACTATAGCCTGGTTCCTTTTTTCCTGTACACTTCCTCCATCCTGTGGCACCCTCTGGACACATGTACTTATGGTCATTTCGATACGCTTTCTACCACGTACCACAGGTGGAATAACTATCTCTATTAATGGCATTACATGCATCAAAATTCAAAACAGCAGGTTTAGTAATGTCCTTAAGTGGTGGCGTAGCAGCTAATATAGGTCCATCTGCATCCTTCCATCTTATTTCCATCGTGTAATAGGATGGATTCTGATGCGGATTATAGCATGCTCTGATTTTGCCATGAGTGCAAACATTTAGTTCAGTGGTGTTATAAATACACCGAGTCACTGTTCCCTTGCAAGTATAGTAAGAATGATAAATCAAAGTCTGAGTTACTTTCAGTCCAGTTCGAGTAGAAGTAATGCAGGCAGTGCATGGAGGTAGAGCATAAGTCTGTTCAAAACCTCCAAATAAGGCAACCAAAGCAAAGCAAAAGTAAAGATGCATGTTGATGTTGATTGGAGTTCTTCTGAATCCTCAGCTTGCTGATCTTGATCACGACGGTCTTTTATTCTTCGTCCCGTTTGCTAATGAAGCAATTTAACGGGTGCTGAGTGTTGATTGAAGATCCTCAGGTTGTCCAGTACACATTAACCAACTTATTAGCAATTTCAGTTGGCTTGTGAAGTCTGGCTAGTCAATGTAGTATCAAAGTAGTGTGCCAAATTGCACGCAAATTGGGTTCGTTGAAACAAAACTGTTGCTGCATGGAAAACAGCAATCCTCTTCGAAAGACTTGGCTACTGCAAAGCACTTGTGATGAAGTGTCTAAGCTGCTGGTTGCCGTCTCAGAGTAACTCGCAAGGGTGTATCAGGATGCTGTTCTGCCGTCCACTGCTCAGGTTCAGGATCAGCGGCGGGCTTGACTCTGCTGTGGTGGATCCAGGCGTCGATCTCGGCTACCTTTACTGCAGTTGGGGTAGACAGGATGACGGTGTACGGTCCCTTCCAATGGGGTTCCAACGGTGTCTTCTTCCAATCTTTGATCCACACTGAGGTACCAGGCTGATAGGGATGCAAGGGTTCCGTCAAGTTGATAGGCAATTGGTCTTGGATCCACGCATGGAGAGTCTGCAGAACAAAACTAAGAGCTAGGAGTTCTTGTCTGGTTACTTCTGAACCAATTTGGGCTAAACTTCCTTTGACTCCCTGCACTATCGGCGGGGGTTTACCATACAAAACTTAAAAAGGGGAAAATCCTGTTGACTTTACAGGAGCTGAGCGTATTCTGAGTAAAGCTATTGGGAGCACTTGGGGCCACTTCAAGTGTGTCTCCTGACAAAGCTTGGACATTTGGGCTTTTAGGGTACGATTCATTCGCTCAACTTTCCCTGAACTCTGGGGTCTGTATGCAGTGTGGAGTTTCCACTGTATCTGTAAAGCTTTTGCTAACTGTTGAGTAACCTGGGAGACAAATGAGGGTCCATTGTCTGACCCTATTACTGCTGGAATTCCGAATCTAGGGACAATCTCTCTCATTAAAACTTTGGTAACTTCTCGGGCTTTCTCAGTTCTGGTTGGGAAGGCCTCTACCCACCCAGAGAAAGTACAAACTAATACTAACATGTAATGGTATCCATTGGCTCTTGGCATTTCGGTAAAATCAACTTGGAGGTTGTGCATGGGGGTGACACCTCCTGACTGAACTCGGGGTGCCGTTATAAGGCCTTGCTTGGCATTATTTTTGGCACAGGTTAGACATTGACGTGCTACTGAGGCTGATATGATTGTCAGCAGAGGGATGTAGAAATGTGGTCTGAGTGCTTTTTCCATAGCACTTTTCCCATAGTGGGTAGCTTCATGAAAAGCTTTGACAAAAGATGGTCCTAACAGTTCAGGAATTACTATTCGTCCAGGGGGTTGACTGCCCTCTTCTGGTGGCAGCTCAATCCATCCATCTTTCAGTATTCCATCTTCTCTGTTACAGTAGTAATTCAATTCTTTGGTGGTATATCGTGGTGTCCATAAATTCAGAGGTACTGGAAACAATGCTGCTTGCATTGGCATAGCTTGTGGGGCAATTTGTCCTGTCATAGCTGCTTGTCGTGCTGAGGCATCTGCAAATCTATTTCCTCGGGCAACTTCTCCTTTTCCTGCTTGATGTCCTCTGCAATGCATGACAGCTACACGTGTTGGGGCCCAAACTGCATCAAGTAACATCAATATCTCGGGACCATATTTGACTGATTTTCCTCCAGATGTGATGAGCCCTCGTTCTTTATAGAGAGCTCCATGGGCATGCAAAGTAGAGAAGGCATATTTGGAATCTGTATATACATTTAGCACAAGTTTTTCTCCTACAGCAATGCTCTGGTAAGTGCTATCAATTCGGCTTTCTGGGCTGATGTGCCTGAGGCTAGAGCTGATGATTCAACTACTTCATGTTGAGTGACGACTGCATATCCGGCACAGCGTCGTCCATCGAGGATGAGACTGCTCCCATCAACATAATAGATTTGGTCAGGGTTGTCTATGGGCACATCTGTCAAGTCGGGTCGACTGGAGAACACAGTTTCCATGACTTCGATACAGTCATGTTCTGGAAGTTCTTCACTGATGGGTATCAAAGTAGCTGGGTTCAAGGCATGACTTACTTCCAGTTGTATCTGTGGGTTTTCACATAACATGCTCTGGTACTTCAACATTCGGGAATTGGTGAGCCAATAATTTGCTTTCTGTTCCATGAGAGCAAGGACTGCATGTGGCACAGTGACTCGTATGTTCTGTCCTAGTGTGAGCTTGTCTGCTTCACTCACTAGTAGCGCTGTAGCTGCAACGGCTCTCAGGCATGGTGGCCATCCTTTGGCCACAGAGTCCAATTGTTTCGATAGGTATGCTACAGGTCGCTCCCAATTTCCCAATTTCTGAGTCAACATGCCTAAGGCATTTCCCTGTGCTTCATGTACAAACAAGTGGAAAGGCTTATGGACATCTGGTAGTCCAAGTGCTGGTGATGACATCAATTCTTCCTTTAATTTCTGGAAGGCTGTATCCTGCTCAAGTCCCCACTCCAGTGGTGACTTCTCTTCTCCTTTTGTAGCTTCATACAGTGGTTTAGCAATTTGGGCAAAGTTAGGTATCCAGATTCGGCAATATCCTGCCGCTCCCAGAAAGGCTCTGACTTGCTTTCTGGTTGTTGGAGTTGGAATTCTGCATACTGCTTCTTTTCTTTCTCTGCCTAATCTTCGGCTCCCTTGGGTAATACGAAAACCCAAGTATTTCACTTCTTTTTGACATAGCTGTGCTTTTGCTCTGGAAACTTTGTATCCAGCTTCATCTAGTAACTGCAAGAGGTCTTTGGTGGCTAGTATACATTCACTTTCTGATATGGCAGCTATCAGCAGATCATCCACGTATTGGAGAAGCACTCTCTTCCCCGGGGCTACTGGATAGCTTGAAAGGTCTTGATTTAGTGCAGCACTAAAGATGGTAGGCGAATTCTTGAATCCTTGGGGTAATCTTGTCCAGGTGAGTTGGCCCCCTCTTCCAGAGGTGGGGTCCTGCCATTCGAATGCAAACAATATTTGACTTACAGGGGCTAATCTTATGCAAAAGAATGCATCTTTTAAATCCAGTACATTGAAATGGGTAGCTTCAGCAGGTATCAGTCCTAGAAGAGTGTAAGGGTTGGGTACAACTGGATGTATAGTTTCAACTGCATCATTTACTCTTCTTAAATCTTGTACTGGGTGGTAGTCATCCGTCCCAGGTTTCTTTACTGGCAAAAGTGGAGTGTTCCATGGGGATTGACATACTTTTAGTAGGCCATACTCGAGCAATCTTTGTAGGTGGCGATGAATGCCTTCAATTGCAGCTCTTGGGAGAGGGTACTGTTTGACGTGCACTGGTGTAGCACTAGGCTTGAGGGTTACAATCACTGGAGCTATATGCTTGGCTAGGCCTGGGGGACTGCCTTCTGCCCATACTCCAGGTGGTGCATGAATGTTCTTTCAAGTTTGTTCAAAATAAGTGTCTTGGATAGAGTCATCGATGTAATACCTCCATTCTTCTTCTCGGGGAACTGTCAGCAGCATTATTCCTGCTGGTTTGGCTTGGGGATTTACTGTCATTTGCATTTCTCCTTGTTCAGAGAAGGATATTTGTGCTTGAAGTTTGGCTAACATATCTCGTCCCAGTAGTGGCACTGGACATTCGGGCATGTAAAGGAATTGATGAGTTATTTGCTGTCCTCCTAGACTGCATATACGATTCTGAAGAAAAGACTTTGTAGCTTTGGCACCAGTTGCTCCTATAATGGTGACTGCTTTTGTAGAGAATGGGGCTATCTTTTTGTCTATTACTGAATGTTGTGCTCCAGTATCAACCATAAAGTCCATAATTTGGTCTCCTATTTGTATTCCGACCATAGGCTCCTGGAGACCTAAAGCAAACTTGGAGCCCGGTCTGTCCTAATCCACGTCATTCTCATCATTGACCGGTGTGGCCAATGCTTGAATGGCTCCTCCTCTTTCTCACTGGAATTGTTCTCGATTGGCTCCTCCGTGGTTTCGGGGATAGCCTCGTCTTTCTTCTCGCCACTGATGACTGCTGTCGTCATCTTGCTGGGCGTCTTCGAGTTGCGGGCACGTATCTCTCCAATGTCCTTCTTCTCTACAGTAGGCGCATTGGTTCACGCCTAGCTTCTGGGTCCGGCCTCCGCCTTGACCCCGCCCTCTTCCTCTGCTCCGTCGACTAGGGACACCTCCCCTTTTCTGTTCCACTATGGCCGCAGCCAAAAAATCAGCTTTCTTCTTCATCTTTCTATCACATTCTCTCTGTCTTTCAGTATCACGATTCACATACACTTTATGAGCGACTTCCAGTAACTGTGTTGCATTCATGCCCGCAAACCCTTCTAACTTCTGTAATTTACGTCTAATGTCTGGTTGAGACTGGTTTACAAAAGCAGAATTCACCATACATAAACTTCCTGGTGCCTCGGGATCATAGGGGGTATACATTCTGTATGCTTCAGTTAATCTTTCATGGAAATCTGCTGGGCTCTCATCTATACCTTGGATAACTCCTGCAACTTTGGAAAGGTTCAAAGCTTTCTGGCCCCCCCTTTTCAGGCCTTGTAAAAAGCCTTGGCGAAAACGGGCTAGGGCTGTGGTTCCTTCTTCTGTATTTGGATCCCAATGGGGGTCTTCATTCGGGAATTCTCTCTGCGCTGCTTCCCGATGGTCTATTCTATCCTGCCCCTGTCCCGGAGCTACAGGGTTATCTGCCATCCACTCAATAGCTGCTTTTCTAATTCGTGCTCGCTCCTCTGTCGTGAATAGGGTAGTCAGGAGCTGGCGGCAATCTGGCCAAGTGGGTTGGTGAGTTTCCATAATAGTAGTTACTAATTCTGTCAGTTCCTGGGGCTTGCTAGTATAGGAGGCATAATGCGACCTCCAATTTAACAAATCAGTTGTAGAGAAAGGGATATACACATAAGTTAGGGGTCCCGCTACCACTTCATCATTATCATTCTTTACGGGCACTCCCGGGACTTGCCGTAAAGGCAGCATTTTGGCAGTAGGTGTCTTTTGGGATCTAAGGGTTATTTTTGTAATTGTCTTCGAAGGGGTCACTTTCTTTTTCTCGACAGGTTTCCCTTTGGGTATATCTTTTGCTAGTTTGCTAGTGCTAGCAATCACTTGTACACTGTCCTCCTCGCCTGGGGCATTCTCTTTTTCTTCCTCATCTACCTCCGCTTCTGACTCACTTTTTATAGCATCCTCTTCTTCATCTGATCCCTCTCTCTCTCTTTCAGGAGGTGGGTCAGGAGCTGGATCCTGCTCCGGCCGTAGCTGGGGTTCTGGGGCAGGACGCCGGGCTACTCTTACCGGACCTGGGGTCCGAGGCTGTCTGGGAATTATTTCTGGAGAATCAGGATCTACCAGGATGGGCTTCTTTCTGGATTTCTTATCCTGCTCTTTCATTTTAGACTGTTCCGTTTTCTGTCTAGAATCTGTTTTAGCTAACATTATTCTGCACTGTTCCTCATAACAGCGCTGCGCCCAGGGGGGCGGATCTTCACAAATACTTAACCAGGAATCTATATAGGGGTACTGATCGGGGTGCGCTATCCGCACCCTACGGTGTATTGACTGAATAATCTCTACATTGAACGTTCCCTCTCGGGGCCAGATTGGGTCTAGATCGGGCCACTCCCTAGTACACAAAATCTGCAAACGGGCTGCTGTCATTTTAATACCATAATCTCCTGAATATCCCTCTTTAAAATGTGCGATCATACATTCTAATGGAGTGTTTCTAGTAGACCCCGCCCCTCCCATTTCGATGTGTGCGCGCAACAACAGACAAAAGGGAAAAGGAGGGCGGACCGTGGGTAAGGGGTCCTCACGGTCCTAGAAACGTATAGGGAGTACAAATAACAAGACAAGACGACAATCGCTTCCCCCTTTTCGCGACCTGAACGCGGTCGCCCGGTCAGGAAATGCGCTACTCAGGGGTCCGCCTTCACTTGGTCCGTGCTGCCAGACCTCTCATTCACACTTCGTTCACACAATCATGCTAGCAACGTATCCCAGAATGCATTCGTTTCTATCTATTCTGACTAGTCTTTTTCCCAATTACAATGAGGATGAGGGTTTCACCCGGCGAATTCCCATGCGGGGTTACTCGGCCCTTCCTTGAGAGGTGATCAAGCTCTCTTACCAATTCCCAATATCTCGAGATTACAAATTCCAAATTCCAAGTTCCAATGGCAGTACTGCTCTTTCTATTTCTGTCTAGACACCAAATCAAAACTATACTCACCGGATCCGCTCCTCAAACTTCCCAAGCAGGCGCATGAGTTGGACCTCGGACTCCCCTCACTCGGGTTCGAGGCGTTGGCTCCAGCCGGGCCCGGCACCCGCCGAGGTCCGACCAGCTCCCTCCGATACAAGGGACCGGTGGCGCCAGGTAGCAGCCCTCGTCGGAAGGGGGCGATCCCGGCAGGACCAAGCCTATAGAGGCGGAAAGTCGTGGTATATTGCCCTATATACACTTTGATTCCACAACTTCCCGGCCAACGCACCAAGAATATGTAGCAGCAAAGCGCAGACAAACCAATGATACCAGGAGTCTGTTCAGAAGGTCCAAATCATTTATTTGTGCACAAGTCTCGAACCAGTCAATTTCAAAATGGCTGAGCAAAGTTTTCAAGCATTACAACAACTTTTATAGACTTCTGTTCCATTCTATTTATTTATTTATTTTATTTATTTATTTAACAGTTCTTCTATACCGCTCTATTTTAGATCAGAGCGGTTTACATTTAACATCAACTATACAACACAAGGAACTTTGAGTTGTATTTACAATAAACAGGGAGATCAACTTGGAAGTAACTGGGGGAAACTATGTACATTCTAGGTATAGAAAAACATTTCATTGGTCCCGGTACTCTCCCGTACCTCCCGTACCCCTTCCATTGGTCCCGGTACTGATAAGTTTATCCAATTATGTCCCTTCAGTGGGCATGGCACCTGCATACCCCCCTTCTAGTCCCAATTACAATGGTCAGTTCATCAACTTGTTACTTTCACACTCTCAAGGCCATAGAGCCAATTTGTGCATGCAGGGGAGCAGGGCTCTGCAACTCATCTGTCAGTACTCCCAATTATATTCCTTGCAGATGTACTTTTTCTTATCAGTAACTTTTAAACACAATTTTCTGTATTTTTCCATCTCTCAGTTTTGCTTACCTAAGTTAGTTTTAGTTCTCTTACAGAGTTCTATCCTACAATAGCAGCATATTGGGGGATGTGCAATCCTATGTGCCTCTCCACAGGCTTCATTTACAGGTCAAGCTAGCCATGCTGGCCTGCTTATGTCAGACACCGTGGATCACAGGCCTTCACCTGCCACAGTACTACAAAATACTTATCCTAGCCCACCAAGCAATTCACTCCGGCGACCCGCAATATTTAGCTGATCTCCTTCACTACCACACTTTTCATCGCCTCCTTTGCTCCCTTCACACGCACCGCCTGGCTCTCCCCTCCGTCTCGCAAGCACACCTGGAGTAGACATGTCACTCCGCCTTCTTCTTCCTTGCCCCTGCACTATGGAATTCATTACCTACCATCCTACGTGCTGAACCCTCCTTTGCCTGGTTCAAGGCTCTCCTCAAAACCCATCTATTTCAGTCAGCCTATGACTTGGCTCCTTCTCACCCCTAATATCTATCACTCCCTCTAGGTCGCTGCCCCGTCTCCCCCACCCCCTACTCAATATGTTTCCCCGTCCCCTCCCCTCCCCCCCCCCCCGGCTCTCTCCTGCCTCCATCTATCCTGTCTATTGAATGGCATTCCTTTCCTTTCCAAGCTATGTTATTTTACTGTTATTGTGCACTGCTCTGATGCCTCGATGCCACGGGTGGCATATCAAGAATCAAGAAAGATAAAGATAAAGGTAAAGATAGAGGAGCTCTTTGCTCTCAGGGAATGAGTCCGCTCTCTGGAAGCAAGAGTAGCAGACTTGGAAGATATAAAGAAGACAGAGAGGTACATAGACAAGACCTACAGGGATATAGTCTTGAAGTCCCACCTCCAGTCTGGCAGCATCCCTATTGCCAAGGAGGAGAGAGGTCACATGAAAGGAGAGCATCACCCTGGTGTGACAGGAAGTGATCCTGTAACTAGGATCTGTCCTCCAGGTGATGTAAAACCCTCTCAAACCAAGGAGGTTTCTCCAGGGCCATGTGCCCATGAGGGAAGGGTTAGGACTGCCGTTATAGTTGGTGATTTGATCATTAGGCATGTAGATAGTTTGGTGGCTGGTGGACATGAGGATCACCTGGTAACATGCCTGCCTGGTGCGAAGGTAACGGACCTCACATGCCACCTAGACAAGGTCTTAGATAGTGCTGGGGAGGAGTCTGCTGTCTTCGTACATGCCAGTGCCAATGACATAAGAAAATGTGGTAGGGAGGTTCTGGAGGCTAAATTTAGGCTTTTAAGAAGGAAGTTGAAATCCAGAACTTCCAGGGTAGTGTTCTCCGAAATGCTTCCCGTTCCACAAGCAGGACCCAAAAGGCAGGCAGAACTCCAGAGTCTCAATGCATAGATGAGACAATGGTGCAAGGATGAGGGTTTTGGATTTGTTAGGAACTGGGGAAAGGAGGGGTTCTTCCGAAGGGATGGGCTTCACCTTAACCAGGATGGAACAAGGCTGCTGGCATTAACCTTTAAAAAAGGAGATAGAGAAGCTTTTAAACTAGATAATAGGGGAGAGCCGACAGTCGCCCAAGAGCACATGGTTCGGAAGAATGTGTCCTTGAAGGATACTACCAAAAAATGAAGTTAGGGCACATCGTCAGAGAGGTTCCAATAAAGACAAAGGTAGCCCAAATGCCCATGAGTACGGAGCAGAACCCAGTCCAAAACGTGGTAAATAGAAAGACAGTTACTTTTATTAAAATATAACAGGAAGGAGGACAACCAGTGGGACACTGTGATACTTGGATACAAACTATATCGCAATGATAGAGCTGATCAAATTGGTGGAGGGGTTGCGCTCTATGTTAGAGAGGGCATTGAGTCACAAAGGATTAAAGTTTTGCAGGAAACAAAATTTGCTGTGGAATCTCTATGGATTGAAATTCCATGTAAAAAGGGGAAGGTGATGGCAGTGGGGAAGATCAACCGCCTGGCCAGAATGAACAAATGGATGATGAAATGCTTAAAGAAATCAGGGAAGCTAACAAAAGTTGCGGCACATGATTTCAAATACCCCGGTATCGACTGGGTCAGTGTCAAAGCAGGACATGCTAGGGAGATAAAGTTTCTAGATGAAATAAATGACTGCTTCTTGGAGCAGCTGGTTCATGAACTGACCAGAGGGGAAGCAATTTTGGACCTAGTCCTTAGTGGAACACCAGATCTAGTGCAAGAGATAAGGGTTTTGGGGCCACTTGGCAATAGTGATCATAGCATGATCGCATTTGATTTAATTAATGAGGAGGGATGGTAAGGAAATCAACAGTGCTACATTTTTTTTTTAGTTTAATCTATTTATTGAAAAATGTTTTGTATACAGCAAGAATAATAATACAAGCTTGCCAAAAGAAAAAGAAGCATGTAGGTGAAATACAATAATATCACAATCATGTTCATAAACATTTTCCTGCAAAACTTCATTATAGCCCACATTAAATGGGGGAAGAGAGAAAGAAAACTTAAACCAGAACAGGAGTCCTCTGGAAAAACAATAACTAGCAATGATATAGTGTATTCAAACTGAATCAAGTGGCTACGAAGCTCCCTGGTCCTTATTGATAATGAGAGGAAGATCTAATAATTCTGGATGTACAATAGCAGTAAGTCTAGCATTAATAAAAGTGCCCAGCTCACTGGGATCATAAAAGGCATATTGAATAGAATTAATAATAACTAGACATCTACAAGGGAAACGTAAGAAAAAAAGCCCCCCCCCCCCCAAATAGGTAATACTCCTGGTTTATGAAGAAGAAATTGTTTCCGCCGTTTCTGAGTGTCCTTTGCCAAATCAGGAAACATTGATATGGTATGGCCAAGAAAAGTCTCCACTCATTTCTTAAAGAATAGCTTTAAAAGCCAATCCTTGTCGGAGACCAATGCACACTGCACCAATAAGGTAGAAGAGGTACGAGATTCCCCGCCGGAGTCTTCGAGCAGGCCAGTTACATTCAGAACATCAAAGTCCACCTTGGAGACAGTTACAGGGACTTCAGCACTCTTCTTAGCCCGAGGAAGATAATAAACCTTGCTTAATGGTGGTAACAATTCAGAGGGGACTTTTAAAATCTCCTGAAGATATCTTATAAACATATCCAACACAGTAACACCAAACATCTTTGGAAAGTTTAAAACACAAAGATTGGCAGCCCTGGAGGCATTCTCCAACACCTCCAGTTTATACTTGATGGCCCCATTATCCTTACACAAAGAAGCAGATGATTCTGAAACAAATTCCATCTGAGCTCCCAGATCATTCAATCGAGTTCCCATTAGATCGCAGATACAGTCTGTTCTATTTTATCAGCATTTTTCTGAATACTGACCGCATTCTCTTGGACCCGGGCGGACAGAGCAGTGGTCTGTGAGTGAATAGATGTGGAGAGCAAAGCTATAGCCTCCCAAATAGGAGCAGTTGCAAAGGTTAAAGACTTACATCAAGCTTGGGTGTTGTTTAAAAATACTAGCTTGGAAGCCCAGACCAGCTGTATTTCACGCTTTAGGAAAATTGGAAGGAAGTCCAAAAAACTACCAGCATGGTTTAAAGGTGAGGACAGAGAGGCTGTTGTTGCCAAAAAAGCATCTTTCAGGAAATAGAAAAAAAAGCCAAATGACAAAAACTGGAAACAGCACAAGCACTGGCAAGTTAATTGAAAGGCACTGATAATGCAGGCAAAGAAAGAATTTGAGAAGAGGCTTGCTGTGGAAGCAAGAATGCGTAATAAAGGCTACATTAAAAATAGATAATGCTTTGGACAGCCCTATCAAATAACCCCACTGTGGGTTTGAACCCATGACCTCTGGCAGTGAAGTAACCAGTGGGCTACAGCTCTATAGCTGCTAGCAAACCCCTGGCTCGCTGCAGAAGGACTGCAAGTCACCACACAAACAGTCTGCTGTGGTCACCAGGATAGGGTTAACCCACCCATACCCATGATGCACTGCACATGCAAATCAGCAGTCTACAGATGATCACAAGATGGGGAATGCACCCCCACAGCACCTCGGCCTGGTAGGGGGAACTAACCATGTGTGGTACTGGCACAGAGTAGCTACACACCGTCACATTGTTCAGGTACTGCACTCACCCTGAGGGTGAGGTGGGGCGCCCAGCACCAGGTCCACAGCAGAGATAGGCCATGCTGCAGGTTCCCAGCAGTGCTAATGTGTGAGATAGGTAGTTTCTGCAGACACACCTTGGATATATCTGTATGTCTCAGTCAGGTGTAGCCCCTATGGACCCCTAGGAGGATTATGTACCACCACCCTCTTTCTCCTCCAGGGCTGAGGGTGGTAAACAGGGCCTCCCACCAACAGATCCACATTCTACCTCCCTGCAATGGTGGCAGTAGAGGGGACCATCAACCCCAGTCCTGCTGGGGAACAGACACCCTATAGGGCAGTCAATGCAGCTCTGTACACATCCATAACGCAAGAGCAGACAGACATTAGGCCTTGATATGCTAAGCTGCACCCCACCACTATCTGATATTCTCCTGCAGCAAGCCTTCAGCTGCTGCACCCTGCAAGGCGCTCCATCAAGACACATACCAGCTGCAGACAGTCTGCTAGCTAGTCCATAGTGCATGTTCCTGGTGGAAATGCATGCACCCAGAACTGGGATGTCAGCATACACACCAAGCAAATAAGTCAGTGACTGGGCCCCAAAAGGAAACCCATAAATATCATATGAGACAAACACTATATAGCACTATGGGGGTGCCTAGCCATGCTGTGGTCACTGCACAGTCAGGGTGAGAGTGATCTCCCAGCAGGACATGCTGTGGCCACCCTGTCTGTGCAGGTGGTGGCCGGGCACTACAATGTCCCAGCCAGTGCCCTATGCCCTGTGCAGATGCATCCTGGCCAGGCCACCCTGTCCGGGCTATACCCATGGTACCTTGCTCCTCATTATGCACATTGGCAGGCCAATACTGGCAACAGTGCTGGCAGTGTGGGCTGTGGAGGGTGTTTGCAGCCACCACACACTGGATAGACAGACACACACTCCCACACCTATGCCAGCATTGTGCTACTATAGAGGAGTTTAGCAGCCCTGGCCACCACACCAGTCCTGGGCACAGTGCAGGCATGGATATGGTACGCAATACTGTTGGGGGTCACACCCCAGGGTGGTAAACACTGTCAGAGACCAGACCTGAAGCACACTCCACAGACATCAGAAAGGTTGCTATGATGGAGCTCAATCAGCAAACTGTGCTTAACGTAGGAATTGCTATCTGCCAGTAATCATAGCAAACCTTTGATAGCTGTGTACCGTATTCCCAGGTGTAGGGTGGCATT
Source organism: Ichthyophis bannanicus (assembly GCA_033557465.1). Lineage (NCBI taxonomy): Eukaryota > Metazoa > Chordata > Amphibia > Gymnophiona > Ichthyophiidae > Ichthyophis > Ichthyophis bannanicus. The sequence continues at coordinate 923,612,804 of CM066031.1, read as the reverse complement.
GATAAGGTATGCAAGTGCTAGTATTGGGAGATGCACACAGGGCCCAATGTCCTGCCTCTCCAGGAGGCATTGGCTAATGGAGCCTGTGGGTGTGGGTGTGTCTGCCCCTGTTGGCTGCTGCTTTACGGCAGAGGTTCCCAACTCCAGTCCTGGTGTGCCAAACACTGTTCGGGTTTTCATGCTGTCCCTCATGAATATGCATGAGATACATCTGCATATCATGGGGGTGGTGCATAGATATGCAGCACAGGCATCTTTATTAGAGGCAGCATGGAACCTGAATGGTGTTTGGCCCTCCAGGATTGCATTTGGGAGACTCTGCTCTAGGTAATGCGCCTGTTTATAGTGTCTTTGCTCTGTAGGGTAAAATGTAGGTGTTATGGGCATGTTTACGTCATCTGCAATAAAGGTTCTGTCTGTATTAGCACGTTGTAGTAGTGGGTAAAATATGGGGACTGGGTTGGCAGGCACCATAGCTGGGACTTGAACCTGTGACCTTCTGCCTCCAGACACACTGGTTGTGTGCACTGCACCACCTTGTTGCCATAGAGACAGTGCATTCCCTGGTGATGCCATGACTGTTTATCCGACAGGGCCTGTCTGTTGCAGTGCATGGCACCCACCTACACAGGGCTAGGCCATGGTCTGCTCTGGGCAGCTGCCACTGCCCCCCTCCACCACCAGTACCCCTCTGCCACCATGCTGACATGCCCTTCTGCTGGTAGTGCTGGTGGTGTGCAGTCTCAAACCATCCAGTGTGCAGGTAGGCGGCTGCCTATGGTGCGTGTTCTGGGGTAGGGGTGCCTGCATAGGCATCCACGCTTCCCCCCAACACCGTCTGCCAATGTTCTGTGCCCTTGGGGGTACCTGCTGGGTACTATCCCCTGTGACACTGTGATAAACACTCTCGTGCCCATGTTGGGCCCTCATCAGTTGCTGTCTGGCTGCTGTTCAGTTTCAGCATTCCTAAGTGCCACCTAGGCATCTTCCTAGTCCGCACTGTGCCCCAGCTGCACCACAGCATGTGCCGCCTGCAGCCCTCTGTATCCCCTTTCCCAGCATCTGTCCAGTTGCCCATTCCGACATGCCCGCCCTGCTGTTGTGGAACATGTGCATGCCATAGGTAACCTGTCCAATGGAGAGGGAAACCCTGATCAGTGCTATTTCACTGTGGGATCATTCACCTTGTATGGGGACGGAGCGTAGACCCTTCTAAAATTCATATTTATTTTTGGGGCTTTCTTGGGAGTGTTTTTGATGTTTCCCAATACTATCACTATTGCCCAGCTTGATTATGATTTTTTTTTATTTTGTTGGGGTCATTTTCAATGTTTATTTGCACTTTTGTTCCGTGCACATGTATCACACTTATCACTTTTTTGTGGGTTTCCCTGTTTTTGCAGTACATTGCTGACAGAAATAGTTTCTTTTCCCTTTAAATCAGCTCTAACGTGAGGTTTTCAATTGCGTTATTTTTGGCCTCGAATTTCACATCGTTAGTGTGCGGGGAGCCTCTCCCCTCCCACTCTCCACCCATTGACCCCTTCTCTCCGCCCCTGGGAGCCTTTCCACGCCTTCAGCGCTCGTTTGCGCCGCTGCACGCGTGAGCGCGCACTAAAGTGCATTTTTGCCCCTTAAAGCATCATTAGCACGCGCTAAGGTACCTTAGCGCGCGCTAATTGCACAGCGCGCATGTTAAGAAGGTTTAGTAAACATACCCCTTAGTGTAATGTGTAAGTTAAAAATATTTAAGAGACCTATCGTGCAAAGTGCCTAAAACACCATAAGGACCCCTCTCCGGCCACTCATAGCCACATATAGGTGTCGGACAGGGCGTCTGTGAGGCACACCTGCAATGAGATAGAGGGGAGGGTGCAAAACAGGCCGGACACCCAGGGCCATTGCAGAGCAAGGGTACGGCTATGCAGGTGGCAGGTACAGCAGGCCCATCTCCGGTGAATGTGCTCCATGAACATGGTGGCTGTCATGGCCCCAGGGCTGGAAGTCGTGTGAGGCTCGGCTGTCCACTGTGATCTGAGGGTGGCATGATCTACACATTACAGGGTGTCCGTGGGGGCAGGTGGAGGTCCCTGTCTGCATCTGTGCACATGCGTCCCTCTGTCACTCCATGTGTTTCACGTTGCAGGACTGTCTCAACCTGCTCTTGTATGGATATCTGGTGGCTCCACTGTGCACTGCCAGCTGTGTGTATACATCTACCATTGCTGTGTTAACCTGTGCCTCTCCTACCCTCCCACAGACCAGGCAGTGGCCAGACTATCCCAGCCCGTGGATAGCTGAGATGCAGTCAAACCACCCCCAGCCACTGATGATGACCCTGACCAACCAAGATGCAGTATGAGCCAGGGGGGGGGGGGTCCTGGGGCAGTGAGTGCAATGACAAAGGAGCACCACCACCAGAGGAGCAGCCATTCTTGAGGAGGCATCTGACAGTGCTCCAGATGATGTGGACTGGGAACTGCTACGGGAGGGGTCATGCATGCTGATGAATTCCGAGGGAATCCTGTCAGTGCTCTGTAACATTCAACTGGAGATGTAGGGCATATCGCAGGAGCTGGAGGATGGGCATCAGGCACTGCATGAGCACCATGTGTATGTGCAGCAGCAGCAGGAGGCACAGCTCTGGATTCTGCGGGGGATGGCAGCCTACCAGGCGTCACTAGCTGGGTCATTTCAGCAGCTGGTGGCAGTGCTACAGGCAAGGGGGAGGGCAGTGGGAAGGGGCCAATCAGGTGTCCCAGCCAGGGGACTGTGAGGAGCCACAGGCAGACAACCCCCCATGGGAGGGGGCAATGCAGCAAGCACAACATCGGACATGGCTCCATTGTGGCAGAGTGCACATGTGGCGAAGCGTCCATGGTCCAATTTGGGACGAGGGGAGAAAGAGGCACCATAGCTGCTGTACCTGCATGTATTGAAATATAATCTGGCATAACTGCTCATTGTCTACTCACTCACTAGAATGATTCCCTGATGAGTCTGTTCCCTCTGTCGAGTGCAAGGGCCATCTGTTGTTGGGTGCCTATCTCTGCCATGCCCACATCATCTGCCTCCACTGTCTCATCCTCACCTGCCACATCCGTCTCTGGGTCAGGGATGCCCCGCAAATGTGCGAGATTGTGTAATACACAGCACGCAGTGAATATTGCGCATACCCTCTCCAGACTGTAGAGCAGCTTGCCCTCACTTTCATCCAGGCATTGGAATCTGCTCTTCAGGATGCCTATGGCTTGTTCGACTACAGCTCTGGTCCTTTGCTGTGCACTGTTGTAGTGCCCCTTCTGCGGTGTCTGCGCATGATGAAGTGGTGTGAGCAGCAATGTCCTCAGGGGCTACCCACGAGGGGAATGCATATGTTAGCATGCCACATGTATGTGTCTTCCCTACCTTGTGCGTTGCCTGGACATAAATACCACCGGCATCAGGCCAATGATTACCCTCACCCCCAACTGTTCCATGCACAGCAGGGTCTATCTCATGCCCCCATAGGCTGGTCCTGTCATGTCAAGGGTGTGGGCATGGGAGGGATCAGGGGGGCCCAAGGGTTGGGGACCAATGGATCATGGATCATTTAGTGGTACTGAGGGTAATCCAGGGCTGGTGGCACCCAGGGCGGTGGGATGTGTGCTCACTGTTCCAGGGGACAGGGACACTGCGGTGGTAGACATTTGTGGGGGTGTGAGCCACACCGATCTGGAGAGCAGGGGGAACAGTTTGGCATGCCTGTCACAGGGGGCTGACTGTGTGTTGCTTGTGGCCCATGGTTTTGGGTGTGTGTTGGGGGGTTGTGTACTGCATAGGTGGCAGATCTGCAGCATGTTTGGGGTTCCACCCCACATGTCCCCTCCCTCCACTTTCTCTTCCTCCACCTCTGCCCCACCTCCCCCACCTACCTCTCTCTTCCCATACCACCTCCTCCCCCTTCTCCCCTGCCCACCTCTCCCTCCTACTTTGTCTCCTTCTTCTCACATGCCACCTCCCTATCTCCACCTCCTCCTCCCCCTCCCCCATCTCGTCCATCAGCACATCAGCAGCCCTCTGCTCACTCATCTGCCCATGCTGCTTTGGATTCATTGAGGTGTCTCTGCTTCATCTTGCTCCTGCTGTACTCAGACCTGACTGCTAGGATGAAGGAGTCATGGCATGAGCTGGGGAACCTGGCACACACATCCGTTTTGCCCAGCTCTGCATTCACCATCAGCTGCATATTTAATGAGGTGTAATCGTGCCAATTCCTGTAGGTCCGCTGTTCCTGTCTGGGTGCCCTCATGGCTACATGTGTGCAGTCCAGCTCTCCAAGCACCAAGGGGAAGCCGGTGATATTATAGAATGCCTGCAATATCTCTTGGCACTCCTCTGGGGTCCTTGAGAATGTGATGAGGTGCCCCAGGCTTTGCAGGAGGGCCCTGGTGACAGCACTAATACAGTGGCTGGTATCAGACTGGGTGATCCCCATTGTCGCCTCTGTGACATGTTGGAAGCTCCCTGCGGCAAGGAATGCAAGGGCGGTGGTGACCCACACTGCCACTGGCAGTATCTGGCTTCTCCTAGTGGCTGGCTCCATGTCCTGGCTGAGGAGAGCATAGAGCTCGATTATTGTTGCACCATCTAGTCAGTACCACTGGAAGACGTCCTCCTCCATTGGTTGGAGGTAGGTTATCTGGGCCTGTGAACCTGGGGACACAGTACCTGCACCTCTGGTGCTGGCTACCTGGCCACTGCAATGGATTGGCAGCTTACTGCCTCCTCCACTGTGCCCAGGCTGTTCGGGTCCAACATTGCCTCAGACTTAGCCTTAGCACTCCACACATTGCCTGCATCTTGCTAAAACACAAATATGTTCTGCTACATGGCTTTGCCGCAGCCTTTCCTATTCTCCTAGGCACCCGTAAACCTTGCTTAATCCTACGCAGTTTATGCCATCTCCAGGAGGTGGCCATACCAGTTGAATAGCTATGATACATGGTTAGGCTGGCACACCGCCCCTAGCACACCCCATTATACCCTTGTCGCTATGCAGTTAGCATTACCCATGGAACGGTGATATTGGTTTGTGGACGGGTATGTGGGGCTCTGGTTTAAATGGTTATGGTGATATTACACAGGTATACCCTCATTCTCAGCCTATCTGTCGCCTAGTGCTTCGAATATCTGGCCTATGTTCATAGTACCTTTTAAGGAGAAAGTAGGTTATCTTAACCAGGAATGTGAGACCCTTTATTGCCCATTTGCCCTGAATAGGTGTCAGAGAGTCTGCAAGGGTGTCACGCTGGAATTTATCAAATTGAATTACTAGTCTGGGAGGGACAAGACTGATACAGGACAAAAAGAGTTGTTTTTCTTCAAAGATTTCTGTTTGTGTTGATTTATGCAAAAATTTCAATAAAAGGGTCAGTGGAAATATCAAGTTTGAAACAGATAGAGAGAAGTTGCACTTTTAGCACTCTCTTTGTCTGTCTCCTCTTCGGCCTAAGATTTTATACAAACTACTTCCAAGTGTCTGTGTTTTTCTTCGTGATTAACAACCATTCCTCCTGTCCAGCCATACAAAGAACCGAGGATATACGAGCAGGTCTGGAAGTTGTACCCTGTAAGTTCTAAAATCTACAGTGCACAGCGCCTTTTCTAAACCTGACAGAGCGTTCTGCACACTCATTCCCTCCACCACCTACACAGCCTTTCTAAAATATGCCTTTGTGTTATTATATTACTTTGAAACCTTTTTTGTACCTGCTTCAAACTCTGCTTCAAACCCTGATCAGACTCTAAATTCAAAAAATTCCAAGAACTAGAAACACCATCCCCTCCATTCAGTCATCAATCCTACATGATTTCAACTGACAGAAATATCTGGGCCATGGTGCTGTTAGGTGTTTTCTTTCAGAACAGTAGCGATTTTAGTCAGGAATAGCAAAAATAAGAGAGGCTGCTGGCACCTTATATATTAACCAATTTACTGGGGCATGAACATGGATCTGTCTCTCTCCACAGTTATCAATTGAATTATTCTTTTATCATTCCCTTTCTACACCCTGCCCTGCACTTTTCACAAGCCTTGTCTATAACCTGTACTCTGCCCCCTCATTTGTTTTCTTGTGTATTTATTTACCCATCTCCTCATGAATCTGATAAAGTGAAGTCTTGTACTCAATAAATCGGTTAGTCTATAAAGTGCCACTAGTCAATGTCTCTTTAAGTGTGTACGTCCCTTTTGGATGGTTATGAATTTAAATGTTCTTGGGCAGAAATCCTATTAAGTTATCCAATAAGGGCAGGTGCTTACTAAGGTTAGAATATCATTGAGAAAGAAGAAACATTTCTAATGCTACATTTTGAGGGTCTCTTTTACCTCCATTCATCCCCTGTCAGAAGATGCTACAATGTAGGAATAGTAAACAGTTCACTCTTTCTTAGAGACAAGGTTGTTCATTTTCTCTTTCCTAGCCCCCTTCTCTGATTCTTTGAGGTTAGATGAAAAATCAATCGTACTCTGTGGGTTGCAGGTAAATAATTTAAAGAGGTGACAAGGGGATGGGCAAATTAGGTTGTATTGTATCTGAGTTCCTCTTCCTAAACAAAGGTGGAGCAAGCTTATCAAACTTCTTTTCTGCACGTTATCAGAAGCCTCATGAACAGACCTATCTGAGAATTCAATCTCCCCATGCTAGTTATTAGCACATCCAGGAAAATCCAAGGCAGCTCACTGGCAACTTTCCCACTCCTGTTTTATTGTACCTTGCATTCCAATATTATTATAGCAGTGAAATGCTATCTGTTCTTTGGCACTGAAGTACCATATGTCCTTTCTTTTATATGCTTTTAAATTCTTATTATGGGTCAAGTTTACCACATGAATTTTGTTCCCTTGATTTTATTCATTCCTTTCTGATACATTACAATGACAGGAAAATGCACTCTATAGGATTGGTTTTCAGCACTTCATTGTACAATAGGCTATTAAACTTTATTGAAGCAGCAGATAAAACAGCAGAAACATTTCACACAATACTGAACAAATTCTTGAAGCAAATAAATTTGATCTCATTATTTTGCTTTTATTGCTGACAATACAAGTGGCATTTTTTAAAAGAAATCACTTTGATATAAGGCAAGTGCTCAGCTTATTTAAAACTCAATCACACTTCTCATGCATAATCCCCAGTGCTGTCGGATATGCAACTGAAAGACTACTGATGCTGAAAGTTTGATTCTCAGAATGTTTCTATTTCTCAGCATCAGATAAGATGCCTTATTTCAGCATCTGTGGTTTTCATTGAGTTGTTTTTATTTTATAGGCTTTACAATATACTTACACTCGCTAGGTATCTGGAGAAGGAGATTCAGACATATTCTGATACATTTCATCCGGTGTCCTTGGATACTGGGGTCTGATTTTCAAAAGGCATTCACACAGTTCACAGCCCAGTAAGCCTTCTAAATGCCTTAAGTCGGGATATTCAATGGCACTTACATGGATAGTGCCACTCAATATCCCCTTCTAACTACTCTACACGCCCTGATGCTATCCAGTTAGCATCGGGGCCTGTCGGAAGCGTTCTGGGGTGGAGCAGAGGCGGCGACAAGCTATAACTGAGCAGCAGCAATATTGCATATTGCCTGGTTAGTGATCTGCACTGAAAAGATAGGCAAGGAAAACCCTTGCCTATCTTTGACGTCTAGGATGTAATATTGTTGCTGTTCAGCTAGCTTTGGCAGCTTCCAGTGTGTGTGGCGATCCCCGGATATTCAATGCCATCACCACGGCATTGAATATCTGGGTTAGAAGTTGGCAGGGACGGCTATGTGCTGACGAGGTGCAGAGCCCTTCAAAAATGAACTTAGCTCAATATCGGGCCCTGACTGTTTAGTTGCTGTCGCTATCTGCTCTCCCCATCCTCCTACACCCACACCCCCAATCCCAGTTACAATGGAAATGGCAAGTAGAAATGACCCTGCTTAAGAGGTCATGAAAATGTTGAATTGGACCTATGATGGACATAAACCCAAATTCATTACAAACAGACACATGGCATGTCGGCTTGATGTTCTCAATAGCTTCCATTTATTTGAGATAAATTTTGTAGATATTCACAGCAGGCTGAGAAAACACAGTCTATTTGCAATGAGAATTCCTATTAGTGCTGGACACATATATTCTCCTTTCTCCTTGGCTGTTAAGATGCAGGCCTTATAGTTTAGTTTATAGTTTATTAAAAGCTTGATATACTGCCCTGTGGAATAGCAGAGTGCTTTACAAAATTAAAACTGATTAAGAAAACAGAAAGGGACTCCATTAAAACTGAAAGTAGTAGATACAATCATGCAATACAGAAGAAAAGGAAAACACATAAATGCCTAATCTCTACAGGAATATCAATAGGACACAGGGAGTTTGTTTCACTGGTCTAAATAATATACTTTACACCTGTAACATGAAAGAACAATTACACAGGTACACTACCAAAAAACTGCCTCCAGTTTTGCAACTGATTCCTATAGATTTTGGGGTGCTGAATCCAGGAAAAATAGCCAAAATGTTCCATCACGTCACGTTTTCTTGCAAAATTAGATTTCTTACCCATATAAGGAATGTTCACATAATTTCTTTTTAGCCGACTGCAGTTTATTTTCTTGGCCCAAAATAGAGGTTGTAATGGTTAACTAACTAGAAACACTCCCTCATGATATTTTAGAGTGTTTTGTATTCATTTTATACATTAACAGGACAATTGGGAGGCGGGGGGCTAAATCCAGTACTCGCGCTGGCGCATGTTCTTTCCTGTTCGCCTCGCCTCGTTCGCTCGCTCAAACACGGTGGTTGCGACATGAACGTTCCTGTCAAATTTCAGTTTCTTGCAAGTTCATTATTACCTTTTGTTTGCTCAGTGGTAATCCAGCTTTATTCCGAAGTGGTTCACTACAGTTGTAGTTTGCAGTGCTGTGTATTTGTGATGGCTCACAGAGCCAGAGGTTGCGTCAACTCTCCGGACAGTTTTTGTTTTATTTGTGGGGAATATACCGTGAAAAAGCGGCAGAGGAACATTTCTGCATTTATTAAAAAAGTATATTTCGCCTATTTCGGTTTGAAGTTAGGCGATCAAGACAAACCGTGGGCTCCTCACAAAGTGTGCAAGACATGTGAGGAAGATCTACGCTTATGGATGAAAGGTAAAAAACAAGCATTTCGTTTCGGAATACCTATGATGTGGCATGAACAAAGAGACCACAGCAGTGACTGCTATTTTTGCTCTTGCATTGTGAAGGGATACAACTTAAAAAATAAGAACGTAATAAGTTACCCCAACCTTCCCTCAGCAATTAGGCCTATGCCTCATAGCAACGAAGTACCTGTGCCTGAACCACCAAAATCTTTGGATCATATTTGTGTGGACGGTTCTGATCATGATGAGACTCATCAGATGGCTTTTCCCGATGAGTCCAGTACTTCCGAGTTTGAAACTGAACCAGATCCGAAACCTGAACTTTTCTCTCAAGCTGAATTGAATGATTTAGTCCGGGATTTAGGACTCCCAAAAGATGCTGCCCAACTGCTAGGTTCTCGGCTTAAACAGAAAAATCTATTGTCACCAGGAACAACTTTTTATTGGTACCGCAACCGCGAGACACAATTTTTGAAGTATTTCAGCAAAGAGGAAGATTTGGTATTTTGCAACGATATATACGGAGTGATGGAAAAGTTTAAACTCAAGTATGATCCTGCTGAATGGCGGCTGTACATTGATTCGTCAAAAGACAGCATAAAAGGTGTTCTTCTTCATAATGGCAACACATTCGCTTCAGTTCCTATTGCTCACTCTGTTATTCTCCAAGAAAAATACGAGAATTTGGCCCTGATTCTTCAGAAGATTCGTTATGATGAGCATAAGTGGATGATTTGTGGAGACTTTAAAATTCTATCCATGCTATTAGGGCAGCAATCCGGTTTCACCAAATATCCCTGCTTCCTTTGTTTGTGGGATAGCCGGGCCCACGACCTACACTGGGGGAAAAAAGACTGGCCAATTCGGGAGTATTTGAGACCCGGTGAGAAAAATGTTCTTCATGAGAGCTTGGTACCTCGTGATAAAATTCTATTACCACCTCTCCACATTAAGTTGGGTCTCATTAAGCAATTCATCAAGTCCCTTCCAAAAGATGGTGAGTGCTTTCGGTACCTTTGCTCAAAGTTCCCCCGACTTTCTGAAGCAAAGCTAAAGGAAGGAGTGTTTGTTGGCCCTGATATAAGGAAACTCATTTCAGATGGAGCATTCGCTGAAACGATGTCTGAGAAGGAAAAAGAAGCCTGGGATTCCTTCAAGGATGTTGTTCTCAAATTCTTGGGGAACAGGCGGGATGAGAACTATAAGGATATTGTTGCCAGGATGCTCAATGCCTTCAAAGAACAAGGCTGTAACATGAGCCTGAAAGTCCATTTCTTGCACTCCCATGTGAACTACTTTCCCGAAAACTTGGGGGCGTACAGTGAAGAACAAGGTGAAAGGTTTCACCAGGACATCAAGGACGCAGAGAGAAGGTACCAAGGAAGATGGAACACCACTATGATGGCTGATTTCTGCTGGTTGCTGCTGCGGGAAACCCCAGATGAAAAATACGCCAAGCAGCGCACCAAGAGAAGCATTCGGGGGAAGAAGAAACGGGCCCACCAGGAGATTGATTGACCCAAGAATGACTTTAAAATCTAAACTGTGTTGACAAATATCGTGTTTTTACTAAACTTTGAAATAAAAATTTGCTAGTTATTACCACAGTGTCGGATCTCATTTATTAGAATTTTATTTTCACACCATCGGGTGTTTGTCTTCATGTATTGCAATGGTGCGGTTTGCGTTTTCTATTCTTACATACATACCTGTACAACATTTTTTGCACATTTCTTTGCTTTGCTTTGTGTCTAACCTCGCTCTTATATGCTCAATGTTTGTGCACATGGATGTGGCTGTTTTAAGTGCAGACAATTTTGCTACCATCACAGTGTGTTTTGTTGACATTACTCTATTCTTATGTGCTGCCTTGTTACAATTTTCTTTATTCTTATTTGAATAACTACTAAACAATTAGTATAAAGAATTCATCCAAGAAATTTTTATCTCGATCGCACTCAATCTGAAACGTTCACCTCAAACTGCTAACCCAATGTAGCAAAAAATCTGTACGTGATGGAGCAAATTGGTTACCAGGTTTGGATTCAGCGCACCAAAAAACGTAAAAATCAATCGAAACGTTAGAGGCAGTTTAAAAAAAAATTTTTTAGTGTACCTGTGTTATCGAAACATTCAAAAAGTAAATAAGAATGAGAAACAAAAATTTTGATTGTATAAGTTCCACACTCCTTGACTCAATATTTGGTGGAAGCCCCTTTAAAAGCAATAACATCCATAAGTCATTTAGGATAAGTGTCTACTAACTTTACACAGCAGAATGGTACAGTTCTAGCCTATTTTTCTTAGCAAAATAGCCTGAGTTCTTTGAAGTTGGCTGGAGATAGTATGTAGACTGCAGTTTTCAAACCTTGCCACAGATTTGCCATTGGATTCAGGTCTGGCCCCTGAATGGGCCAGAGCTGGGACCTGCTTTTTCTGCACCCAAGGTTGTTGTTGTTGTTGTTAAGTGCCATCGAATCGGTGTCGACTCATGGCAATCCTCTGGGTAGTTGACCTAAACTTTGTTCGGTCTTCAGCCAAACGGCTCACTGTTGATAGAGTGGAATCCATAACCGCTGTTATTGTATCAATCCATCTCATTGCCGGCCTTCCTCTTTTACGATGACCTTGCCAAGCATTATGTCTTTCTCCAATGATCTCTCTCTTCACATGATGTGTCCAAAGTATGAAATTCGAAGTCTTGTCATCTGAGCTTCTAAGGAAAGCTTAGGTTTGAACTCCTCTAGTATTGACTGGTTTGTTCTTCAGACAGTCCATGATATACACAGTATTCATCACCATAATTCAAAGGCATCAATTTTCTTCCTGTCCATCTTTTTCACTGTCTAACTTTCACATCCATATGATGTTATTGAAAATACCATGGCCTGGACAAGTTGAATCTTTGTATGGAGAGAGCTACATCTCTGCTCTTAAGAATCTTGTCTAGGTCCTTCATTGCCATTCTACCAAGAGCAATACATTGTCAGATTTCTTGACTGCTAGTCCTTTCTTTATTGATTGTTGATCCAAGTAAGTAAGTTAAAGCTGTCAGCTATTTCAATTTCTTCTCCATCAATGATGAACTTATTGATTTTGCCAGTTGTCAGGACCTTTGTCTTCTTAACGTTAAGGTGCAGACTCATTTTAAGACTATATTCCTTGATCTTGAGAAGCAAATGTTTCAAATCATCTTCCTTTCAACCAGTAATGTGGTATCACCAGCACAGCGAAGATTGTTGAGGAGTCTTCCACCAATCTTCACACCTCAGTTGTCTTCATACAGTGCTGCTTCTCTGATGATTTGTTTTGCATATAAATTAAAGAGGTAAGGGGAAAGTATGCAGCATTGTCATACACCTTTGCTGATTTTAAACCATTCTGTTTCTCCTAGTTCCATTTGAACTTTTGCTTCTTGATCAATGTAAAGGTTGTACAAGAGAATGATCAGGTGTTCTGGTATATCCATGCTTCTTAATGTGGCCCAGAGTTTCTCATGGTTTACACAGTCAAAGGCCTTGCTGTAGTCAATAAAACACATATGGATATCCTTTTGGTATTCTTTTGTCTTTTCAAAGATCCACCCGTGGTAGATATTCCAAATTATTCCCCCACTTGTCTTTCTGATTTGAGCTCACTTTAGTTGGGAGGCTGGAGGGTTTTGTGGAGCAGCAGTACTGGTTCTCCTCAGGTCCAGCCAGGGCTGGATGATCTGTCAGTCAAGATGTGAAAGGGGAGGCCAGCAAGCCAGTGGTGTGTCTGGACAGAAGGAGGACATCAGGAAAAGAGCATAAGCAGAAGGGCTTATGTAGAGAGAGAATTAAGGGGTCTGGATAGGAACACTAGAAAAAGACCAATGGAGAAAGAGAAAGAGGAGGCTCACAATGGAGTACTGGAAGACAGTCTGAGGTAGAAATGAAGAAAGGAGATCCAGAAATGCAAAAAATAATTGTTGATCTTACAAAAGATGAGAAACCTGACATCCTATGCGTCACCAAGACATGGCTCTCCCCAGCTGACAGCATCCTAATAAACCAACTTCAAATTCAGGGATATGATCTATTCAATTGCCACCGTGACTCAAAAAGAGGTGGGGGAGTACTCATAATGTGTAAAAAGGAACTTAAAATTACCCCCGTAATCTCGAGCAATCTAGATGGAATGGACATACTAAAGGTACAAAACAAAAGTGTATCAATATATCTCATATATAGACCACCAACACCTGACCACAATAGCCTTACTACCATCCTTGAAACAGCATGCTCAGCCTCCCACAAGAAACCAATCATCATACTAGGAGATATCAATCTCCCATCCCTCTACCCATCTCACACATCCACCTTCCTTGACTCAATGACAGACATGGGATTCAAACAAATCATACTTACACCCACACACATAAAGGGAAACCTCTCTTGATCTAGTCTTCCTCCCAACCCTAACTGCCAATCATCATATTTATTTATTTAGACAGTTTTGTATGCCACCTTATTTTTCAATCAAAGTGGTCACAACACAATTGGGGGATATGAGACACATACACTAATACTTACAGGGAACATGGGCAATGGAGGTCTAAGTGGCTTGCCCAAGACCACAAGGAGCACCTGTGGGACTAGAAACCCCAGTCCTTCTGGCCCAAGGTTGCTGTCCTCTAGTGGGATTTGAACCCCTGACCTTCCAGCCTGAGGTAACTTGCCCCAACCACTAGGCCACACCTCCCTCATATGTACAATCTCCCCACAATTACTGAGGTCCCTTGGTCAGACCACCGTCTAGTGACCTTCTGTATGCCCCTTCATCACTCAGTTTCCACAAAGACAGACACAACACCACAAAACAGGAGATTTGCACATTTCAATTAAGATACCTTCTTAGACAATATACTCCCTCAACTCACTACAGACTCCTTAGCCATCAACACATTGATAAACACATGGAATGACTCCATACAAAGGGCCACAGCAGCCCCCATAAAACTCCCTAAGCATCCCCCCAAAAAATCTGAAAAATGGCTTACAAATGAGCTTGCCGAACTAAAAAGGCAGTTATGAAAACAAGAAAAGAAGTGAAGGTTAATCAAATCGCAAGAAAACAAACAACTCTACCTTAACATACTCACTACCTACAAAGAAATAATAAATACAACAAAAAGAGACTACTACACAAAGGGGTATGTTTACTAAACTGCGGTAACGGTACATAACGCGCATTATGATGCGCTAACGATCGTTAACGTTACATAACCTAATCACTATTCAACCTAGCAACAGGAGCAGGAGAACTATGAATCTCAACACCCTATGTATCCCGACCAGCATAAGATCTGTCAAGGCCGAAACAAGCAATAGGGCGTTCACATACTCAGCGCCAATCCAATGGAACCAACTACCGCATGAATTAAGGCTCACAAACAACCTGAACGAATTTAGACGAAAACTGAAAACCTATCTGTTTCAAACCCACTACAACTTGATCTAACTGCGATACCCTACCTCAACCAGATCTCCTCTGCCGCACTCGGCAGCATATAATCTAATAGTATATAGTCATGTATAACTTGTACACCTTGGCAACTAATTCCGTACAAATTGTATATAACCATGTATAGTCTGTACACCTTGGCAACTAATTCTGTACAAATTGTATATATGGGGCCCTCCCCCAATCTACTGAAATCAAATGTATACCTTGATCTGTGTGCTTTAATCAAATATGTATCGTATCCAAATGCTTGTCCCGTGTTACGTAATCATTGACTAATCAAAATGTAAAACTGAAATCTCAATGTACCATACAATACATTATGATTCTGTAAAGTAAACCGCTGCTGATCATAGGAAGCAGCGGTATACAAGTGTTTACTAAATAAATAAATAAATAAATAAATAACGCGCGTTATGATGCGCTAATGATCGTAAAGCTCCGCGGCGCGGTAAAGCACCGCAGAAGGTGGAGAGAGGGCGGAGAGAAGGGGTCAGTGGGCGTAGAGTGGGCGGGGAGAGGCTCCCTGCACACTAACATGCTGATCTGAAGAGCTGAATCCAAACGCGATTGAAAATCTGCCGTTAAATGCAGATTACAGGTGATACATGTGCACAGAACAAAAGGGCACAAAAACACTGAAAATGACCCCAACAAACTGGAAAACAACTATAACCAAGCTGGCCAATAGTGGTATCAATGAGAAACATCAACCCCTCCCCCCCCCCCGAGTAAGCTCCATAGAACAGATATAAATCGTGGAAGGGTCTATACTCCGTCCCCATACAAGGTGAATGAGCCCAGAGTGAAATAGCGCTGCTCAGGGTTTTCCCCACCATCGGACAGGGTTCCTATGGCATGCACATCTCCCGCAACATCAGGGCGGGCATGTCGGAACGGCAACTGGACAGATGCCGGAGAAGGGGATACAGAGGGCCGCAGGCGGCACATGCTGTGGTGGAGCTGGGCCACAGTGCGGACTAGGGTGATGCCTGGGTGGCCCATACGAATGCTGAAACAGCAGAGCAGCCAGACAGCAACTGCTGAAGGCCCAACATGGGCATGAGTGTGTTTCCCACCGTGTCACAGGGGATAGTACCCAACAGCTACCCCCAAGGGCATGGAACATTGGCAGGCGGGGCTGGGGGGAGTGTGAACGTCTATGCAGGCACCCCTACCCCAGAACCCGCACCATAGGCAGCCGCCTACCTGCACACTGGATGGCCTGAGACTGCGCACCACCAGCAGAAGGGCATGTCAGCATGGTGGCTGAGGGATACTGATGGTGGAGGGGGCAGTGGCAGCTGCCCAGAGCAGACCGTGGCCTAGCCCTGTTCAGGTGGGTGCCGTGTACTGCAACAGATGGGCCCTGTCTGACGAACAGTCATGGTATCACCAAGGAATGCACTGACTCTGAGACAACAAGGTGGTGCAGTGCACAAAACCAGTGTATTCAGAAGCAGAGGGTCACAGGTTCAAGTCCCAGCTGTGGTTCCTGCCAACCCAGTCCCCATATTTTACCCACTACTACAACATGCTAATACAGACAGCACCTTTATTGCAGATGACGTAAACATGCCCTAGACACCTACATTTTACCCTACAGAGCACGGACACCATAAACATGCACATTACCTAGAGCAGAGTCTCCCAAATGCAGTCCTGGAGGGCCAAACACCATTCCGGTTCCATGCTGCCTCTGATAAAGATGCCTGTGCTGCATTTCTATGCGCCACCCCCATGGTATGCAGACGTATCTCATGCATATTCATGAGGGACAGTATGAAAACCCGAACAGTGTTTGGCACCGCAGGACTGGAGTAGGGAACCTCTGCCATAAAGCAGCAGCCAACAGGAGCAGACACACCCGCACCCACAGGCCCCATTATCCAAAGCCTCCTGGAGAGGCAGGACTTTGGGCTCTGCGTGCATCTCCCAATACTAGCACTTGCATACCTTAGTAATGCCACCCTAAACCTGGGAATATGGTACACATCTATCAAAAGGTTGCTATGATTACTGGCAGATAGCAATTCCTAGATTAAGTACAATTTCCTGAGTGAGCTGCATCATAGCAACCTTTCTGATGTCTGTGGAGTGTGCTACAGGTCTTGTGTCTGACAGTGTTTACCAACCTGGGGAGTGACTCCTACAGTATTGCGTACCATAGCCATGCCTGCACTGTGCCCAGGACTGGTGTGGTGGCCTGGGCTGCCCAACACCTCCATAGTTGCACAATGCTGGCATAGGTGTGGGGAGTGTGTGTCTGTCTATCCAGTGTGTGGTGGCTGCCAACACCCTCCACAGCCCACACTGCTAGCACTGTTGCCAGTATTGGCCTGCCAATGTGCATAATGAGGAGCAAGGTACTGTGGGAATAGCCTGGATAGGGTGGCCTGGCCTGGATGCATCTGCACACGGCATAGGGCAATGGCTCGGACATTGTAGTGCCTGGCCACCACCTGCACGGACAGGGTGGCCATAGCATGTCCTGCTGGGAGGTCACTCTCACCCTGACTGAGCAGTGACCATGGCATGGCTAGGTTCCCCCATAGTGCTATATAGCATTTCTTTCATGTGATATTTATGGGTTTTCTTTTGGGGCCCAATCACTGACTTATCTTTTTGATGTGTATGCTGACATCCCCGTTCTGGGTACATGCATTTCCTCCAGGACCATGCACTATGGACTAGCTGGCAGACTGTCTGCAGCTAGTATGTGTCTTGCTGGAACACCTTGCAGGGTGCAGCGGCTGGAGTTTTGCTGCTGGAGAATGTCAGATAATGGTGGGGGGCAGCTGAACATTTCCAGGCCTGCTGTCTGTCTGCTATTGCGTTATGGATGTGTACCGCTCTGTCTGTTCCCCAGCAGGACTGGGGTTGATGGTCCCCTCTACTGCTACCATTGCAGAGAGGTAGACTGTGGGTCTAGTGGTGGGGGATCCTGTTTCCCACCCTGAGCCCCAGAGGGTGGGTTGTGTGGTGGTACATGATCTGCCTATGGGTCCATACCCCCCCCTTCCCCCACAGCAGGTAACCATGGCACCAACACAGGATATGCACTATTCTGGGTGCATCATTGCCCATATAGACTAGACATGACCGAGACATACAGCAGGACACAGATGTATCCTAGGTGTGTCTAACAGAACTAACTATCACACACTGCTGGGGACCTGCAGCATGGCATATTTCAGCCATGAAAGGTGCTGTGGACCTGGTGCTGGGCACCCCACCTCAACCTCAGGGTGGGCACAGTACCCGCACAATGTGATTGTCTGTGGCTACTCTGTGGCAGTGCCACACACGGTCTGTTGCCCCTACCAGGCCGAGGTGCTGTGGGGGAGAATACCCAATCTTGTGCCCATCTCTCGACTGCTGATTTGCATGTGCAGTGCATCATGGATACGGGTGGGTTAACCCTATCCTGGTAACCACAGCAGACAGTTTGTGTGGTAACGTGCAGTTCTTCTGCAGCCAGCCAGGGCTTTGTTCACAGCCTTATAAGGTGTCCTATAGGGGACATTATAGGGTGCCTTGGCGGACAGTACACTTTATAATGTGCCCTATGGAGTGCATTATGGGGTGCCTTATGCGGCACCTTAGGTTATGCCACCGTGAGGGTGTGTTTGCTGGCAGCACTAATTAAAATACACATCAAATGCCTCAACAATCACTACTTAAATGTATAGGGTGCTGCCTCAGCCAGCCTTATACATTAGGCTCACTGGGGAATTGAACCCATTACCCCTGTACCATCAGTCAGTGTTGTAACCATTGTGCTACAGCTCTGCTGCTGTGTTTGTATGCCTGCGCGCCTTCTTAAGATTAAAGCGCGGTAACGTGCCCTGTAGCGCTCATTCATTTATGGCGCCTTGTAACGCGCGTTCTCGGCGCATTCTCGGTAACGATGTACCGCCCATGTCCTTATTTGGGATTTCTGTCTCTACCACGGCTCCTAACGCGAATCACACTAACGCAGTTTTGTAAACATACCCCAAAGAGTCTAAACTCCTCTCTGAATCGTCCATGGGAACTGTTTGCCATCCTTAGATCCTTAACTAAGACAGGACAAGCTGGAACAGAAACATGTAATTTAAACCCTCAGGCTCTCGCTACACATTTTGCAGACAAACTAAAAATTAAAAACCCTAGCCATAACACCCTATTTCTTCACCACCCAACAAACCCCAACATGTGGGAAAACTTCCACCTAGTTGATCAAAAACACCTGTTGAAAATCATAACAAATATCTACACCACAACCTCCCCGCTTGATCCTTGTCCGGTATCATGGATCAAAACTTCAAAGGCTGAACTGGCACCATATCTCACGTTATCAACCAATCATTCCTTCAAGGCATTATGCCAAATGAACTCAAATTTATATCCATCAGACAAATTCTTAAGAATAAGACACTTGACAGAAATGACCCAAACGCATACAGGTCCATAGCTAACATACCTTTTATCGCTAAAATAATAGAAAAAGTCATACAATTAGAACTACAAGACAACATTGACCTCAATGCCCCTCTTGATACCCACCACTTTGGTTTTAGACCATTTCATGGAGTTGAAACTTTGCTGCTTACACTAATGGACCACTTTATCAGAGGCATCGACGACCCTAAACAAGCATTCATTCTACTCTTTATTGATATTGCGTCTGCATTCGACAACATTAACCATGACACCCGCATTGCAAGATTAACACAAATTGGGATAGGAGGTAATGTACCAGAAGCTACGTGTTCAAATAGGACAGGAAAGATCAGATACTTTCCCCCAAGACAAAGGTATGCCCCAAGGTTCTGCGCTCTCGGCCTTACTCTTCAATTTATACCTGCAACCAATCACCAACATCTTCCGAAATTCAACATTAGATGCTACATATATGCTGACGACATCATGTTGTCCTTCCCCATTGACGTAAACAATACTACCTAGAGTAATATATCAGAGTGTATCAGTGAAACAGAATCATGTTTAAAGGACAACAACCTTCATATAAACTACAAAAAAGCTGAGACCTTAATTATAACAAGGAATCAAAATGCCCCCCTGCAAACCATCACAATTAACAATATCATCCTCCCTTTAAACAAGAGGTGAAATATCTAGGAATAATACTCAATCAATATCTCACCATGCTCCCTCATCTAAAACAAACAGCAAGGACCATCTTCTTTAAACTAAAAACCGTGCAACACCTAAGACCCCTTCTAGACATTAACAACTTCAGGTCAGTGGTCAAAGCTATCATCACTCCCCACTTTCACTACTGCAACAATCTGTTACAGGGTTTACCAGCCAAAAACATTAACATTCTCCAAAGAGCGTAAAATATCACTGCCAGAATCGTATGCAAGGCCCAACTAACCAAACACATAACTCCTATACTCTATGACCTCCACTGGCTCCCAATAACAAGCCAAATAAAATATAAGATATTAATGGTAACCTTTAAACTGATCAATAATATCTCACAACATATCTATCTACCCTTATCCAAACACAACCAGATAACAGAACACGTAGGCAAAATGCTAACCATTCTCTCGTAACCCCTTAATCAATTTGCAAAACAAAACAAAGCCTTCACATTTACTGCCCCAGGTTTCTGGAACTCACTGCCATTACCAATCCGTGAGATCAAGGATCTACAGACGTTCAGAAGATAACTCAAAACATTCCTATTCACGGCACACTATGGATATATAAATAAAAACCCTATCGCAGAATCACCAAATCAACATACGCAATAGCTGGCATTTACACAATACATGTATTTATTTATTTATTTATTTTATTTATTTATTTAAAAGCTTTTCTATACCGCGCTCTTTGATATCAGTGCAGTTCACAATCAACAATTCTTGTGCAGGGCAGGGCAAATCTGCCTTGTGCTTACATTGAACAGGAACGGTAACTTGGAGTTGTAACTGGGGGAACTATTTACATATTAGACCATCATAAGTTGTACATCTAACAATACCCCATCCACATCACATCTCTATGACCTAATA
Source organism: Ichthyophis bannanicus (assembly GCA_033557465.1). Lineage (NCBI taxonomy): Eukaryota > Metazoa > Chordata > Amphibia > Gymnophiona > Ichthyophiidae > Ichthyophis > Ichthyophis bannanicus. Next base: position 923,592,106 of record CM066031.1, on the reverse strand, counting down.
TTACCCAATGTACCTTATATATAGTTGATTATGTTAAGACTATTGATCTTATGTATGATCTTATGTAGCAATTCTCCCTACCTATTCTATGTAACTTGAAATGTGTTTACTTGTTAAATATCTCGCTTTACTATGTAAATAGTTTTACTACTGTTTTTATGTAACATGTTTCATTATTTGTAAACTGCCTCTGATCTCTGAAAGGGGCAGTATAGAAGCATGCATTAAATAAATAAAATAATAAATAAAAAATAAATAAAGAGATTGAGATAAACGAAGGACAGATTGAGAAGTCAATTGAAGAGGAAGAAGAAAGGAAGGAGAAAGATCTGATCTGGAGGAGCTAAAGGCTGAAATCCTGGCCTCTGTGGACACAGATGAATATGCCAGGATTATAGGAAGGAAAATTACCCAAACTGAATTTGACACCAAAAGCAAAGGGTATGATAAGAAGGATGAAAAGAGCCGTAACCTGTATAAAGGGGCTATCTATTGATATCCCAGAAATAAAATGTATGCAATACTGTGCAGCAAAAATTATTACTCATGGACGAGGGCACAGGGTCAGAAGAAAAAGACATGTTGAAGGAAAAATAAAACCACTGTGAGCAGAAGTATCCCTGACAGATGGTTAGCTCAAAGGATCAAGATCATCAAAGATAATGAGAGAAATCACAACATCAAACTGAGGAAGAACTTACATTCATATACTCCAAAATAAATTAAAAATAGAAGTAGAAGCTAAAACTGCAGAAATAGGAAGAAAACTATTCAGATAGAACCCCAAACAGTTCTACAGGGAACAGGAAAAGAGCATCTGTACGATGAAAATATCACCAACTAAAGCCAAAAAAGAACATTTTGGCAGAAATTTATATGAGGGCCCTGTAGAACACAACCAAGATACAAAATGCCTACCCACCACATGAGAACTTGGAAAAGGCAAACATCAAAGCTATGGATTGGCCTGAAGTAACAATGAAAGAATTGGAAAACAGGTTAAAAAGAGTTCCAAACTGGAAGAGCCCTGACCCAGATGAAGTAACCAGTTTTTCACGCAAAGAGTTAAAATCTCTCCACCAGGACCTGGAAAGCTGCAAAAATCAATTCATCAGATAGCATTCAGTCTATAAGTTACTACTACTACATACTACTACTACTTATCATATGTAAAGCACTATAAGACATACGCAGCGCTGTATATAAACTCATGGGAGCCAGCCCCTGCTCAATATGCAAGACTAAAACACAGAGATGGGATTAGAGATGGTTCTGATACAGGGGTGATAAACAGGAGAATAAAGGATCAGGATCCAAAGCCTCAAAGAGGTGGGTTTTTATTCTGGATTTGAAGAGGGCCAGAGATGGAGCAGGACCCATCAACACAGGTATTCTGTTCCAAGCGTACAGTGCAGCAAGGTGGAAATAACGCAATCTGGAAATGGCAGTGGAAGTGAAGGGCACAGATAGAAAGAATTTGCTTGATGAGCAGAGTTTCTGAAGAGGAGTATAGGGAGAGATAAGAGGAGAGGTAGTGAGGAGCAGCAGAATGAATGCACTTGTAAATCAGCAGAAGTTTGAACTGAATGCAGAAATAGGTAGGGAGCCAATGAAATAACTTAATTTAATTTTAATTTAATTTAATTATATCACTTATAATCTGCTTTTACAGTCAAAAACGTACCAAGTGGAGTACAAAGCTTACAATAAAAAATCATTAATTTTATCAGAGAGGTTATGTGAATAGAGAGACTCTGGTGGAGGATTAACCTCATGGCTGAATTCTGAATGGATTGTAGAGGAGAGAGATGATTCAAGGGGAGACCAGCGAGCAGCAGTTGCAATAGTCTAAACAGAAGATGACCAGAGAGTGGATAAGGGTCTTTGTAATGTGTTCAGAAAGGAAGGGACAAATTTTGTTCATGTTACTGAAAAAGAGACAATGGGTTTTAGCTACAGTATCTGCTAGATGTGTGGGGAGAAAGAGAGATAAGAGTCAAAGAAACCAAGGAAAAAGGGAGAATGATAATGTTATCCACTGAAATAGAGAAATGAGGAAGCAGTAAGGTTGGTTTGAGTGAAAGATAATGAGCTCCTTCTTAGCCGTATTCAGGACATCCAAGCAGCTACTACATAGTAACATAGTATATGACGGTAGATAAAGAACAGTATGGTAAATCTAGTCTGCTCAGCAAGGAGGCAAGGACAGGGGAGCTTCAGAAAGTGATAGCAGTGCACATTAGCAGCATCAGCATGGTGTCCAAGTATGAAGGAGCACTATGTTGATGGTGCAAATGGGGCAAAGGATGTGGCATGTGGGTCATACAGTGGGGGTTGTTGGTGCATAGGGGGGAACAGGCAGCTGCCCAGGTGGTACATAAGAACACAAGATCATATGAAATGCCAGATTGGGTCAGAGCAAGGTCCATCATGCCCAGTATCCTGTGTCCACCAGTGGCCAATGTAGGTCACAGGTACCTAGCAGTTTCCACAAAAGACACACAGGTTCCACAATGCTTGTACTGGGTCAAGCAGTGGATTTCCCAGGTCCCCTTGAATAATGGGTTATGGACATTTCCTCCAGGAACCTGTCCAAACCTTTTTGAAACCCTGCTACATGAACAGCTTTTACTACATCCTTCAGTAATGACGTCCAGAGTTTGATTACACATTGACTGTCAAAGTATTTGTTCCTATTGGTCTTAAATGGGTTACACTGTAGCATCATTGCATGTCCCCTGGTCTTTCTACATTTTCATGACATAAACAATTCATCCACATGTACCTGTTCCACTCTGTTTATTATGTTATAGACCTCTATCATATCTCCCCTCAGCCATCTCTTCTCCAGGTTTAAAAGCCCTAACCTTTTTAGCCTCTCCTCATAGGGGACTACAAAAGGGGACTGCTACATCTGGAGTGAGATCTGCAATCATAAGTATTTACTTCTGGGAATTTTTCTAAATCTTGGGGGAAAAGGAATTCTTTAGATTAAAGCTGATTATTCTGTGAACCCAATGTATTTGTTAAATCAGTCAGGGTCTAGTAGCAGCAAAGAGCTTTCAGTTTAAATTTAAAACACAGAAGACATATTTCTGATTAAATTCAGATCCCAAGACTCCCTCTATCCAAACCAGAGCTGTGGGACTCCCCCTGGATATCGGTCACAGATTACCTTAAAAGCACAGGACAGGGTACTCTGTAGCAGCCAGATTTTCATAGGTCTTCTTTCCCTCCCTCCTTCCCTCCCCAACACCCACCCACCCCTGGGATAATCATAGCTTTATAGGTACTTAAACCTCTTAAAGGAAAGGAGGTGCCATATTCACTCTCAGGTGCAGCTGTTTATTCTCATCAGCATTAAATTTCTGGTGAACTAAGTACACTAAACATATTAAGTATAGTTTTATTAGTATAAGTATCCCCAGCAACTCTTAATAAGTAAAGAACTTAAATATCTAAACACAACCTTAAAACTAAGATGCAGACAGCAGTCCAGCAGCGAGATGGGGGCAGTCTTTTGCATTGAGTGTCACATGTATGATTTTCTCCCAGTTGGTGAGGGGTCTTATGTGTGCACAAGGTGCAAGGAGCTCTTTGCTTTCAGGGAACGAGTTTGATCTCTGGAGGCAAGAGTAGCAGACTTGGAAGACATAAGAAAAACAGACAGGTACATAGACGAGATCTACAGGGATATAGTCCTGAAGTCTCACCTCCAGTCTGGCAGCATCCCTGTTGATATGGAGGAGAGAGGTCATGTGACAGGAGAGCATCACTCTGGTGTGGCAGGAAGTGATCCTGTAGCTAGGACCTGTCCTCCAGGTGATGTAAAAGCCTCTCACACTGAGGAAGCCTCTCAAGGGCCATGTGCCCATGAGGGAAGGGTTAAAACAGCCATTATAAAAGGTAATTCAATCATTAGGCATGTAGATAGCTGGGTGGCTGATGGATGTGAGGATCGCCTGGTAACATGCCTGCCTGGTGTGATGGTAAAGGACCTCATGTGCCACCTAGACAAGGTCTTGGATAGTGCTGGGGAGGAGCCTGCTGTCTTGGTACATGTCAGTACCAATGACATAGGAAAATGTGGTATGGAGGTTCTGGAGGCCAAATTTAGGCTTTTAGGTAGGAAGTTGAAATCCAGAACATCCATCCATTCCATGCGCAGGACCCAAAAGGCAGGAAGAACTCCGGAGTCTCAATGCATGGATGAGACGATGGTGCAAGGATGAGAGTTTGGGATTTGTTAGGAACTGGGGAACATTCTGGGGGAAGGAGGGGCTCTTGCGAAGGGATGGGCTTTACCTTAACCGTGATGGAACCAGGCTGCTGGCATTAACCTTTAAAAAGCAGATAGAGCAGCTTTTAAACTAGATAATAGGGGAGAGCTGACAGTCGCCCAAGACCGCATGGTTCAGAACAATGTATCCTTGAAGGATATTACCAAAAGAATGAAGTTAGAGCAGAAAGGTTCCAATAAAGACCAAAGTAGCCTAAATGCACTTGAATATGGAGTAGACAGAGCTTAAAGATTCCAAATTACCCCTGCCTACAGATAGCCAGATTAATATGAATAAAATACAGTCCCTAAAATGCTTGTATTCAAATGCTAGAAGTCTAAATAATAAGATGGGAGAGATAGAATATATAGCACTAAATGAGAGGATAGATATGATTGGTATCTCAGAGACATGGTGGAAGGAGGATAACCAGTGGGACACTGTGATACCTGGGTAAAAATTATATCGCAATGATAGAGATGATCAAATTGAAGGAGGGGTTGCACTCTATGTTAGAGAGAGCATTGAGTCAAAAAGGATTAAAGTTTTGCAGGAAACAAAATTTGCTGTAGAATCCCTATGGATTGAAATTCCATGTAAAAAGAAGGCAAAGGCAGTGTGGGTGAACTCTCGACCGCCTGGCCAGAATGAACAAATAGATGATGAAATGCTCAAAGAAATCAGGGAACCTAACAAAAGTTACAGCACAGTAATAATAATGGGTGATTTCAATTACCCCAGTATTGACTGGATCAGTGTCATGGCAGGACATGCTAGGGAGATAAAGTATCTAGATGAAAAAAATGACTGCTTCTTGAAGCACCTGGTTCATGAACCGACCAGAGGGAAAGCCATTTTGGACCTAGTCCTTAGTGGAACACCAGATCTGGTGCAGAGATAAGGGTGTTGTGACCACTTGGCAATAGTGATAATAGCATGGTCATGTTTGATTTAATTAATGGAGGAGGGATGATAAGGAAGTCCACAGTACTATCTTTTAACTTTTGAAATGGAGACTATGATAAAATGAGGAAAATCATTAAGGAAAACTAAAAGGAGCAGTTGCAAAGGTCAAAGACTTACATCAAGCTTGGGTGTTGTTTAAAAATACTATCTTGGAAGCCCAGACCAGCTGTATTCCATGCTTTAAGAACAGTGGAAGGAAGTCCAAAAAACTGCCAGCATGGTTTAAAGGTGAGGTCAGAGAGGCCGTTGTTGCCAAAAAAGCATCTTTCAGGAAATGGAAAAAAGAGCCAAATGACGAAAACTGTAAACAGCACAACTATTGGCAAGTTAAATGCAAGGCATTGATAAGGCAGGCAAGAGAGAATTTGAGAAGAAGCTTGCTGTGGAAGCAAAAACACGTAATAAAGACTTTTTCAAGTACATTCATAGCAAAAAACCTGTGAAAGAGTCAGTTGGACCATTAGATGATAGAGGTATAAAAGGGGCACTAAGAAGGGACAAGGCCATAGCGGAGAGACTGAATGAATTCTTTGCTTCGGTCTTTACTGAGGAAGATGTAGGGATATTACCCATGGCTGAAGTGATATTTAAAGGTGATACTGCAGAAGAACTGAAAGAAATATTGATACACCGGGAATATGTATTACAACTATTTGATAAACTGAAGAGTAGAAACTCACCTGGACTGGATGGTATGCATCCAAGAGTGTTGAAAGAACTGAAATATGAGACTTCAGACCTGCTATTAGTAATCTGTGAACTATCATTAAAATCATCTGTAATACCTGAAGATTGGAGGATGGCCAATGTAACGCCACTTTTTAAAAAGGGTTCCAGTGGTGATCTAGGAAACTACAGACCGGTGAGCCTGACGTCAGTACCGGGAAAAATGGTAGAAAACATAATAAAGAACAAAATTACTGAACATGTAGATAGTCATGGCTTAATGGGAGACTGCCAACATGGCTTTAGACAAGAAGATCTTTGAAGGTATGAATAAACAGATAGACAAAGGTGAGTCGGTTGATATAGTGTATCTGGATTTTCAGAAAGCCTTTGACAAGGTCCCTCATCATAGACTTTTGGCAAAACTAAAAAGTCATTGCACAGGAAGCAGTGTACTATTGTGGATCAGGAACTGGTTAAAAGATAGAAAGCAGAGGGTAGGGCTAAATGGCCAATTTTCCCAATGAAGAAAGGTGAATAGTATTATACACCAGGGATATGTGCTGTGTTTGGTGCTTTTTGACATATTCATAAATGACCTGGAAAAGGGAATAACGAGTGAGGTTATCAAATTTGCAGATGACACAAAACTATTTAAAGTTGTTAAAATCCATGAGGATTGTTAAAAATTGCAAGAGGATCTTGATAGATTGGAAGACTGGGCATCCAAATGGCAGATGAAATTTAGGGGTATGTTTACTAAACTGCGGTAACATTACATAACGTGCGTTCCGTAACGTTAACGATCGTTGACGTTCCGCGGCGCAGTAAACACCACAGAAGGTGGAGAGAGGGCGGAGAGAAGGGGTCAATGGGCGGAGTGTGGGCGGGGAGAGGCTCCATTCACACTAACGTGCTGATCTGAAGAGCTGAATCCTAACGCGATTGAAAACCTGCCGTTAGATGTACATATGCAGGAGAGAGAAACCATTTACGTGTCAGCAATGTACAGCCCAGGCAGGGAGCCCAAAATCTGTGATAGTAGTGCTCCATGTACAGCAATACCATAGTGCCAAAGTATGAATGGCCACTATGACGATGGTGCAAATGGGGCATAGGGGGCCTCAGACGTGACATGTAGCATGGGCAGCTGGGACCAGGCGGGTGCCTAGGTGGCACATAGGAACATAGACACCGGAGATCAGCAAGACAGCAGTTAACCAAGGCCAAACACAATCCACCAATATCTACCTGGTCCACCCTAGCCAATAGTCGCTAGGGCACAGACCTGACATCCCCCCAGTCATCCCACCCCCATGTGGAGGGGACATAATAGTGGTAGGCAGTGATGGGGGGATGTGAGGATGTCCATGTATGCCCCCCCCCCACCCCGGAACCCGCTCCCTAGGCGTGCGCCTACCTACACAGTGGATGGCCTGGGACTGCGCACTACCAGCACCGACATCAAATGGCCACATCAGCTTGGTAGGGGGGCATGTGCCCGTACTGGAGGGGGCAGTGCCACCTCCCTGCAGTGGACCCAGGCCATGCTCTGCATCAGTACGTGGTGTGCAGTGCAACATAAAAGGTCTGGCTGAGGAAAAGTGCAGGTAGCCCCAGGGACTACCATGCATCTGTGGCAACAGTGTGGTGCAGTACACCCAGCCAGTGTGTCCAGGAGCAGAGGGTCACAGGTGCAGGTCCCAGCTGTGGTTCCTGCAGAGCATGTCCCTATATTTTACCCTACAATGCAGATACAACAGCAACATGTGCAAAGCCCAAAGCGGCGGCGAACAGGGGTGCAAACACCCACTCACACAGGCTCCACAATCCAATAATGCATGGAACGGCAGGCTGTTGGCTCCAGCATTGGGATGATGTTATCACCAAAGCACTACTACCCCCTGCACAGTTTAGCAATGTCGGCACTGTGCTCAGGACTAGTGTAGCAGGCAGGGCTGCCAACCACCTCTATCTTTGTATAATGCTGCAAAAGGAGTGAGCGTGTTTGTATGTCTATCCATTGTTCTGTGGCTGCCCACACTTCACTGGGCCCAAAATGTCCCACTGTTACCAGCGTTAACCTGATTAGATGCATAATGAGGAGCAAGGTATTCTGGATATGGCCCGGACAGGGCAGATTGGCCAGGATGCATCTTCACAGGGTGTGGGGCAATGGCTAGGACACTGTAGTGCTTGACCACCACCTGCATGGACAGGGTGGCCACAGCATGGCATGCTGGGAGGGCACTCACTCTGAATGAGCAGTGACCATGGCAGGTCTAGGTTCCCACATAGCGTTCTACACTATTTGTCTCTAGTGATATATTTGTGTTCCCCGGTGCTGGGGTCCCAATCACTGAGATGCCTACTTGCTGCACATAGTTCCTGGTGGACTGTCTGCAATTAGACTGTGCATGGTCAGAAAACCTTTAAGGTACAGTCTGATTGTGCTGTCTGCTGGTGACTGGTAGACAGTGGTGGGAGGCAATTGGGTTTTCCAGACCTAACTCCAGTATTGCTGCTGGTCTGCCACTGTCCTAGTCCTAGTCTGGCCCACCAACCCTGGATGGCTGTCTCGTACAACAGGATGGCGGTTGCTTCTCTGGGGCGGGGGCAGTGTTCTTTACCTACAAAAGGGTGATGTGGGTCCTTTGGGGTATGTAGTGTATATCACTGTGACCTATACAGGCACTGCTACCCACACCTCATGCAATTCTAGGAACCTCTCTGCCCTGATAACAGCTGCCCATGTCAGCCAGACCCTCACATGGGGTGCACACTAATCTGGCTGGTGTCTGATCCCACAGGGCCACATTTGACTGCAGAATACAGATGGACACCAAATTACCTTCGGCTGCACTGCACAGAACACCTGTCACACACTGGTAGTGATGGGGATGTACAGCAGGACCTATCTTTAGCACCACATGTACTGCGGACCTAGTGATGGGCACCAATCCTATCCCTCAGGGTGACCACAGAACCTGCACAATGGCAAGGTCTGTAGCTACTCTGTGCCAGTATCACACACTATCAGTTCGTCTTTCCCAGATGAGGTACCAGAGAGGTGCAGACCCCATTTGGTGATCAGCTGTAGACAGCTATTCAGCATGTGCTTTGCATCATGGGTACTGCTGTGACATACACCATGGAGGTATAGCCTACTGGTTAATACATTGCCATTCTTGGCAGTGGTCATTGGTTCAGTTCCTCATTGTTCCCTCCTCTCATGCCTGTCCTACTCAAATAGTGTGCATGCCTGTAGAGGTCATATTTTTGCAGATCTGCGCTCCAAGCCCATAATACCCTCGCCACAATAGCCAACATTCCCTCGGTCCATCTATCTGCGTCTGTCAGCTGTGTAGAGTCCTGTCTGCCCTTGCAGGCTGCCAGCCCATGTCCTGCACTGCTACCCTTTCCTGCATTGCGCCTCATCGTGCTTGCCTCGCCTGTGCCTGATCTGCATGGCAACACCACTCCTCTGTCCACCCATCATTGTAACTATCCTGCCACCTCCGCCTCCACTGGGGAACACGTATTCCCATCGTCTGCCACCAACTGTTTTTCTGATACTTTACATTGCCAACACCCTGTGCTGTGGTAGAGGTGCCCCTTAACCTATGCTTCCATAGCCCAGGGTGCATTCTGCGGTGACTTGTCCATGGTGCCTAATATGGCACTTAGCCTAGGAGGCCCTATAGGGCACCTTCTGAGGCACCTTACAGGGCATCTTACTAGGCACCTTACATGGCACCTTACAGGGCACCTTATAAGGCACCTTACTAGGCACCTTATAAGGCACCTTACAAGGCACCTTACAGGGCACCTTACTAGGCACCTTAAATGGCACCTTACAAGGCACCTTACAAGGCGTCTTATAAGGTACCTTACAAGGCGCCTTGCAAGGCGCCTTGTAATGCTCGTTATTCTAAGGCGCCTTGTAACGCGCGTTCTCTGTCAGCTTGCTGTAAAGATGCACCGCCCATGCCTTTATATGGGCATCTCTACCTTTACCACGGAACCTACCGCGAATGACATTACTGCAGTTTAGTAAACATACCCCTTAATGTGGACAAGTGAAAAGTTATGCACCTAGGAAAGAACAACCCAAACTATGGTTACATGATACAAGGTTCCACATTAGGTGCCACAACCCAGGAAAAAGATTTAGACATCATCGTGAATGACATGTTAAAACCCTCTGCCCAGTGTACAGCAGTGGCCAAGAGAGCAGATAGAATGCTAGGTATCATAAGGAAAGGAATGGAAAATAAAACAAAGGATATTATAATGCCTCTGTATCGTTCCATGATGCGACTGCACCTTGAATATTGTGTGCAATTCTGGTCGCCGTATCTTAAAAAGGATATAGCGTTATTAGAAAAGGTACAGAGAAGAAACACCAAAATGGTAAAGGGGATGGAAGGATACCCCTATAAAGAGAGGTTAAAAAGATTAGGGCTCTTCAACCTGGAAAAGAGATGGCTGAGGGGAGATATGATAGAGGTCTATAAATTAATGAATGGAGTGGAATGTGCAAACGTAGATCGATTGTTTACGTCATCAGAATATAGAAAGACTAGGGGACATGCAATGAAGCTACAGGGTAAACTATTTAAGACTAATAAGAGAAAATATTTTTTCACTCAACATGTAATCAAACTCTGGAATTTGTTACCGGAGGATGTAGTAAAAGCTGTTAGTTTTAGCTGGGTTTAAAAAAGGTTTGGACAAGTTCCTGGAGGAAAGGTCCACATACCATTATTAAAAGGGACCCAGGATATCACTGCTTCACCCAATATAAGCATTGTGGAACCTCTGTCATTTGGGGAACTGCTAGGTACTTATGACCTAGATTGGCCACTGTTGGAAACAGGATACTGGGCTTGATAGACCTTGGTCTGACACAGTACGGCATATCTTATGTTCTTATGTTCTTATGTCAGGCATGATGCCACAGTGACAATGGCGGCACATAGACATGCTGCTGCTGCTGCGGAAAGGAGATGAGCCACATTGGGCGGTCCAAGGGTTCTGTCACCCTAAGCAGAGATCTCAGCTGGCTTCCCCCCTACCCCTCCCCCCCCCCCACCCCCACTGCTGATAAACACAGCTGTGGAGGAAGAGGCTAATGGTGCCAGCAGCTGTAGCCCTCCAGGTAGCTGTAACATGCAGGCACCTGGGAAACTACCACAGCAGTGGCTGTCATCCTCCCCCTGAGATGTATCAGTGGCAGGTGCCCTGTAAGGTGCCTAGTAAGGTGCCTAAGAAAAGTTACAGCACAGTAATAATAATGGGTGGATGAAATAAATGACTGCTTCTTGGAACAGCTGGTTCATGAACTGACCAGAGGGGAAGCCATTTTGGACCTAGTCCTTAGTGGAACACAAGATCTGGTGCAAGAGATAAGGGTGTTGGGGCCACTTCATGGGTAGGGTAACTATGAGATTTTCAATACTTCATGCATATATTTTTTGATAAGTTCCACAGGAGAAAGTAAAGGTACCTTAGGAAAATTTTACACATTTCCAACCTTGTGGTTCACCAAAGTCTTATCCTTAATTAATTCTCTCTGAGCCTAAACAAACTTCTCTGTGGGCTTCTTAAGCTTAATAATTGTGATCCTCATGTGCTTTGTGGCCCTGGGCAAGTCACCTAAAGCTCTGATGCCTGAGGTACAAACTTAGGGGCATGTTTACTAAACCGTCTTAATGTGCGCTCTGTGACGTTATCGCGTGATAAGGTACCTTATCATGCAATAATGGTGCTTTATCAGGCGCACAGGTACCTTAGCGCGCGATAACGCGTGCAGCGGCGCAAACAAGCGCTGAAGGCGGGGAAAGGCTCCCGGAGGGCGGAGGAAGGCTCCCCAGAGGCGGAGAGAGAGGGTTAATGGGCGGAGAGTGGGAGGGGAGAGGCTCCCCACACACTAACGCTGTGTAATCCGAGGCTCAAAACTAACGCCAGTGAAACCCTGGCGTTAGAGTCGATTTAAAGGGAAAAGAAACCATTTCCATCACCAATGTACAGCAAAACCAGGGAAACCTACAAAAAGTGATAAGTGTGATACATGTGCACGAAACAAAAGGGCAAATAAACATTGAAAATGAACAGAAGAAAATATTAAAAAAAACATAACCAAGCTGGGCAATAGTGATATCAATGTGAAACATCAAAAAACACTCCCAAGAAAGCTCCAAAAAAAAGAAATGAATTTTGGAAGGGTCTATGCTCCGTCCACATACAAGGTGAATGAGCCCACAGTGAAATTGCGCTGAGCAGGGTTTCCGACTCCATTGGCCAGGTTTCCTATGGCATGAACATGTTCCACAACAGCAGGGCAGGCATGTCAGAATGGACAACAGGACAGATGCTGGAAAAGGGGACACAGAGGGCTGCAGGCGGCATATGCTGTGGTGCAGCTGGGCCACAGTGCGGACTAGGGTGATGCCTAGCTGGCCCATAGGAATGCTGAAACAGTAGAGCAGCCAGACAGCAAATGCTGAGGGCCCAACATGGGCACGAGTGTGCACGCCACAGTGTCACAGGGGATAGTACCCAGCAGGTACCCCCAAGGGCATGGAACATTGGCATGCGGTGCTGGGGGGAAGCGTGGACAGCTATGCAGGCACCCCTACCCCAGAACCCGCACCATAGGCAGCCGCCTACCCGCACACTGGATGGCCTGAGACTGCACACCACCAGCACCACCAGCAGAAGGACATGTCAGCATTGGGGTGGAGGGGTACTGGTGGTGGAGGGGGCAGTGGCTGCTGCCCACAGCAGACCGTGGCCTAGCCCTGTTCAGGTGGGCGCTGTGCACTGCAGCAGACAGGCTCTGTCTGACAAACAGTCATGGTATCTCCAGGGACTGCACTGTTTCTGTGGCCACAGTGTGGTGCAGTGCACACAGACAATGTGTTCAGGAGCCAAAGGTCACAGGTTCAAGTCCCAGCTGTGGCTCCTGCTAACCCAGTCCCCATATTTTACCCACTACTAAACCGTGGTAGTAAAGACAAACCTTTATTGCAGAGAACATAAGCATGCGTCAAATGCCCATATTTTACCCTACAGAGCACAGACACCATAAACATGCGCATTACCTAGAGCAGAGTCCCCCAAATGCAGTCCTGAAGGGCCACAAATCATTCAGGTTTTATGCTGTCTCTAATAAAGATGCCTGTGCTGCATTTCCATGTGCCGCCCCCATGGTATGCAGATGTATCTCATGCATATTCATTAGGGACAGCATCAAAACCTGAACAGTGTTCGGCCTACCAGGACTGGAGTTGGGAACCTCTGCCCTAGAGCAGTGGCCAACAGGAGCAGAAACACCCGCACCCACAGGCTCCATAATCCAAAGTCTCATGGAGAGGCAGGATGTCGGGCCTTGTGTGCATCTCCCAATACTAGCACTTGCATACCTTAGCAATGCCACCCTAAACCCGGGAATACGGTACACATATATCAAAAGGTTGCTATGATTACTGGCAGATAGCAATTCCTAAGTTAAGCACAATCTGCTCATTGAGCTGTATCATACCAACCTCTCTGATGCCTGTGGAGTGTGGTTCATGTCTGGTGTCTGACAGTGTTTACCACCCCGGGGAGTGACCCCAACAGTATTGCGTACCATAGCCATGCCTGCGCTGTGCCCAGGACTGGTGAGGTGGCCAGGGCTGCCAAAAGCCTCCATATTTGCACAATGCTGGAATAGGTGTGTCTGTCCATCCAGTGTGTGGTGGTTGCCAACACCTTACTCAGCCCACACTGTTTGCACTGTGTCCAGTGTTAGCTTGACTATGTGCATAATGAGGTATTGTGGGTATAGCCCAGACAGGGCGGCCTGGGCAGGATGCATCAGCATAGGGCATAGGGCAATGGCTGGGACATTGTAGTGGCCGGGCACCACCTGCACGGACAGGATGGCCACAGCATGTCCTGCTGGGAGGTCACTCTCACCCTGACTGTGCAGTGACCACGGCATGGCTAGGTTCCTCCATAGTGCTATATAGAATTTTTCTCAAGTGATGTATATGGGTTTCCTTTTCTGGGGCCTAATCACTGATCTATCTGCTTGGTGGGTGTGCTGACATCCCAGTTTTGGGTGCACACATTTTCTCTAGTAATATGCACTATGCACTAGCTAGCAGACTGTTTGTAGTTAGTATGTGTATGGCTGGAATACCTTGCAGGGTGCAGTGGCTGGAGACTCACTGTGCTCGCTGCTGGAGAATGTCAGATAGTGGTGCGGGGCAGCTGAGCATTTCCAGCCCTACTGTCTGTCTGTCTGCTATTGCCTTATGGATGCGTACAGAACTACATGGACTGCCCTCTAGGATGTCTGTACCCCAGCTGGACTGAGGTTGATGGTCTCCTCTACCGCCACCATTGCAGGGATGTAGAATGTGGATCTGTTGGTGGGAGATCCTGAGCTCCAGAGGGCAGGTTGGGTGGTACTACATAATCTGCCTATGGATCCAAACAGCCCCCCCCCCGGTCACATAAATCATGTGGCCATGGCACCCACACAGGATATGCACTATTCTGGGGGCATCATAGTCCACAAGGGCTAGACGTGACTGGGAAATTAAAATGGACATAGGTGTGTCTGCAAGGACTACCTATCAGACACTGGCACTGTTAGCAACCTGCAGCATAGCCTATCTCAGCTAACTATGGTGCTGTGGACATGGTGCTGGGCGCCCCACCTCACCCTCAGGGTGAGCACAGTACCCGCAGAAATGTAATGGTCTGTAGTTACTCTGTGCCAGTAACACACACGGTCAGTTCCCCCTCCCAGGCTGAGGTGCTGTGGGGGTGCATACCCCATCGTGTGATCATCTGTAGACTGCTGATCTGCATGTGCAGTGCATCATGGATAGGGGTGGGTTAACCCTATCCTGGTAACCACAGCAGACAGTTTAAGTGGTGACCTGAAGTCCTTCAGTAGCCAGCCAGGGGCTTGTTAGCAGCAATAGAGATGTAGCCCACTGGTCATTTCACTGCCTGTGGAGCCAGAGGTCATGGGTTTGATCCCACAGTGGGGTTATTTGATAGGGCTGTCTAAGGCATATTCTGTTTTTTAATTTAAATTAGTGCTGTCAGAAAAAACACCATCACAGTGCTATAACCTTAAGGTGCCTCATAAGGAGCCACACAAGGTACCTTATAAGGTGCTTCATAAAGCGCCCTAGAAGTTGCCTTATAAGGTGTCCTATAGGGGACATTATAGGGTGGCTCAGCGGACAGGGCACTCTATAATGTGTCCCATGGAGTGTCTAATAGGGTGCCTTAAAAGGCACCCTAGGGTACGGCACTGTGAGGGTGTGTTTGCTGGCAGCACTAATGTAGACCAAAAAATAAAATGCTGCACACAGCACTGCCTAAATGTAAAGGGCAATGCCTCAGACAGCCTTATAGATTTGACACACTGGGGGAATCAAACCCATGATCCCTGCACCATCAGTCTGTGTATTAACCATTGTGCTACACCTCTGCTGCTGTACATACTTGGCAGCGCGCCTACATAAAACTAACGTGCGTTAGCCTGGCACGGCTCCCTCAATGGCGCAATAATGTGTATGGCGATAACACGCAATTGCCATGTTTAGACCATAGGAACGATTATTTTTATTGCATCCTGCACATTATGGCTGGCCGGACATTAACATGGTGTACCTCACATACCCCCTTGTGTAACAGTTTACGTAACCATTGTTATGTGAAAAGGCATAGCACACAGGTTAAGACAATGCCATCACCAGCTAGTGGTGATGTGTTTGTGTTCAAGACCCCAGTGTGCCAACACCAAGATAAATGCATCATAATTAAACTGTGTTCAGACACATTGCTGGAATGTGTGTTGGCAGCCTTGATCTTTATTATATACTGATTGCGCCATCAGTTCCTGTATACCAGCCATGGCACAAGCACGTTGCTAGTGCGCCGTTAACGACGGGCGCGCGGCAGCATGCGTGTGTGTGTGTGAGCAAGGCAGTGCAGAAAATGGCTACCCGCTCCAGGAAGCCAGCTTTTAGCAGGCAGGATCTGAGCCACCTTGCAGGGCTTATCTGCACTAGGCAGAGCAAGCTATTTCTGGGCTTCTCGAGGCGTCAGGACCTGGCACGTGTGCGTAGGGCCTGGGATCGCGTCACCAGGCGCTATAACCGTCTGGCAGAATACCCACGTGAGGTAAGTGTGCGGGGGCAGGTCAATATATGTATATACATATCCATTGTGTATTGTAGGTGTGCATGCTGCTGTGTGTAGCCATTCCTACCAATGTATGTTTATTAGTTACACCCACGTGATATACCGCCTAGGTATCATATCAAAGTGGCTTGTCCCATCCCCAGGAGGCTAAGGACATGATTACAGAGCTGAAGATGCCATCCTGGTGTCATGGCAGCTGCTGTTGTTGATGTGTTAAAAGAAACCTTAACCCAAGGAGCCCCTAGATCTGCCTAAAGAGGTTTGGGAAAGATCATGCTGACATGGTAGTTTCTAAGGTTGCAGGGTCACACATCTGCCCTACCCCAAGGGGTCCTGAGACGTGATCCAAATGCTCACTAACTCACCCTGGTAACATGGCTGTGAGAGGAGTTTCAGTTTAAAACATCCTCCCTATCCCCAGGAGTCCCCGAGAGCCCATCAAAGTGGGTTCTCAGTCACCATGGTGATAAAGTTGTTTGTGCCTTTGCAGTGTAAAACATCCCCCCTATCCTCAGGAGTCCTGAGAGCCCATCAAAGTGGGTTCCCAGTCACCCTGGTGATAAGGCTGTTTGTGCCTTTGCAGTTTGACACATCCCTCCTATCCCCAGGAGTCCTGAGAGCCCATCAAAGTGGGTTCCCAGTCACCCTGGTGATATGGGTGTGTGTGTCTTTGCAGTTTAACACATCCCCCTATCCCCAGGAGTCCTGGGAGCCCATCAAAGTGGGTTCCCAGTCACCCTGGTGATAAGGTTGTTTGTGCCTTTGCAGTTTAAAACATCAGGCCCACCCCCAGGAGTTCTGAGAGCCCATCAAAGTGGGTTCCCAGTCACCCTGGTGATATGGGGGTGTGTGCCTATGCAGTTTAAAACATCAGGCCCACCCCAGGAGTCCTGAGAGCCCATCAAAGTGGGTTCTCAGTCACCCTGGTGATAAGGTTGTTTGTGCCTTTGCAGTGTAAAACATCCTCCCTATCTCCAGGAGTCCCGAGAGCCCATCAAAGTGGGTTGTCAGTCACCCTGGTGATATGATTTATGCCGCTGTTGCTGTTTTCTAATTCCCCCTACCCCCAGGAGTCCTGAGACCTGCTGAAAGTGTCCTGTCAGTCACCCTGGTGATATGGTGTATGTTGCTGATGATGTGTGCTAAGGCACCCTACTCCCAGGAGGCCTGATACCTGAGTGCAAAGGTGGGTATGGCAACTAGATATTGTGTTAGGTGATGCCGGGTGGGGACACACAGTGGCCTTATTCCACGGAGGCCCAGACCCCAGTACACATGTCTGTTATGGCTCATGATTTTATGGTAGGTGCAGCTGGGTATGTGCTGTAAACCCTCACACCCCTAGGACCCGTGAGACCTGCTTACAAAGGTCTGAGACAAATCCATATATCTATGATGTGTATGCAGTTTCAGCTCACACATCTAACCAATCCCCAGGAGCCCCATAAATGATTGCAGAGAAACATCATAGATGCTGGTATGAGGGTACAACACCTCACACTGCCCACACCACAGATATCAAAACGTAGCGGCCCAAAACCGTCCCATATCCATCACCGTTCAACATCAAGTAGATATATATCAATGTTCCTTATATGGTGTTAATCACACAATACTGCACATACGATCTCAGTAACCATGGGCCTACAAAACGCATACAACAGACTAAACTGTCATAATGCACAAGCCCTTATAACATCACAGCCCTTCCGTGCAGACCCTGACAAGCCCCCAAATCTCAATCCTTGAGACAGCACTTAACTGTCAGAAACATGCTTTGTGTCTCAAAGGGTGGTCGTCCTGTTAACCCCTCCCCGATGCCACATCCCACAGCTGAAAGGCATTCTGCATGCATCCTCGGACCATCAGGGGAAGAGGACCTGTCCAACAAAACATATAACCAACAGGAAATACACAAGCAATGAGGAACAACAGCACAAGCCAGCTCAACCAACTCAGACCCCGCATTCACCCCTATTCAAAGTTAGTGAGGCAAACAGACAGTGGATTGTGGACATCATGTTGGTTATATGTTGTGAACACACATTTACAGACCCACAGCCACACATGCAGGTGGCACTGGCAACCGTTAGCAGAAGAAGCACTGAGCAGAGGCGTAGGAGCAGCACGATGTTTGCCACCCACCAGAGATATATGGTCCTTAATGCACCCTCGCATTGTCTTTCCCCCCATAGGTGAAGGACCTATGGAAAAAGGGGCATAAGATTCGGCTCAAATGCCCTGCCATGTTGGAGAGGCTGCGAAGGCGGACAATCCCAGCACGTGGCAGTGAGTGACGTGACCTCAACAGCTCTGTTGATAATGTCACAGTGGCACACCAGCCTCTGTGTTGCCTAACTATTTACATGTGTTATGTGACTCACATACTAGTGTGCTAATGACTGTCATCCCCCACAGAGGCGGACCATGCTGGTGAGGGGACAGCACTGTCAGCGTCCCCTGTGAGGAGGCCCACTCGCCTACGCACGGAGGAGGAGGAGGAAGAGGAGGAGGAGGCGGATGAGGTGGAGGAGGAGCAGGAGGAGGGGTCGGAGGAGCAGGAGGAGGGGTCAGAGGAGGAGGAGCAGGAGGAGGAGGAGGAGGGGGCATTGGAGGTGGCGGCGGCTATGGAGGAGGGGGAGGAGGCAGCAGAGGCCCCTGAGGCATATGAGGGCAATGGGGGACTGGATAGGGTGGAGAGTGGGGTGGGAGGGGAGGGTGAGTGTGTGTGGGTTATGTTGGGGGGGGAGGAAGAGGAGGGGAGTGTGGAGTGTGCTGAGGGTGTGTGGGAGGTGCCAGGGTGGGAGGGGGTGGGGGAGGGGGAGGCGTTTGCTGTTCAGGGTGGGGAGGGCGGCATGGAACCCAGGACAGCACAGGACACTGTGGGTCCCTGCCAGCCCCCACATGTTTGCGGGAATGGTGCCCGTGTGGGTGTTGCTATGCCACCCCTTACCACAGACAGGGGCCACGCACATGCCACCACATACACACCTGGCACCATGTGTGTATGTGGTGGTAGGTGCGTCCAGGACCTGTCTGTGGCAATGGATGGTGTGGTGCACCGACTCGGGGCCCTTGAACGCACTGTGCTGGCAGGTACTGTTCAGTGGGTGACTGTCGAGATGCAGCGTGTGGTGGGTTGGGACACTGCATCTCAACAGCCATCCACTGATGGGCATCGCAGGAGCATTTGATGGCCCCTGTGGCGCCCACACATGTGCCCTGTGCTGTTCTGTGTTCCAGGAAACGATGGCACAGCTGGGTACCCACAGTGTGCATTGTCAAATGTTATCAGGTGGACACTAGGCCTGATGGACCGTGTTCCACAGTATGGCATATGTTATGCCGAATTTGTTGATGTGCATTTTGTCATGTACCTGTTGTACATACTGTTTGAATACATTTTTGAGACAAAAGCACACTGGTCATGTATCTCCCTTACACACAGACTGTGTACGTAAGCATGGCACATGTGTGTAGATCAGTATGTGTATGCAAGGTAGACATGTGTGTCATACATGGACTGTCTCCACATGCAGTTGTGGGGGCTGGTCATGTGCGTAGGCGTGTGAGTCCACAGTTGACACTGAGATGTGGCAATGTGTAACATTTCCTAATATACCTAGTCACGTGCATGCTGTGTGCAATGTGTGGGAACCATACCTGATGCACCATGCCTCTGTGCCAATAGGGGGAGAGGCTAGCAGCAGGCTTGTGCCATGGAGGTTAGGATGGAATGCTGTACCCAGGAGCTGCTCAGGGGGCTAGCTGTTGGGGCAACATAGGTCAATGCATGTTACAGGGATGAGCGGTGGGGGAATATAAGCGCTAGTGAAGGGTGATCCGCTGACCACAGCAAGCCACCTTTGTCTGCCTCTGCCGCATGCAAGCCTATGTGGGAAGACAGCCACGTAGGCCCTGGTGTGGGCATGGATAACGGTCCCACATGTGTGTCCAATGAGGGAGAGTATATGGGGTGGGAGACGGTGGCAGATCCCTACACCAGACATTTTCCACCAAGAATATGCTCCTGCGCAACAGGAGAGGATGGGTAGACCCCCACGCATAGGTAGTGGGGCGGGGACCTGCCACAGTCCATGCCACACAGGGCATCGTATGACCTATGCGTGCTGATAGGTGGCAGTACAGACACCCCACCACTGAGGGACATGGGTACGGCACATGTGGGCAGGGAGACAACAGGAGGTGCAGGGTACATAGGGGGCCACAGTGCCACACAGTGGAATCAAACACATAGGATGTAATATTTTAACCAGTTTTATTTGTAGTGTTTACAGTCTCCGTGGCCAGCCACGGCGATCACGGCCAAGCCCACCCCTCTGTTGTGGGGTTGGCAGTGCAGCCTCCGGTGCTGGTGCTGGCTGCTGAGATTGTGCCAGCATGGCCTCCTGGGTATTGGCAGTGCATAGCAGTGCCCCTGCTATGACGTCAGCTGTTGACTGCAGCTGTTACAGTCCCTGGTTCGTGGCCAACAGATCCCTGTGTATGGCCACCAGAGCCTGACGTGTGCCTGTGGGTGGAAAACAAGGTGATATGTGAGCTACCTCATTCAAACACAAATGTCACACATGCACACATCAGGCATATCCCACCAGATCAGTCTGCAGAACAGTCATGCCTGCCAAACCTAGCAACGCATGACCATGTTTAGAGCTGTGTCTCCCATGAGCCATCCCAATGTCTGGAAGGGGTCTGGATGAGGGGTCATGAGAATCACAGATCTCACACATGGCACATTGCCCCAGTTTAATATGTCAATGCCTGGTCTGCACACTGCTCGTCTGGGATAGGTCAGATGATGTGAGGGGGCATGGCACACACATACACATATCTGGGGTGGGCCCATTTCTATAACGCTGGCGCACAGTGCAGATAATGTTGACAAATGATGCTACCTGACAATACCCATTGAGAGGTGTCTGTCACATAGGGTGTCTGGGTGACCTGCAATCATTGGTTTCCTCTTTGCGCTTACGTGGGGTATATGGCCAAGCACAGTGTGCGTGTGTCTGAGCCCCTCACACATGCTGACACCTGACAAGCAATGCTACAGGAGGTCGAAACACAGAGGGCATAAGACAACCCCCCCCCCCCCCAACATCAGAACGCTATGCTATGTGGGCAACATGCAATCTCATTGTGGATGTTATGACAACCCCGTGGGGATTGTGGGGTATGCTGTTACCCACCTTCGGCATCATGCCGTGCTGCAGCAGTGTGTTCCCGCAGCTCAGCAAGGATAGGGCCCATGTCTGTTGGAGGGGTGGCTTCTGTCCCTGGCACATGCATGGGGTGGCGGTTTCCGTTGACCTCCGAGCCCTCTGTGGCGGTGATGTCTGGGTGCGGGTCCTCTGCCTCAGCCTCCACGTGGGTCCCTGGCATCCATTCCCCATCACTGGTGCTGCCCCCGGACATTGTGGGCTGGGGCTCCACCACATCTTGGGGCAATGGCACATCCTCCTCCTCAGCTGCCCCCATGGTTGTGTAGTCACCTGGGTTGTGGAAGACTATACACAGCACAGATAGGTTTGCATGGTGCAACTATGTACAACTGTGTAATACATTCACCCCACAATCAATGTGTGCTTGGCCGTGCCCCGTACGTGTGCTGCATAGCTACCACTACAGCTCCTGCTACCACTATTAGGCATATATAGGCCAGTACCTAGCAAACGCATCACTGTGTACGTTATCCCACAGAAGGACAATCCCTGCTCAGCAGTGCTTAGATTAGACACAGACATAACAAGGACAGGTCTGAGAGGGGGCTTGTAGCAGACGTGTAGCCACATGTGCAGGGCAGACATAAAAAGGGATGGTGTTAAAGAAACATGTGGTTGGAGGCAGAAACACGCAGAGTAAAAGGGGTGGAATGGGGGACAGTACACTCATGAGCCAAAGGCAGAGGGTAGGAGATGATCCAGGGGACCAGGTATGAGGAGGTGCTAATAAGATGCCTGACGCATATCCAAAGGGCATGTACTCTATGTGTTGGGAGCAGCAAGGTGTGAGTTGGGTACCTACCTGCCTGGGGATGTGCAGTGTCCAGAGCCTCTGGCAGTCCACACAGGTAGATGGGCCCTAGCCGCTCCGTCAACTCCTGCTCCAGGGGTGTTAAGGAGGGTGCAAAGGGGCCTCCCCCACCAGTGCCTATGGCATGTTGCAGCTCTGCCACCATGTGTGCACGCACACCCCGCTTTATGTCGCTGAACCTCTTCCTGAGGCTGTCCAGGTCTCTGTGTGGGCCCCCTGCCTATGCAATGGCCTCCTGCACCTCCTCCCACACCTGGGTGCGTGTTGCAACAGTGGTGCTGTTGCTTAGCCGGCCATATAGGACCTCATAATGCTCAAGGACACTCGCCAGCAGGATGTGGTTTTCCTGCTGGGTGAATCTCACAGCCCTCCTCCGTTGCACAGCTGGCACCGGTATGTGCCTGCATTTTGCACTGAGAGGACCCTGTGTGGGCTGGACCGATGTGCCTGCATCCACCCCCAAACTCCCTGCCATATCTGTGTCCTCCCCAACAGGTGGCCCCCCTCCCTCTCCCTCTCCACTCCTGCCCTGTCCTGTCGCTCCATCTCCCTGCCCTCTGTACCCTCTCCCTCTCTGTCACACATTCCTGCTCTTGGCCTTCTCAGCTCCACCTCACACTTCCCTCCTCTCCCTGCTGTCTGCTCTTCACCTCACCTCCTTTCTCACTCACCTGCTCCTTGCCTCCCCTCCTCTCTCTCCCCTGCTCTGCCTCACACCTCTCCTCCACAAACCAATCTCTACCACTCTTAACTGCAACACACTAACTCTGCTACACTAAACACCTGCTTCTCTCTCTGACTGACACCACACACCTTCTCTCTCTCGCCTACCAAAAAACCCCCAACGTGCAACACGTGTACAGGTATATTTATAGTTTTTTTTATGTAGTGCGTGTTGCGCATGCACAGTTGCGCAAGCACGGTGTCTGCATGCGCTGCGCATGCGTAGTTGGCTGCGCACATTGCGTATGTGCCGCACAGACACTGGAGGTGCATGCATGTGTGTGTGTGTCAACTTTACGTATGCTGTGTTTGCACATGAGGCATGGCACATGCACAATGCGTGCAGCCAACTGCGCATGCTTAACACACACAGACGCCACACTCGTGCAACTGCGCATGTGCAACGCGCGCTACGTAAAAAAACTATAAATATACCTGTACACTTGGTGCACGTTGAGGGGTTTTTTGTAGGCGAGGGAGAGAAGGCGTGCATTGGCAGTGAAGGAAGGAGAGAGTCAGAATCAGGTGTATTGTGGAGTGTGGCTGGGTTTGTGATTGGTTTTGGTTGTATTGTGTGGCTGTGTTTCTGTGTGGTGTGTAAGGTGTGTGTCTTGGTTAGTGAAGTGGTGTCTGTGTTTGAGTGGGTTAGAGGAGCAGGACAGGTGGAGTTTATGGCGGCCTTTGTGGTTGCTGCAGCTGCAGTGAGAGGTGGGCAGGTGGTGCGGTTGCCTGATGGGGGAGATGGTGTCTATGGGGCTGAGGCACAGGGCATGGGTGTAGTCCCGCTGCAAATCAGACCTGCAGCTGTGGGGGCAGGCCAGGCAGGGGCTGTGCCCGCATGGCGCAGGAGGTGTGCTGAGGTGCAGGCTCACCAACCTCGCCTCTAGAGGCCCAGGGCCCAGCTGCAGGGCATGCGTGAGGACCAGGTCATCTCCCTCTACCGACTGAGCACGGGGGCTATTAGGGAGCTCTATGAGATCTAAGACCTGACCTCGAGCCCCTGACTGATCGGTCACATGCCATACCAGGTTTGGTCAAGCTCCTTGCTGCCCTACATTTCTTTGTCTCTGGCTGTTTCCAGTCATCTGTGGCCGCAGTGGGTGGCATGAGCCGCCCCACCTTCTCACGCTGTCTCCACCAAGTACTGCGTGCCATGGTCAGCCGGGTGCGGAATTATAATTGCCATTCCACACACTAGGCAACAGTGGTGGACCCTGAACCAGGCCTTTGAGGCGTTAGCCGGGATACCACACGTGATGGGAGCTATTGATTGCACACATGTTGCCCTGGTCCCGCCTAGAGACAGGGAAGTAGTGTTCCGCAACCGCAAACACTATCATTCCCTGAATGTTCAGGTTGTATGTGATGCAAATATGCATATTCTGAATGTGGTCCCCAGGTTTGCGGGGTCCACCCATGACTCCTATATCCTGCATCACTCGGCACTATTCAGACAATTTGAGGCAGGACAGTATGAGGACTGTATATTGCTGGGTGGGTATTTCCCATTTCTGACATACACATGGTGTTCATGTGACTACGCGTATGTGCAAATGTCTGTCTTGGAGTAGATCCCTCATTGTGTGTGTGTGTCATCTGCCTGTGTAGGATATAGGGGGGGGGGGGGGTTGGTGCCCTCCATATCCGTCCTGCTATGGTGCTGTGTGATGCTGGTTGATTGGATGCTAGCATTTGTGTGGTTGTTACAGATTATGTTGTCGACAAGCCATACACCTACCCCTTGTCTTGTGTGTCTTAGGTTCCCCGACTCAATCTGTAATAGGGTAGACACCCAGGAAGCTGTAGATAACATGAGGAGTGATCTAGCTAAGCTTGATGAATGGTCTCGAATTTGGCAGCTGGGATGTAATGGTAGGAAATGTAAGGTCATGCATTTGGGCTGCACCAATCCAAGGGAGCAATATAGTATAGGGGGTGAAGTACTCTTGTCCACTACAGAAGAGCGGGACCTAGGCATGGTTGTGTCTGATGATCTCAAAGTAGCTAAACAGGTTGAAAAGGCGAGGGCAAAAGCTAGAAGGATGTTTGGGTGCATATGGAGAGGAATGGCTAGCAGAAAAACAGGAAGGGATAATGCCTCTGTATATGTCTTTGGTACGACCTCATGTGGAGTACAGTGTGCAATTCTGGAGACTGCACCTTCAAAAGGATGTGAACAGGATGGAGTCGGTGCAGAGGGTGGCTACTAAAATGATTAGTGGTCTTCATTATACAGCATATGAGGACAGACCGAAGGATCTTAATATGTACACCTTGGAGGAAAGGCGGGATAGAGGTGATATGATGGAGAAGTTGAAATACCATGGGATGAGGGTGGAGGGAGATAGATTCAGGGGTGAAATGGCAACATATTTGTTTACTGAAAAAGTGGTGGATCCGTGGAATAGTCTCAAAGTGGAGGTGGTAGAGATGAGGACAGTAACTGCATTCCAAACAGCAAGGGACAAACACAGAGGATCTCTAAAGGTAAAAACGGGACTGTTGTACTTGTTGATATGGAAGGACAGACTGGATAGGCCATGTGGTCCTTTTGTGTCATCATATTTCTATGTTGCTATGCTGCATAGTTGTGATGTCATATGTTTCTGTCAGGATGTGTTATGCATTTGTTTTGCATGAGATCCTGCTTTAACATACCTCATTTCTTTCTACAGGTGATGCAGGATATGGGTGTCGCCCCTGGTTGCTGACCCCTGAGCGTCAACCACGGACATGTGCAGAGAGGAGGTACAATGAGGCCCATGCCTCCAGCTGCTCTGTCATAGAGTGCACCTTTGGCGCTTTAAAGAGTCGCTTCAGGTGTCTCGATAGAACAGGCGGGGCCTTACAATATACTCCACAGACTGTGGCAGAAATCATCATAGCCTGTTGCATCCTGCACAACATTGCTCTCAGGCACAATATCCCTGCCGAGATTAATGAGGGTCTGGAGGATGATCCGATGTGCCCCCCCCCCCCCCGTACGTGTCCGTGGTGACACACGTGAGGGCACAGCAGTCAGGCGGCAGGTGATTGCAGAGCTCTTCTCATGTACGTACTGCATATGTTCCCACCTACATTTGTTGGTATATGTGTGTACTGCTAATACAGGTTAACATTTGTAGACCAATAACAGTAGGATGCAACACTGCACTGACATGTAACAGACACTGGCTGGCCATCCCAACGTCAAATATAAGCATGACTGAGAACCAAACAATGTGGGCAGGGCAGAAAAGCGGGTGGAGGTGGATTATGTGTGTGGGTGGTTTTAGGCTTGTGGGAGGTGTTGGGGTGACATTCCTGGTTTGTGGCTGATTTTGATAGTGGCTGCTGTGCAACCACAGTTAGTTGGTGTTATGCTTTGGGTGCAGCAAGGTGAGAGGCATGTGGTGTGGGTTTCACAGTGGAAGCGAGGACCATGTTTGGGGCCAGTTGTCCAGCTGTGCGTGTTTTTCATTTAGTATTTTGAGCTGATTGTGTGGGTGGTATGCTCTGGTAAGATGGATCTGTGTGTCTGTAGTTTTTGTATAGCACTACATGTGATACGTAGCACTATATACATGCTCAGTACTATTTGTCATAATGGTATTTAATATCCTTAAGGGGAGTTAGTGGAACGCCACAGTGTGGCTGACTGCATAGGTCATCGCGTAGCCCTAACATGGATGCAGTGAAGGATAGGAAACCTGTGCAGTGTCCAGCCAGGAGGAGTATCATTGCTCCTTTTTTTTTGGTGTAGAATAGCCATGCAGTGCAGTGTTGCATATGTACACACAAACAGAGGTGATTCAGGCAAGATCTGCAAGGTGTAGGTTACAGTAGGCAAGCAGAGAGATGAATGTGGGGGTGGATTGGGTTTTAGGGGTGTTTTCAGGGAGGACAGAGCAAATCTAGCTGATGACATTTCGACATAAACCACATGACTCAACTACAGGCTGTATAAGTGTGCAGAGGAGGAGAGTGCAGTCCAAGACAACAACTACATTGCAGACCCTAGAGAAGGAAAGTTATGTCCACATACACAAAGATGCTCTGATGGGAGGGGGGTTATTAGGTGCACATATAGGCTATCCATGCTTTGCCATTATCACTTTCAGACAGTGGGATGACATGCAGCCATCAAGGTCAGGTCACAAGCAGACATCGGGGTGTGGTTTAGTGGACATAACGCAGACATTGAGATATATGTTTTGCAACTCATCAGCACACAGCTGTTAATGTTAGTCAAGGTATGAGATATACACACCAGGAAATGTGTTTGGACAGAGGATACCGGAGGTGTCCCAGTGTGTTACAGCAATTGACAGTGGGGTAGCAGACGACATTGGGACACCAGTACTCACAGTGAAGGGGCATTGGGAGCAATATGGGGGACCCAGGATAATACTGCAGCCTTGGAGTGAGGCAGGAACGCGGTAGGGAGCAAACACTTCTGTTCACCAGTGTGTACGACAACAAAGAGGTGAGGGAGGGGACAGACAAAGTACGGACCCCTGTAGTTTGCCAAAGACATGTCATTGATGCCTTTCACATGGGAGAGATGTGTACAGTGTGATGATGAACAGTCAGTCTGTAAAGGATGTTGGGGGGTCTGCAAGCTGGGGACAGGAAGGTGACGTGTGTGTTGCACAGCTAGAACATGACATATGTATGTTTCCCTTATGTTTCCCAATGCACAGGACATACTTGGTGAAGCTCCTGGTGCTGAGGTGCATTAGCAGGTGACTGTATGTCAGCCAACATGCTGTGGTCTGGGGTAGGTGGACCTACAGCTACATTGTCTGTGTCAGCAGTCAGGGGGAATACATGTCCTCAGTGATCTGTCATATTGTCCAGATGTTGTGGTTCACCTCTTTTCCCTGCACCTCCCTAACCCATATCTTGCTGTTGGCACACATATCCCCATGTGTTCATGTGCAGTATGTCTTCTGCAACACTGTCTCTGGGACATGTCCAACAGAGCTGCATATGTGTGGAGGTCCTAGGTATTTTGGTGGTGGCCTACACGTGCACCCTTCCCCGACATTGTACCATCAGCCAACACCAGGGTATCATTGCATTTCACAGGGCCTTTATGTCTACAAATCTCCACTTGTGCACATACAAGCTGTATGCTATTGCTGGCACGCACACCTTAGCATACTGTGTGTGGGGGGGGGGTTTGGGGTTGGCTGTGTGATGATACAGTGTTCAGGGTTTTTACATTATCATATGGTGTGAGGGGTCTGTACACCTGGGGGGCGGTGGTGACTGTGCTATCTCTACCTTACTGCTGTTTACCGTGTGACCATTATGGACATGTGTTGTGTGTTGGGAGCAGAACTGTGTCTTTTGTTCTGACATACCACTGTTGACCTGCTTTTTTATTTATTTTTATTTATTTATTTACATTCTCTTATATACTGCGCTATTCTGTATCAGTGCGGTTTACATTGAACAAGCTGAAATTACATTGAACAAGGTATTATAACTTGGAGATAACTATTTTACAGGGAACATGGGCTATGGAGGGTTAAGTGTATCACAGATATCGCCATAATGTGGACATGCATCAACAGTGGCGTGACATGGTGACATGGTGATTCTACATATTTCGCTGACATTGTCTCCCTTCACTGTGACCTGTTATGGCCTTTGAGTGACTCAGGGGATCTGAGACATACACCTGATGCAAGCACAAGGTAGTTTGCACCTTTGTTCTTTTGGGAATGACATCAGTCTTTACATGTTAATGATTTACTGTTTGTCTCATATACATTTCCTGTTGGCTCTCTGTTCACGAACGCTGATGCACATAGGATGGAGCTGTGAAATGCCTGTGTAACATGGGCATGGACAGGACCATATCCATGTGACATCTGTGTCTACAGTTCCAATTCAAAATGTCCCCAACATGCAATGTGTTTTGTGTTGTGATCATGTCATGTTTGCCTGTGTGTCCCTTTATTATGTGTTTATTAATGTTTGACTCTCTGCAATTTGTGCTGATGTTGCAAGGTGCATACCAATACAATATTTATCCTCTTCTGACACAGGGCAGAGAACAAACCAGACACATCTATTACAGTGCATCTGGCATCACCATCACCCACCTGTTGGGGGACACAACACCATGGAACTTTCCCTGGAAAATGGTGCCATAGGATGTTTGACCTCTGCGAGTGGGACACATGCCTAGGATGGACAGTATTATTTTTGGATTGCTACTTTGGCCATGACAGACGTATCCAACACACTCTTGCTGCCATGCTCTGGCTGGACGTCGTGCTCATCGCAGGAGACACACAGGACCTTTCATGTACTGTGGCATATTGGGATGTGACACTTGACTATGCATGCCCAGGGTTGCAAGGATAGTCTTAACCTGACTTGTTGGATTGCAGATACGCTTTGCACTTTGCACACTGTGAGCTGGTCCCCACGTGTGCAGCAGGGACTGACATTGTCCCTGTATGTTGTACATTCCTCCACAGTTGTGGTGTTGTTGTGTTTTGGCCATGTGTGTGATATGGAACACAGGATACGCTCATCTGTTTGTTTCAACATAAGCATACAGCCATGCGTGTGGCATAGGGGGAGCGATGGAGAGGTCCTGTTGTCTATGTCCACCTACTCTCCACCTGGACATGATACAGGTTTTGCCACAACACCGCTTTAATGCACACCAGCATCCTGGATTGATGTTTTCAGTCACCAAGGGTCTTTCCGTGCATGTGTGGCATCACTGTATCATGTTGAAATGTCGATGGGGCATGTGCATATCACTGACTATGTTGGGGAAACACAGCACATGGCAATATGGCTTCTGTGTAGTTTACTGTAACATGTTTGCCCTTGATTTCCATCTCTATATACTGTTTCTTGTGTTTGTTTACTGTACAGATATGATGCTCTGCATTGATTTACAAACCTTGCATTGCATGTCTGCACAGTCCTATTTATCCCCTGAGGTAACGACACTCACATTGCCCCGTTATATTTGGAGTATCGCAGTGAGTGTCCGTTGTCTTCCTTCAATTGTGCATTCCATGTACCGTGATATATGTGTACAGACACTGTCTACACACCAACCAGTGCAGGGGCACCTCCTGCATGGTGTTATCTCTGCATGTTTCTGCAGGTAGTTTTCATTTGAATTCTCTCTGTGTTCATGTGCCTCTGCTACCTGTTAGCATATCCTCATTGTGCATTTGATGATTGTTTAAGGTTACATTGTTGCAGCTTAGATTCCTATATCAGGCATTATGTGAGAACTGAAACATTACTTTCAATATGTGTTTTTAAAGTTACAACGTTTTAACAACATATGCTGTTTTCATTTG
This sequence comes from Ichthyophis bannanicus, assembly GCA_033557465.1. NCBI lineage: Eukaryota > Metazoa > Chordata > Amphibia > Gymnophiona > Ichthyophiidae > Ichthyophis > Ichthyophis bannanicus. Next base: position 923,561,874 of record CM066031.1, on the reverse strand, counting down.
TGTGCCTCCTGTGTTGACAGATAGATATGTTTTACGGAACAGATCATGATTGATGTGTGTTGGTCCCTCATCATGCACCGCCTACTGTCTACATGCACTCATATGTGAGTAACACTTTTGAGGCGTGCAGCAGCATGTGGGGGGTGGGGGCCTAATGCATAGTGTATACCATGCACGTGCTGCACATTATGTCTCCTGCCCTTCATTTGTAGACGGGCCAGTGACCTTTCTGTAGGATGTGGGTTGCTGCCCTGCTAAATGTGTTTACGTCTTTCACCTGGGATCCACTCACCTTGATATTATGATGGCACTATCTACACTATCTGTGAAGATGAACCCAAATAAAAAAATGTGTTTGATATACATTTGTCTCTGCTGCTGCTTGATCATGGTGACAAACATGCAATATGATGTGTGCCTTTGAGTCAGTCCTGACTCCTTGTGACCCAGAGACTCCAGGGTTTTTTGGCAGTGTCACTGGAAATAGATTGTCAGGTCTTTCTTCCAAGGTAATGGAGTGTTATGTGACTTGCCCAAGGCCACATTGATTGCTAGTGGGAATTGAACCCTGGTTGCTTGGTGACCAAGCCAGTTTTCTAACCACTAGGCTACTCCTCCACTCATTGAGCACATCAACACTTGTATCTACTGATTTGCTGGTCATGTACATGGCCCACCTGTGCTCACATCCTTGTACGGTGGCAGCTGTGTATCTGCCAGCCATTTGCCACATCACTGGGTATTACAGGTTCCCATACACACCCTCCCTTTGGGGTACTATTTTTGCATTGTGCTCAGTGTGCTCATTGTGGTTGTTTGGGGTAGTGGTTACAGGCATGTGTTATAACGCTATAGGTTGCATGTTTGATCCCCACATGTGGTTTATTTTTTTCTTTTCTGTTGTGCTAACATGACCATTAGGTACCAGCAGGTTCATCACCTCTACACACACCCTTCCCTCTCTTCACTGTACACCAAGGTGTGCCCTCTGTGCTGCCTAGCCATCACATATTATCTGTTACATAGGTCTCTTTCTTTAAGGTGTTTACATAGCAGTCTGCTTGGGGTTTGGTATTGCTGTGGTTCAGCTGGTGTGTGGTACACCTGTTTGCATGTTCAATTCTCTCCTGTCCTGTTCCAGATTTTGCACCAGCTCCACAGAGCATCCTCTGCTGCCCTTGGGGTTTAGGTTATTTCATCTTTTGCATGCTGTATCCACTGCATAACATTTCATTGTGTGTGTGCATGTAGTTCTATGTGGTTCTGGTCCCAATTACAGACTGTGATCTGATCTGTACACAGCAGATCTGCATGTGCATTTGGTCATGGTTACTGTTGGGGGATTGCCTGTCTTGACAGCCAGCAGGCAACTTGTGTGATGCCCTGCACTATTTTTGTATGCAGCCTTTGCTAATGAGTTCACGTTGGTGGTGTGGCCTATCGGTTTGTGCATTGCCATTTGTGGTACTGGTCATAGGTTTGGTTCCTCTCTGTTCTCTTTCATTTGTATGCCTGTCCTGCAGAACTACTTTTCATTCCTGTGACAGCCATATCCGTGCAGATCTGTGCTGTGAGCACATTGTACCCTCATCACAGTTGTGAACCATCCTTCTGTCCATCTAAGTGTGTCTGCCAGCTGTGTGCCATCCTACCCTCATGTGCATGCTGTTACCCCATGTCTTGCACTCCTACACATTCCTGTATTGCAGCTCTCCCTGGTTGCTTCTCCTGTGTGTGCTCTGCATAGCACTGCTACTCCACTGTTATCCTGACATTCCACCTATCCTGCCACTTCTGCCTCCTCTGCTGCACACATCTTCCCATCCTCTGCCACACACTGTCATTATTGCATGGTACATTACCATCGCTCTGTGCATAGCTACAGCTGCCCCCGATATGTTTGTCCATTTTTCTAGCTGCCAGATGGGCTGGAGGCTGATTTGTCTGGTCCATCAGCTCTGATCTACGTCCTTCCATTACTTATGCATTGTCTTTCCTTGCTGCTCTGTGCAGTGTTTGGGTTACATGTGTGTTTGGCACATACCTCTCTTGCCCTTCAAATTGGGGGACCTTACTGCTCTTGGCCAACGTTTTTGGGTTCACCTACACATCCTTGGGGCATCCTACGCCACACCTTCGATTCAGGCAGCTTATGGGGTGCCTACTATGGTGCCTTGGGAGTTGGCAACCTTTCAACATGGCCTCTGGGGCACATTATAACCCGCCTTCGCTGATGTGGTTGTTTAGGATGTGCCTTCTGGTGCACCCTAAAAGGTGCATTAATTTATGGCAGATGGCAGCACAGATTGTTGTACAGTTGCAAGCAGAAAAAGGAGTTATCTCTGCCAGCCTTATTCATTAGCTGCACTGGGGACTTGAACTCATGACCCCTGTATCATCAGTCAGTGTATTAACCATTGTGCTACACTGCTGTTCCTGTTTGTATGTCAGCACGCCTACTTAAGATTTTCATGCATTAACATGCGCAGTGCTGCCATCAAAAACAGTGCTGTAACCTTGCTGTGCCTTATAAGGCGCCCTATAGGCAACATTCTAGGGTGCCTTGGTTGACAGTGCACTTTATAATATGCCCTCTGGAGTGCCTTATAGGGTGCCTTATGTTACGGCACTTTGAGGGTGTGTTTGCTGGCAGCACAGATTTAAATTAAACTGGAAAATGCCTCAGACAGCACTGGGTAAAAGCATTATTATTCATCAGGCCCACTCAGGAATCAAACTCATGACCCCTGTACCATCAGTCAGTGTATTAACCACTGTACTACACCTCTGTTGCTATGGCTGTAGGTCAATGCGCCTACTTAAGATTAACGAGCGTTGACACGCGCTGATCCCTTTCTTGGGCGCTAACACGCTCAGCGCACATTATTGCGCGATAATGCGCGCTTCCTACGTTTAGACCGGAAAGCCCACTCATTTTATGGCATCCTGCACACTAACGCTGGGCGCACGTTAAGACGGTTTAGTAAACATACACCTTAGATTGTAAGCCCTCTGCAGACAGTGAAGTGTCCATTGTACCTGAACATAACTCGCCTTGAAATATTACTCGAAAGGCATGAGCTAAATACTACAGAATAAATACATATATACCTATCTCCAACATGCACATGAGACTTATGCTGTACATCAACAATCAAAAGGTCTGGCTACTTGACAATAGTGATCATAGCATATACGCGTTTGATTTAATAAATGGAGGAAGGATGGTAAGGAAATCCACAATACTATCTTTTAAATTTCAAAAGGGACTATGATAAAATGAGGAAAATAGTTAAGAAAAAACTAAAAGGAGCATGGGTGTTGTTTAAAAATACTATTTTGGAAGCCCAGACCAGCTGTATCCCACACTTTAAGAAAAGTGGAGGAAAGTCCAAAAAACTGCCAGCATGGTTTAAAGGTAAGGTCAGAGAGGCCGTTGTTGCAAAAAAGCATCTTTCAGGAAATGGAAAAAGGAGCCAAATGGCAAAAAAATGGAAACAACACAAACACTGGCAAGTTAGATGCAAGGCATTGATAAGGCAGGGAAAGAGAGAATTTGAGAAGAAGCTTGCTGTGGAAGCAAAAACACGTAATACTTTTTCAAGTACATTCATGCAAAAAGCCTGTGACCATTAGAAAATAGAGGGGTAAAAGGAGCATTAAGTGGGCACAAGGCCATAACAGAAAGACCAAATGAATTATTTGCTTTGGTCCTTACTGAGGAAGATGTATTTATTTATTTAACAATTTTTCTATACCACCCTATCATATAATCAGGGCGGTGTACATTGAAACTTCAAGTATTACAGAGAACTTGAAAGTAAACATTAAACATTAAAAATCAAACAATAGCAACAATTTTCTTTAGGGAGCAAAGAGGGGGGAAGTGGGTAGTGCTACGAGCACAACATATGTACATTGTGATGTATAAATAGTTGCTCATGAGATGTGGGAATGAGACGAGTGGTTAACTGGGGTGTTGAGAATGTTCATTGAAATGTTCAGTGAAGAGGAGAGTTGTAAGTTGTTTCTGGAAGTCCTTTAAGTCCTTGGTCAATCTTAGGGGTATGTTTACTAAGCAGTCTTAACGTGCAGCCTGCGTTAGTGTGCAGGATGCCATATAAGGTAGTGGGCGTTCCGGTCTTATGGTAGCATTTAGGGTTATCGTGCAATAAGGTACTTTTCATGCGATAGAGGGAGCCGTGGCACGTTAATGCGCGTTAGCCTTAATTAGGTGTGCTGACCTACAAACACAGCAACAGAGGTGTAGCACAATGGTTAATACATTGACTGATGAAATAGGGGTCATGAGTTCAATCCTAGGTGGCTCATAGGAATGCTGAAACAGTAGAGCAGCCAGACAGCAACTGATGAGGGCCCAACATGGCACGAGTGTGTTTCCCACACTGTCACAGGGGATAGTACCCAGCAGGTACCCCCAAGGGCACAGAACATTGGCAGACGGTGCTGGGGCGAAGCATGGACATCTATGCAGGCAGCCCTACCCCAAAACCCGCACCATAGGCAGCCACCTACCGGCACACTGGATGACCTGAGACTGCGCACCACCAGCACCACCAGCAGAAGGACATGTCAGCATGGTGGCGGAGGGGTACTGGTGGTGGAGGGGGCAGTGGCTGCTGCCAACAGCAGATCGTGGCCTAGCCCTGTTTAGATGGGTGCCGTGCACTGCAACAGACAGGCTCTGTCTGACAGACAGTCATGGTATCCCCCAGGGAATGCACTGTCCCTGTGGCAACAGTGCGGTGTAGTACATACAGCCACTGTATTCAGGAGCAGAAGGTCACAGGTTCAAGTCCCAGCTGTGGTTCCTGCCAACCCAGTCCCCATATTTTACCCACTACTAAACTATGGTAATAAAGACAGAACCGGCACTGTTCAATGTATTTGTGAGTGATATTGCTGAAGGACTGAATGGAAAAGTCTGTCTTTTTGCAGACGACACAAAAATCTGCAACAGAGTGGACTCCCCCGAGGGAGTGGTTAACATGAAGAAAGATCTACAAAAGTTGGAAGACTGGTCTAAAGCTTGGCAACTACGATTTAATGCAAAAAAGTGCAGTGTCATGCACTTGGGTAGCAGAAATCCAAGAGAAATGTACGCGATAGGGGGAGAAAGGTTGGTATGCACAGTTCAGGAAAAAGACCTTGGTGTGATTATCTCTGCTGATCTCAAGGTGGCAAAACAGTGCGACAAGGCGGTGGCAAAAGCCAGGAGGATGTTGGGTTGCATACAAAGAGGGATTACCAGCAGAAAAGAAGAGGTACTTATGCCACTGTATAGGTCACTGGTGAGGCCTCACTTGGAATACTGTGTTCAGTTTTGGAGACCATATCTTGCAAAGGATGTAAAAAGACTGGAGACTGTTCAGAGGAAGGCGACCAAAATGATTTGGAGCCTGCGTCAGAAGCCTTATGAGAAGAGACTTGAAGACCTAAATATGTACACTTTGGAGGAAAGGAGGGACAGGGGAGATATGATTCAGACCTTTAAATACTTAAAGAGAAATGATGAACAAACAAACCTCTTCCAAAGACGGGGAACCTGTAAAACTAGAGGGCATAACATGAAACTGCAAGGGGGTAAATTGAAAGGCAATGTCAGGAAATATTTTTTCACTGAAAGGGTGGTGGATGCTTGGAATGCCCTCCCGATGGAAGTGGTAGGGGCGAACACGGTGACGGAATTCAAAAAGGCATGGGACAAACACAGAGGATCCCTTTACAGAAATAGGATAAAAACAAAATAAACGGTACCATCTAACTTCTGAACCATATAACGTCTCAACAAATAGGGGTGTCCTACATGGAGTGGTGGGTTTACCCCTGAACAAGGATATGGGGAGGGGTGGCCTGCGCGGAGTAACAGGTGCACCTACTCTTGCCATCTTGCTGGGCAGACTGGATGGACCATGCTGGTCTTTATCTGCCGTCAACTACTATGTTACTATGTAATCTTTATTGCAGATAACATAAACATGCCTCAAACGCCTATATTTTACCCTACAGAGCACAGACACCATAAACATGCACATTACCTAGAGCAGAGTCTCCCAAATGCAGTCCTGGAGGGCCAAACACCATTCAGGTTCCATGCTGTCTCTAATAAAGATGCCTGTGCTGCATTTCTATGTGCCGCCCCCATGGTATGCAGATGTATCTCATGCATATTCATTAGGGACAGCATGAAAGCCCAAACAGTGTTTGGCCCACCAGGACTGGAGTTGGGAACATCTGCCCAACAGGGGCAGAAACACCCGCACACACATGCTCCATTATCCAAAGCCTTCTGGAGAGGCAGGATGTTGGGCCCTGCGTGCATCTCCCAATACTAGCACTTGCATACCTTAGCAATGCCACCCTAAACCCGGGAATACAGTACACATATATCAAAAGGTTGCTATGATTACTGGCAGATAGCAATTCGTAAGTTAAGCACAATCTGCTCATTGAGCTGTATCATACCAACCTCTCTGATGTCTGTGGAGTGTGTTTCAGGTCTGGTGTCTGACAGTGTTCACCACCCTGGGGAGTGACCCCAACAGTATTGCGTACCATAGCCATGCCTGCACTGTGCCCAGGACTGGTGCGGTGGCCAGGGCTGCCAAAAGCCTCTATAGTTGCACAATGCTGGCATAGGTGTGGGAGTGTGTGTCTGTCTATCCAGTGTATGGTAGCTGCCAACACCTTACTCAGCCTGTCAATGTGCATAATGAGAAGCAAGGTACCATGGGTATAGCCTGGACAGGGTGGCCTGGCCTGGATGCATCTGCACAGGGCATAGGGCAATGGCTCGGACATTGTAGTGCCCAGCCACAACCTTCATGGACAGGGTGGCCACAGCATGTCCTGCTGGGAGGTCACTCTCACCCTTACTGAGCAGTGACCATGGCGTGGCTGGGTTCCCCCATAGTGCTATATTGCATTTCTCTCAAGTGAAATGTATGGGTTCTCTTTTCTGGGGCCTAACCACCGATTTATCTGTTTGGTGGGTATGCTCACATCTCTTCCAGGAACATGCACTGTGGACTAGCTAGCAGGCTGTCTGCAGTTATATGTGTGTGGCTGGTGACTCACTGTGTTTGCTGCTGGAGAATGTCAGATGGTGGTGGGGGCAGCTGAGCATTTCCAGGCCTACTGTCTTTCTGCCATTGCCTTATGGATGCGTACAGCTCTGCATTGGCTGCCCTGTAGGGTGTCTGTTCCCCAGCAGGACTGGGGTTGATGGCCTCCCTGTACTGCCACCATTACAGGGAGGTAGAATGTGGATCTGGTGGTGGGGGATCCTGTCTCCCACCCTGAGCCACAGAGGGTGGGTTGGGTGGTGGTACATAATCTGCCTATGGGTCCAAACACCCCCTCCCCTCTTTACCCCCATTATGTTACCATGGCACCAACACAGAATATGCACTATTCTGGGTGCCTCATAATGTATCCTAGGTGTGTTTACAGGAACTGCCTATCACACACACTGGCACTGATGGGTACCAGCAGTATAGCCTATTCTTGCCCTGAAAGGTGCTGCATACCTGGTGCTGGCCGCCCCACCGCACCCTCAGGTTGAGCCCAATACCCACACAATGTGACAGTCTGTAGCTACTCTGTGCCACTAACACACACCGTCGGCACCCCCTACTAGGCTGAGGTGCTGTGGGGGTGCACTCGGTCAGTTGCCCCTACCAGGATGAGGTGCTGTGGGGTGCATACCCCATCTTGTGATCATCTGTAGACTGCTGATTTGCATGTGCTGGCAATCATGGGTACGGGTGGGTTGACCCTATCCTGGTAACCATAGCAGAATCTTTGTGTGGTGATGTGCAGTCCTTCTGTAGCCAGTCAGGGTTTTTTTTGCAGCTGTAACCCACTGGTTACTTCACTGCCTGTGGAGCCAGAGGTCATGGGTTTGATCCCACAGTGGGGTTATTTGATAGGGCTGTCTGAGGCATTGTCTATTTTTAATGTAAATTAGTGCTGCCAGCAAAAACACCCTCACAGTGCTGTAACCTTAAGGTGCCTCATAAGGCGCCCCATAAAGTGCCTTATAAGGCGTCCTATAGGGGACATTATAGGGTGCCTTGGCGGACAGTGCACTTTATAATGTTCCCTCTGGAGTGCTTTATAGAGCGCCTTATGCAGCACCTTGGGCTCTTTAACCTGGAAAAGAGACGGCTGAGGGGAGATATGATAGAAGTCTATAAATTAATGAACGGAGTGGAACGGGTAAACGTAGATCGATTGCTTACGTTATCAGAATATAGAAAGACTAGGGGACATGCAATGAAGCTACAGGGTAAACTATTTAAGACTAATAAAAGAAAATATTTTTTCACTCAACGTGTAATCAAACTCTGGAATTTGTTACCGGAGGATGTAGTAAAGGCTGTTAGTGTAGCTGGGTTTAAAAAAGGTTTGGACAAGTTCCTGGTGGAAAGGTCCATAAACTATTATTAAGAAGGGACCCAGGATATCAATGCTTGACCCAGTACAAGCATTGCGGAACCTGTGTCTTTTGGGGAAACTGCTAGGTACGTATGACCTAGATTGGCCACTGTTGGAAACAGGATACTGGGCTTGATGGACCTTGGTCTGACCCAGTATGGCATATCTTATGTTCTTATGTTCTTATACCTTAGGTTACGGCACTGTGAGGGTGTGTTTTCTGGCAGCACTAATTAAAATAAAAATAAAATGCCTCACTGCTTAATTGTAAAGGGTAATGCCTCAGCCAGCCTAATTCATTAGGCACATTGAACCTATGACCCCTGTACCATCAGGCAGTGTATTAACCAATGTGCTGCACCTCTGCTGCTCTGTTTGCATGTCAGCGCACCTATTTAAGATTAACACACGTTAACATGGCACGCCTCCCTCTATCGTGTGATAATGTGCGCCACGCAACTTATTGCGCAATTGCTACATTTAGACCAGAGCGCCACTCTCCTTATGGCATCCTGCACATTATTGCTGGGTGCACATTAAGACGGTGTAGTAAACATACCCCCTGGTGTAACTGTTTAGCCAGCCATTGCTATGTGAAAAGGCATAGCACACCGGTTAATACAATGTCCTAAGAGCCAGTGGTGATGGATTTGAGAACCAAGTGTGGCAACAACCAGAGAAATGCATAATAAACAAATTGTGTTTAAAATTGTCAGACACATCACTGCAATGTGCATCTGCAGCATAGATCTTTATATATATTGTTTGTGACACCATTTCCTGTGTACCAGCTGTGGCATAGGCATGGGCACATTGCTAGCACGCCTCAATGATGCGCGCTGTGTGTGTTGAGGCGCATAGGTGCTGCTGCGTGCCACGGCGCACATGTGCGTGCGCCCGTGAGCAAGGCATTGGTGAAAATGGCTACCTGGTCAAGGAAGCCAGCCTTCACGAGAAAGGAGCTTCGCCACCTCGCAGGCCTCATCTGCACAAGGCAGCACAAGCTGTTCCCAGGATCCTCCAAGTGGCAGGACCTGGGGAGAGTCAGGAGGGCCTGGGACCGCGTGACACGGCGCTACAATCGTCTGGCAGACTACCCATGTGAGGTAAGTGTATGGGGACAGGTCAGTATATCCATATACATATCCAGTGTTGATTGTAGCTGTGCTGTGCATGTAGTCTATCTCATTTATGTTTATTAGTTAAACTCACGTGATATACTGTCTATGTATCACATCAGAGTGGTTTGCCCTATCCCCAGGAGGCTAAGGACCTGATCACAGAGTTCCAGATGTCATCCTGGTGTTATGGCAGCTGCTGCTGTTGATGTGTTAAAACACACCATAACACAAGGAGCCCATAGATCTGCCTAAAGAGGTTTTGTAAACATCATGCTGATATGATAGGTTCCGCATTTGCAGGGTCACACATCTGCCCTACCCTTAGGGGTCCTGAGACGTGCTCCAAATGGTCTGTCAGTCCCCCTGGTGATATGGTTGTGTGTGCCTTTGCAGTTTAAAACATCTGCCCTACCCCCAGGAGTCCTGAGAGTCCGTCAAAGTGTGCTGTCAGTCACCCTGGTGGTATGGTTTATGCTGCTGTTGCTGTTTTCTAATTCCCCCTACCCCCAGGAGTCCTGAAAGCCCATCAAAGTGGGCTGACAATCACCCTGGTGGTATGGTTTATGCTGCTGTTGCTGTTTTCTAATTCCCCCTACCCCCAGGAGTCCTGAGAACCCATCAAAGTGGGCTGTCAGTCACCCTGGTGGCATGGTGTATGCTGCTGTTGCTGTGTTATATTCTACCCTACCCCCAGGAGTCCTGAGACCTGCTGAAAGTGTCCTGTCAGTCACCCTGGTGATATGGTGTATGTTGCTGATGATGTGTGCTAAGGCACCCTACCCCCAGGAGGCCTGAGACCTGAGTGCAAAGGTGGATATGGCATCTAGATATTGTTGTAGGTGATGCTGGGTTGAGACACACATTTGCCTTATTCCCCGGAGGCCCAGACCCCAGTACACATGTCTGTTATGGCTCTTGATTGTATGGTCGGTGCAGATGGAATGATACAGAGGCATTATAATATCCTTTGCTTTATGTTCCATTCCTTTCCTTATGATACCTAGCATTCTATTTGCTCTCTTGGCCACCACTGCACACTGGGTGAAGGGTTTTAACATGTTATCCACAATGACGCCTAAATCTTTTTCCTGGGTGGTGGTTCCCAATGTGGAACCTTGCATCATGTAACCATAGTTTGGGTTGTTCTTTCCTAGGTGCATAACTTTGCACTTGTCCACATTAAATTTCATCTGCCATTTGGATGCCCAGTCTTCCAATTTATCAAGATCCTTTTGCAATTTTGCAATTTTCCACAATCCTGTTGGATTTTAACAACTTTAAATAGTTTTGTGTCATCTGTAAATTTGATAACCTTACTCGTTATTCCCTTTTCCAGGTCATTTATGAATATGTCAAAAAGCAGCGGACCCAGCACAGATCTCTAGGGTACTCCACTATTCACCTTTTTCCATTGGGAAAATTGGTCATTTAGCCCTACCCTCTGCTTTCTATCTTTTAACAAGTTCCTGATCCACAATAGTACGCTGCCTTCTATCCCATGACTTTTTAGTTTTACCAAAAGTCTCTGATGAGGGACCTTGTCAAAGGCTTTCTGAAAGTCCAGATACACTATATCAACTGATTCACCTTTGTCTACCTGTTTATTCACACCTTCAAAAAACAACAGATTAGTAAGACAAGATCTTCCTTGTCTAAAGCCATGTTGGCTGTCTCCCATTAGACCATGACTATCTATATGCTGAGTAATTTTGTTCTTAAATGCTCATGGTATGCATTTTGTCATGGTATTCAGGTTGCAGACTGCAGCTAGCCAGCCCTTTGGGGCTGCACATTACCTCCCCGTTCATGGTCACATATCCGTCACTGCAGGCCAGAGCCCCCATGCCATCATACTGGCATGTCATGGAGATGCCGTTGCCACATTTGTGCCCGTGCCTTGGGTCCCACCTTTTCAATGCATGCCATCTTGTCACTACCACTTGTCCATGTCCACTACCAGCTTCAACCCTGTGTTTGTATTCTGATGTGAGGTGGCACTTGTAACCTTTCGCCGCTTCCTACGTTCGGTTACTCTCCTGTTGGTCCTGGGTCCACTTCGCAGAGGCAGTAGGGTTTGTAGCACAACAAGACAACCAAACTAGTGTGGTTTGAAAAAAAGGTTTTTATATAGAAATAGGCCTCTTACATGGGTACATAACAGAGGTATATAGTGGTTACCAAGCTGCTTCCGTGTATATCAATGACTCGATGTGTGTGCCTGGGTGTGGGAGAGAGAGAGAAAAAAAGGGGGGGTAAAGAGAAGTGTGTCTCAGAGTCTCATAGTAAGAAATGTCCGATGAATAGGAAGAGAGATAGAATTTTTGTCCTTCTCTGTATTTATAGTGAAGTTCTCCTTTTCCAGCACCTCCCTTTGTCATACTTTGGTCTGTTTGAGGTCTGTTATCACCTGATTAGCAAGGAGGGGCTGTTGTCCTGCAGACTAATCTCATCAGGCATGCTAAACCCATCAAGTCTCTGGAGACATCCTATCTGACATCACCAGGGTGTCAGAGCTGCCTGCAGGCCATGGTCTGGGAAAAGCCATGAAACCTATGCTAGGCATAATGTCATGCTGTATGCTGACATCTCCCACATTTTTTTTTCTGGGAAATGGTGGAAGCAAACCTGTGGTACCTGTCCCCGCTGCAATTACTATATACATGATAATAGGCAGCTTGTCTGTTACCTCCTGTTTAAATACCTTGCTATGTCCAGCAGGTCCCCTATCCTGCACAGTACTGTCTCTAGTGTTCTAGAGATGAGCAAGTCCCATTATGATTCCAAACCTCGTGTCATAGGTAGGCTAGCCACTACTGGGTGGGGAAACCCAATATGCCACCTCAGTGCCCGTCTTAGAGAGAATGAACAGTGCATAAGGGATGCAGGAATTTCTGAGGAGGTTAAAGCCGAAAGGTACCAGGATGCTATGAGTGAGGGTAGGAAGTAATTCTAGATTGCAGCTGACTCTGGTATTCAATGTAGTAGGAAATGCCAAATTAGCAGGCCAAATGAGCGTGGATGTAGAGGTGGATGCTGGAGAAATTAAGTGTAACTATCTTAAAATGTTGATGGTATTTTGTAGGACATGCGCTGCAAAGAGATGTACATGTGTTTCATTTTACAACACAGGAAAATTATGATAATGCATAGCAATATTTCTACAGCAGTTAAAATAATAATAGGGTGAATAAAAACATTAAAGACATGATCAGCAGTAAGTGAGTAACCAAATAACAGTTCCCAGACAGACACTGAGCATCTTGTAGCAAGTGTTCAACAGTTTGTCAAATGTGCCCATTCTCATAAGTGATGGTGTGATTCACTTCGGTGGCTGTTGTTTTAAGGTGATCAATATAGGCATGGAGTTCTGTAAAGTTGAGCAGTTTATGTAATGTCTCTTCTCCCATGCCAAGTGATAATGGATGCACAGCATATGAGATAAAGTCTGGAATGTCAATAAAGTCATTGGTAACCAGTGGTGTGGAATAAGTTGTCCCGTTAATGGTGATGGAGACCAGTGGTGTATGACTGCACCACGTATTGTTTAGTAAATACTTTGAACTGTACAGCAAAGTGTTCTTAGGAAGGCGAATGTCATGCATTTTGGGAGCAATTGAAAAAGAAACATTCTGGGGAAAGAACAGATGAAAACAAAAGTGTCCAGCTCCAAGGTAATACAAACTGTGTGAGGTAGTCAGGGAGTATGAAAGCTTAACGGGCAGGGAGCAAGAGGAAGAATTGTTCCAGCAGGAGGTGTCAGCCTCTTTAAATTGGTGCAGTTCACACTTGAACTGAAATGTAGTCTGCTCACACAAACTGGGGTCCATAGGCTTGAATGAAGTCAAGGTATCGTCCAGTGGCTGCACACAGGTGAGATGGTCCACAGGATACATAAGCATGTTATCAAACTGCACACCGATATTAACAACAGAGTAAATAACTGTGTGTTGTCCTGACCATGTGATCAAAGTACAGATAGAGCAGCCTTGTGGTGAACAAATGGGAACACTAACTGTCCACCAATCAAGGTGATCTACAAGGTGATCTTCTGCATTGGGCCAGGACTCCTGCTCCACACATATCTATATCTATGCATCTCTGTATAGTCATATCTGTGTGGATCTGGGCATAAACATACAAATGCAAACAGTGTTGAGGGTTGGCCCTGTGGTCAGGGCAACTGCATAGTATATTGGAAACCAGGGGTTCAATCCACAGGGTCACATCACATGGTATTCCTTTGCCTTCTATGACAGGGCTCTGTGTACAGAATTGTTTAATTTTCTACGTATGTATGTATATGACCAAAGATATCCATTGGTGCCAGGTAGTACCTCTGTGCCTTAACCCATTGGTGTTCAATACAGGGCGTTTTTGGGCACACACCCCCATGGTTTGTTCCTTCGACTCTGCCTTGGGTGCCGCTCTGTGTTCTGCTATTAGGTCTTCCCACCATCCCCCATAATGCATTGCACATTCTGACCTGAATTATGCATGCCCTCCAGGACAGGCAGAGGCTCTCTCCCTTCACACAACAGCATGCTTTTACAGGCCCTCATGGCCTTCATCACACATAAGGCTACAGAGACCATTACCTAGCATTTGCAAAGATTTATTTATTTATTTATTTATTTATCTATCTATTTCTTCTATACCGCCCCTTCCAGAGATCAGGGGCGGTTTACATGGAACAAGTAAACATTTGTATACTGCTGTATACATTACATGGAACAGAGATTTTTAACTTTATACAGATAATAGATACTATATTACATGGAACAGAGATTTTTAACTTTATACAGATAACAGAGCATTAAACTGTCGGAACTATTTACATTTTGTATACTTTTATAAATTCCTGTATTATAATATTGAGCAGAATTTTCTAACTTTTTACAGGTAGTGAGGCGAGGAACTGCTGAAACTATTACAATGGTTCTTTACCAAAAGGTTATATACAATGAATTACAGGGTGAAGCATTCGTTAGTCATGTGTGAGTGGATCACCATGATCTCCATGATCACCATGATTGGGAAGTGGGTCACACAGCACCTGGCCCACAGGGTCAGTACAGCCATATCAGAACTTCTCTGGTACAGCCACAGATCTACATAATAGCTATTGAGCTGCATGTGTAATCTATACTGTATGCTGCTGTGCGCAATATGGTCACGTCCAGTCCTATTTTGGCATGTCCTGGGCTCTCTTGTTGGTAGACCCATTTGTTTCTGGACCTTAGGAAAGTGTTAAGCATCCTATTACACACAGCCGGGTTGTAGCAATAGGTTCATCTGTGGCGTGCATTGTCATTGCAAATGGTGGTGGAAAAGGTGTAGGGGGCCCCATAATGGCGGACAGAGGCAATCCAGACACCACAGCACAGGCTTCAACCCATTACCCTAATGCTCCAATTGGACACAGCTGGCACTGTCACTCTGCATGTCTCAACAGACCCAGGGACATTAGTTGTGTGCACACCCAAGCTGTCCCAAGGCTGTTCCACACACAGAATATATGTGTTCTGTACAGTCATGTGAACCCTGTTTGTCTGAAATTCTCACCAACCTCAGACAGCAGGTGCAAGACCTGAGCTATCAGGGAGACAACTGCAGCTTCAAGCTGTGCGTAACTGTATGTGGCTACCTAGCCTGCATAGAGTCACACCACAGTCAGGGTGATGGTGGTGTATCAGCAATCTCTGCTGTTTGCACCCTAGTCAGGCTAGCAGCTATCACATGACCTCTCGCACATATGCATGGTGTGCTAATTGTGTTGTTTCACTTATTTCCTTTTATTCTGATTGATTTTCTCTTCTTTCAGGATTTTTCTCCTCTTATCTAGAGGACTATAAGATACGCGATATATGATTAAATTGTAAAAAAATATATTACTTTCATATTATTGTTATTGTACCTTTCTTGTTCAAGCTTATGTCTGTAAGCCTTTTTAAATCTATGAAAAATAAAATTTATAAAAAACATACAGTATATATATGAAAACTAACTTTATCTATTTAGATATTTAAGTTCTAATGCATCATAAAAGAGCACATTTTCTGCACCAAGAAACAATGGAGTATGTTTACTAAACCATCTTAACGTGCGCTCTCCCACGTTATCGCACAATAAGGCGCCTTATCGCTCTATAATGGCGCTTTACCGGGCGATAAGGCGCAAACGAGCACTGAAGGCAGAGAAAGGCTCCCGGAGGGTGGAGGAAGGCTCCCCAGGAGCGGAGAGAGAGGGTCAATGGGCAGAGAGTGGGAGGGGAGAGGCTCCCTGCACACTAACGCTGTGAAATCCGAGACTGAAAACTAACCAGTGAAACCCTGGCGTTAGAGCTGATTTAAAGGGAAAAGAAACCATTTACGTCAGCAATGTACAGCAAAAACAGGGAAACCTACAAAAAGTGATAAGTGTGATACATGTGCACGTAACAAAAGAGCAAATAAACAGTGAAAATGACCTGAACAAAATGGAAAACAAACATAACCAAGCTGGCCAATAGTGATATCAATGGGAAACATCAAAAAACAGTCCCAAGAAAGCTCCAAAAAAAAGATATGAATTTTGGAAAGGTCTATGCTCCGTCCCCATACAAGGTGAATGAGACCACAGTGAAATTGCGCTGAGCAGGTTTTTCCCCTCCATCGGACAGGGTTCCTATGGCATACACATGTTCCGCAACAGCAGGGCGGGCATGTCGGAATGGGCAACTGGACAGATGCTGGAAAAGGGGACACAGAGGGCTGCAGGCGGCACATGCTGTGGTGCAGCTGGGCCACAGTGCGGACTAGGGTGATGCCTAGCTGGCCCATAGGAATGCTGAAACAGTAGAGCAGCCAGACAGCAACTGCTGAGGGCCCAACATGGGCACGAGTGTGCTTCCCACGGTGTCACAGGGGATAGTACAAAGCAGGTACCCCCAATGGCACGGAACATTGGCAGGCGGTGCTGGGGGGAAGCATGGACAGCTATGCAGGCACCCCTACCCCAGAACCCACACCATAGGCAGCTGCCTACCCGCACACTGGATGGCCTGAGACTGCGCACCACCAGCACCACCAGCAGAAGGGCATGTCAGCATGGTGGCAGAGGGGTACTGGTGGTGGAGGGGGCAGTGACAGCTGCCCAGAGCAGACCATGGCCTAGCCCTCTTTAGGTGGGTGCCGTGCACTGCAACAGGCAGGCTCTGTCTGACAAACAGTCATGGTATCTCTAGGGAATACACAGCCTCTGTGGCAACATGGTGGTGCAGTGAACACAGCCAGTGTGTTCAGGAGCAGAAAGTCACAGGTTCAAGTCCCAGCTGTGGTTCCTGCCAACCCAGTCCCCTTATTTTACCCACTACTAAAACATGGTAATACAGACAGAACCTTTATTGCAGATAACAGAAACATGCCCAATATGCCTACATTTTACCCTACAGAGCACAGACACCATAAACATGCGCATTAACTAGAGCAGAGTCTCCCAAATGCAGTCCTGGAGGACCAAACACCATTCAGGTTCCATGCTGCCTCTAATAAACACGGCTGTGCTGCATGTCTATGCACCGCCCCCATGGTATGCAGATGTATCTCATGCATATTCATTAGGGACAGCATGAAAACCCGAACAGTGTTTGGCACACCAGGACTGGAGTTGGGAACCTCTGCCCTAGAGCAGCAGCCAACAGGGGCAGACACACCCTCACCCACAGGCTCCATTATCCAAAGCCTCCTGGAGAGGCAGGATGTTGGGCCCTGCGTGCATCTCCCAATACTAGCACTTGCATACCTTAGCAATGCCACCCTAAACCTGGGAATACGGTACACACCTATCAAAAGGTTGCTATGATTACTGGCAGATAGCAATTCCTAAGTTAAGCACAATTTGCTGATTGAGCTGCATCATAGCAATCTTTCTGATGTCTGTGGAGTGTGCTTCAGGTCTGGTGTCTGACAGTGTTTACCACCCTGGGGAGTGACCCCAACAGTATTGCATACCATAGCCATGCCTGTACTGTGCCCAGGACTGGTGCAGTGGCCAGGGCTGCCAAAAGCCTCTATATTTGCAAAATGCTGGCATAGGTGTGGGAGCGTGTGTTTGTCTATCCAGTGTGTGGTGTCTGCCAACATCTTCCTCAGCCCACACTGTTGCCAGTGTAAGCCTGCCAATGTGCATAATGAGGAGCAAGGTACCATGGGTATAGCCCGGACAGGGTGGCCTGGCCAGGATGTATCTGCACAGGGCATAGGGCAATGGCTCGGACATTGTAGTGCCTGACAACCACCTGCACAGACAGGGTGGCCACAGCATGTCCTGCTGGGAGGTCACTCTCACACTGACTGAGCAGTGACCACGGCATGGCTAGGTTCCCCCATAGTGGTGTATAGTACTTCACTCATATGATGTTTATGGGTTTCCCTTTGGGGCCCAATCACTGACTTATCTGCTTGGTGTGTATGCTGACATCCCAGTTCTGGGTACATGCATCTCCTCCAGGAACATGCACTATGGACTAGCTAGTAGACTGTCTGTAGTTAGTATGTGTCTGGCTGGAACACCTTTCAGGGTGCAGCGGCTGGAGGCTTGCTGCTGGAGAATGTCAGATAGTGGTGGGGGGGCAGCTGAGCATTTCCAGGCCTACTGTCTGTCTGTCTGCCTTGCCTTATGGCTGTGTACAGCTCTGCATTGACTGCCCTGTAGGGTGTCTGTTCCCCAGCAGGACTGGGGTTGATAGGCCCCTCTACTGCCACCATTGCAGGGAGGTAGAATGTGGATCTGCTGGTGGGAGATCCAGTTTCCCCACCCTGAGCCACAGGGGTGGGTTGGGTGGTGGTACATAATCTGCCTATGGGTCCAAACACCCACCCCACCCCTTCACCTACATCATGTGACCATGGCACCAACACAGGATATGCACTATTCTGGGTACATCATAGCCCATAAGGGCTAGACATGACTGAGAAATACAGATGGACACAGATGTAGTCTAAGTGTGTCTGCAGTGGGGTGCCCTGCTTATAGTGTCATCAGTTGACTTTGGCCCACTCGGAGGCACTCTGAACTAAGCCGGGGCTTCTGGTGAAGAGGGGGTGTGCGTCCTCCTGCTGCAGAGGTGGCTGGTGAACTACTTGGGGTACATCTTCAGGGAGGTGTCCCCCCCCCCTGCCCCAGGCTCTGCCCAGGGTGGTGGCAGAGCTGAGGGGATTGGCCTATAAAGATACTGGGACGGACAGAGTGGAATGTCTGGAGATTCTGGGGCAGAATAAATGGGCAGCTTTTTTGTTTCTATAGAGCCAGACTTCCGGGTCCCCCTCCCTTGTGGTTGCTACTAATCTCCTACACTGTTTCTCATAACAACGCTTTATCCAGGAGGGCTTTTTTTATTTTTTCACTTCACAAACACTTAACCAGGAATCTATATAGGGGACTTGATCAGGGAACATTTTTTCCTACAATCTGATGAACATGGGAAACTACGCTAATATCAAAGGTGCCCTCACGGGGCCATGAAGTAGCTAATACTGACCACTCCCTGTCACAGAGCATTTCTAATAGGGATGGAGACATTTTAATTCCGTAGTCTCTAGCAAATCCCTTGCTAAAATTCCTAGTCATACATTTCAACAGAATCTGCGTGGACTCCGACCCTCCCCCCCCCTGCTGACGTACTTGACAATGGACAGAGGGAGCGGGCAGTCAGGCTGCATTTTCCTGAGGACTACGAGTCAGAACTGTGCAACAATATTAAACAAAGGGTAGGCAGAAAACATAAGCTTAGATTAGTTGCAATAAGCATAATAGATGTATGTGCTCATTCTAAATAGCAACTGTCTAAACCTAGGTAAAGGCTTTAAACTAAGACTGTACTTCTGAAACTGAGATTTTAAAAGACCTTTCAAAACACAGTACATTGTTTCTCTGGACACCAATACATCTTACAGTTCGGGAAAGACAGGCATTTGAAACTGATACTTTAAACAAATTACTCAGCGTTACAGCCAGCCTTGAAAATTATCTTAACAAAATAAACAGTAGGTCTCTTTCCTGACTTTCAAAGCAGCCGTAAATTACTAGACAGAGCAGCTGTAAATACTAAGGGTTAAAATAAAATAAAATAAAATAAATAAAAAGTGCTTATCAACCTTTAACAGGGTGGAATTTTATTTATTTATTTATTTAGCATATATTTGTATACCGCTACTTCCAGCGATCAGCAGTGGATTAGATTACATATTGGAAACTGTCAAATCAGGACAGAATAATTTGGAATATATACAAGGTGATTTGTAAGGTGAGCACAACACACAGTAGTTAGGTAATTGGGTTACTTTACATATGTACAGCAAGACTCCACAGGTCTGAAATGTCTGATGCATATCTCCCCTGTCCCTCCTCTCCCATGGAGTGTACATCTGATGTATTGCATGATAAGATCCATTAACTATGACTGTTACTTGGGCCTTGAATGTGAAGTATCAAGCATAATTCCCAGATGAGTTAATTAATGAGTAAGAGGAATAGGAATGCTGGCAATAGTGGGACTCACGGTTCGTATGGAAGAGCTTCAGGTTCCATAAAGCTTGTGACTTTAGAGGGTTTAAGTTGTAGGCCATTTCTAAACAGCCAGTCAGAGGAGGAATCTAGACATACATTCAGAAAAGAAAGATCAGGGGAAATAGTGGATGAGTAGTGAACCAGTAATATATCATCGGAGTAATAAAAACCACTAATACTGTGGCCCAATTAATGTGGGCAGTGGAGCAAGAAAAATGCCAAAGAGAGATAGAGACAAAATAGACCCCTGGGGGACCCCACACGGATATATCAGTGGTAAAGAACCTGTTGAGTAATGAGTCTGAACCCTAAATGAATGATTATAAAGAAGAGAGGTGAACCATCTCAGTGCAGTTCCTTTGATATTGACATTCTGAAAGCGTTGAAGGAGAAGCGAATGACTGATAGTTTCGAAGATAGCTGATAGATCTAATGTAACCACCAAAGCCGATTTGTAAGAGTCTAAATTTTCATGTAGTTCACTAATTAGAGTCAGAAGGGCAGTTTCCCTTTCTGAAACCTGAAAGTCTAGAGTGTAATACAGTATATTTGTTTTTTCCTTGAAGTCAGAAAGTTGGATGAACCTGACTTTTTCAATTACTTTCAACAAATATGGGAGATTTGAAACCAGACGAGAATTAGTCTGCGGTGAAACATTTAGGGGTATGCTTACTAAACTGTGGTAACGTTACATACCACGGGTTATATAACGTTAACGATCGTTAGGTAAAGTTAACGTGCGTTAACATTACTTAATGATCGTTAACGTCTCCGGCCGCGGTAAACACCACAGAAAGTGGAGAGAGGGCGGAGAGAAGGGGTCAATGGGCAGAGAGTGGGCAGGGAGAGGCCCCTTTCACACTAACGCGCTGAACTGAAGGGCCGAATCTAACCGCGAATGAAAACCTGCCGTTAGATGCACATTTGCTGGACAGAGAAACCATTTAAGTGTTAGCAATGTACAACCTAGGCAAGGAGCCCAAGAAATGTGATAGTAGTACTCCATTTTCAGCAACACCATAGTGCCAAAGTATGAATGGCCACTATGGCGATGGTGCAAATGGGGCATAGGGGGCTGCAGGCGGGACATGTAGCATGTTCAACTGGGGCACAGGGTGGACCAGGCGGGCACCTAGGTGGCACATAGGAACATAGAAACCAGAAATCAGCAAGACAGCAGCTGACCAAGGCCAAACACAATCCACCAATATCTACCTGGTTCACCCTAGCCAATAGTTGCTAGGGCACTGACCTGACATCCCCCCAGACATCCCACCCCCATGTGGAAGGGACATAATATTGGGAGGCAGTGATGGGGGGGGGGATGTGAGGATGTCTATGTATGCCCCCCCCCCACCCCGGAATCTGCTCCCTAGGCGGGCGCCTACCTACACAATGGATGGCCTGGGACTGCACACTACCAGCACTGGCAGCAAATGGCCATGTCAGCTTGGCAGGGGGGTGTGTGCTCATGCTGGAGGGGGCAGTGCCACCTCCCTGCAGTGGACCTAGGCCATGCCCTGCATCAGTACGTGGTGTGCAGTGCAACATACAAAGTCTGGCTGAGGAAAAGTACAGGTAGCCCCAGGGACTATTGTGCATCTGTGGCAACAGTGTGGTGCAGTACACCCAGCCAGTGTGTCCAGAAGCAGAGGGTCACAGGTTCAAGCCCCAGCTGTGGTTCCTGCAGAGCATGTCCCCATGTTTTACCCTACAATGCAGATACAACAGCAACATGTGCAAAGCCCAAAGCAGCGGCGAACAGGGGTACAAACACCCACCCACACAGGCTCCACAATCCAAAGATGCATGGAGAGTCAGGCTGTTGGCCCCAGCATTGAGCTGAAATTATCACCAGAGCACCACTACTACCCCCTGCACAGTTTAGCAATGTCAGCACTGTGATCAGGACCAGTGTGGCGGGCAGGGTTGTCAACCACCCCTATCTTTGTACAATGCTGCAATACGAGTGAGCATGTGTGTATGTCTATTCATTGTTCTGTGGCTGCCCACTCTTCACTGGGCCCAAAATGTCCCATTGTTACCAGCATTAGCCTGAATAGGTGCATAATGAGGAGCAAGGTATTTTGGGTATGGCCCGGACAGGGCAGATTGGCCAGGATGCATCTTCACAGGGTGTGGGGCAATGGCTGGGACACTGTAGTGCTTGACCACCACCTGCATGGACAGGGTGGCCACAGCATGGCATGCTGGGAGGGCACTCACTCTGACTGAGCAGTGACCATGGCAGGTCTAGGTTCCCACATAGCGCTCTACACTATCTGCTTCTAGTGATATATTTGTGTTCCCCAGTGCTGGGGTCCCAATCACTGAGATGTCTGCATGCTGCACTATGGACTGGCTGGTGGACAATGTTCTCTCTAATTTTCCGTAGGCTGTGTGTGCATAAAATATCAGTTGTGCAGCTTTTGAAGGAAGGTTAAATTTTTGTGCGCCACATAACGACACTCGGAGTTATATACTTTAAAATTTGACTATACGTCAGAATACAGTATGAATACCACACTGATTGCACTAGAAAATATTGTAGAACTTGTGAAAACCGTAAATACACAACAACTTTTAAATTTTAAGACGTCTGTGTTGTTTTCTATCAGAATCAGAACCGTAATTTTTGTGCGCTCTGTTATAAAGTATGTGCGCTCGTTCGGCGATGTGTGTGCGCGCGCACACGCGCACAGCTTAGAGGGAACAGTGCTGGTGGACTGTCTGCAGTTAGACTGTGCATGATCAGAACACATATAAGGTACAGTCTGACTGTGTTGTCTGCTGGTGACTGGCAGACAGTGGAGGGAGTCAGTTGTGGTTTTCCAGACCTAACTCCAGCATTGCTGTTGGTCTGCCACTACTCCAGTCATAGGAATGGCTCTGGCCCACCAGCCCTGGAGGGCTGTCTCATCCAAACAGGATGGAGGTTGCTTCCCCAGGGCGGGCGCACCTGTTGTTTACCTACAAAAAGGGTGATGTGGGCCCCTTGGGGTATGTAGTGTATACCACTGTGACCCATAAAGGCACTGCTACACACACCTCATGCAATTCTAGGAACCCCTCTGCCCTGATAACAGCTGCCCATATCAGCCAGACCCTAACACGGGGTACACATCAATCTGGCTGGTGTCTGGTCCCACAGGGCCACATGTGACTGCGGAATACAGATGGACACCAAATTACCTTCGGCTGCATTGCAAGGAACACCTGTCACACACGGATAGTGATGGGGATGTACAGCAGGACCTATCTCTAGCACCACATGTACTGCGGACCTAGTGCTGGACACCCATCCTATCCCTCAGGGTGAACACAGAACCTGCACAATGGCATGGTCTGTAGCTACTCTGTGCCAGTATCACGCACTGTCAGTTCGTCTTTCCAAGCTGAGGTACCACAGAGGTGCAGACCCCATTTGGTGATCAGCTGTAGACTGCTATTCAGCATGTGCATTGCATCATGGGTACTGGTGAGGTTACCCTATCCTGGCACTCAGAGCAGACAGTTTGTGCGGTGACCTGCAGTCCTTCTGTACCCAGACATTGCTGTGACATACACCATGGAGGTATAGCCTACTGGTTAATACAATGCCATTCTTGGCACTGTTCATGGGTTCAATTCCTCATTGTTCCCTCTTCTCATGCCTGTCCTACTCAAATAGTGTGCATGCCTGTAGAGGTCATATTTTTGCAGATCTGTGCTTCCAGCCCATAATACCCTCGCCACAATTGCCAACATTCCCTCGGTCCGTCTATCTGCGTCTGTCAGCTGTGTAGAGTCCTGTCTGCCAGTGCAGGCTGCCACCCCATGTCCTGCACTGCTACCCTTTCCTGCATTGTGCCTCTTCATGCTTGCCTCGCCTGTGCCTGATCTTCATGGCACCACCACTCCTCTGTCCACCCATCATTGTAACTATCCTGCCACCTCCGCCTCCACTGGGGGACATGTATTCCCATCATCTGCCACCAACTGTTTTTCCAGTACTTTACATTGCCAACACCCTGTGCTGTGGTACAGCTGCCCCACCATATTTGTCATCAGTACTGGCAGGCACATGGGATGCCCGCAGATATGGCAGGTCCAGCTGCTCCCACCTCTCCCTCCTTCACTCACCTGTTCATTGCCTTTCCTGAGTGCTCTATCTAGTGTTAGGGCTACATCTGTCTCTGTTCCACACAGGTCATGCATGTCATCCTGAGGCACCTTGCAGTTTCTAGGGCACACTATCCTAGGACACCATAACATTGTAAGGCCACCTTAACCTATGGTTCCATAGCCCAGGGTGCCTTCTGCGGTGCCTTGTCCAAGGGTGCCTAATATGGCTCTTAGTCTAGGAGGCCCTATAGGGTGCCTTATGAGGCACCTTACAGGGCACCTTACTAGGCACCTTATAAGGCACCTTACATGGCACCTTACAGGGCACCTTACTAGGCACCTTATAAGGTGCCTTACAAGGCGCCTTGCAAGATGCCTTACAAGGCGCCTTGTAACGCTCATCAGTCTAAGGCGCCTTGTAATGCGCGTTAGCTGCTACAGCTTGCTGTAACGATGCAACACCCACACCTTTATATGGGCATCTCTACCTTTACCGCGGAACCTACCGCGAATGACATTACCGCAGTTTAGTAAACATACCCCATAGATTTGCCTTCTTAAGATATGGATGAACTATCGCTTGCTTCAGTCTCTGAGGGAAGTAGCCACTGAGGAGACTCCTATTCACTATGGAGCAGGTGATGTCTAGAATATTTTGTTGTATTTCTTTGCTGATATATTTTTAATCTTTCTGATATTTATGAAAATGTTTTGTAGACTGCTCTATCTGGAGGAGAGCAGTATATAAAGCTTAAGAATAGAACATGTTTTATTTTTGGTAATCACCTGTTAGATTTCATAAGGATATAGCCAGCCTTGCTGCGAAAACCAAAATGGATAGCTGCCGCTGAGACAATTACATGTTATGCGGTAGCATTCCCATTTATGCTTCATTTCCTCAGTAAATACTTCTATACAATACTGCATTGAAAAAAAATTCAGAGGAGATGGCTGACCTAAAAAATGTACGCTGAAAAACAATATAATGTAGAAACAGAAGAGTCTGTCACACCCGTGGAATGTGGCAATGAGAGGGACTGTAAAAACTATACTAAAGTAGCAAATTCTACTATGTGAGACTGTCTCCTGACGTGAACGGTTCTATTGAGCAGACAATTCTGTCAAAAAATAATTAGTATGAGAAATAGTTCTTATTTCTTGCACCTGAAATATAGCTCCCTCCTTTTGCTTTTCAGACTCTTGGAGTATAATCATAGTTTTTCACTTTCCTTCTTGCCCTTTCATCCCAAAAGTACACTGAAGCAGAGAAGAGAGTCAAAAAGCAATTGGACAGACAGAAGGAATTAAAGCAGCAGTATTGGTTTTCATTATATTTCTCAGAATAGTAATTTCCCTTTTTCATGATACTTTTTTTTAAATTTCTGCTTTTTGGCATTATTCCATTGCCTGCTGGGACTTGTAATTCTGAGCTTTCATAACAAAAGCAGGCCTAAGGGGTCATGGATAACCAGCAGCATCATTAATGCATGGTGGTACATGGGCACCACTAACCTGAAACCACAGTGTGCAGAGCATCAGCAACCTGCTATGCCTGTGGTTCTCTTTCCCTCCTGTACCTTACCAAGCTGCGGCTGAGATAGCAATAATAATTTTAAAAAAAGCAAGGGGCGTGGTCGCTGTGGAGCCTTCTGGCCATGAGTTATTAAACCTCCATTGCGTCTAGCCCCCATAAGGAAGTATACATTGGAGGGAGTTGGAGTTGAGATGCAGCAGAGATACAGTAGCGCAGAGCTGAGGCTACACATGCCTTGCTTTTTAAAAAAATTATTGCTCTCTCAGCCATGGCTCGGTAAGATGTACAAGCAGCGGTGCAGCACCAAGCATGGTACTGGGCTGGGTGAGGAGGGGAAGAGAGGGGAGACTCAAGGAGAAAGGGAAGAAAGAGGGGTTTTATGATGTAGGACCATGTATGAGGAGAGCTAGAGGAGATGCTGGACTGTGGGAGTGGGGAGAGAAGGGGAAATTCTGGATCAGAGAAGAAAGGGGGAGAATGTGGATCACATGAAGGGACGGGGAATTGGAGGGAGATGCAGGAGGGGAAGAGGAAAAAGAGACAAGATAGTGGACCACATAGGGAGAGAGGATAGAGAAAGGGAGAGATGCTGTATCATGTGAGATTTGATGGAAGACATAGGGAGGATGCTGCATCATGGATCTGTGGGGGGAGGGGGGAGGAAAGACAAAGGGGGAGATGTTGAATCAGTTGGGGAGGTAAGAAGGAGAGGAGGGATAGCTGCTGGATCAGTGGGAAGTAGTAGGGAAGAGAGAGAGGAAAGATGTTGGATTGGGGGGGCAGGGAGAAAGAAGGGAGGCGCTCGAACAGTAGGGGAAGAGGAAGGGGGAGGGAAGACAGAGGATTGGTGCGGGACACTGGGGAGGGGGAGGGAAGAAATACGGCAGATGTTAGATATAGGGCATTCCCCTGAGAATGCTACCCTAGAGGTTCTGGATTTTAACTTTCTACCTTAAATCCTAAATTTGGCTTCCAAAACCTCCTTCCCGCACCTTCCTATGTCATTGTCATCCACATGTACCATGACAGTTGACTCCTCCCCAGCAGTATCTAAAATCCTATCTGGATAATGTGTGAGGTCTGCCACCTTGGCACTAGGCAGGCTAATTACCAAGTGATCCTCACATCCATCAGCCACCCAGCTGTCTACATTTCTAATGATCAACTCACCAACTACAATGGTAATCCTAACCCTTCCTTCCTGGGCACATGCCCTTGGAGACACATCCTTAGCATCAGAGGATACTGCATTACCTTGAGGTCACATCTTAGTTACAATATTATTTCCTGTCACACCAAGGTGATGCTCTTCTTCTAGGTTACCTTTCCCCTCCAAGGCAATACAGAGGCTGTCAGACTGGAGATAGGATTTCTCTATGATTGTTACTGAAAGTCCTCTCAATACACCTCTCTGTCTCCCTCAGCTTCTCCAGGTCTTCTACTCTAATCTCCTGAAGATTTAGCATTGTCAGAAAATAAGTGTATTAAAATAAATCAAATCAAATCACACTTGTTCTCTGAGAGTTAGGAGCTCTTTGCACTAGGTACACACATACATAGAAACATAGAAACATAGAAACATGATGACAGAAAAAGACCACAAGGCCCATCTAGTCTGTCCTTCCATAACAACAACTACAACAGTCCACTTTTTACCTTTAGAGATCCTATGTGTTGGTCCCATGCTTTTTTGAATTCAGTTACTGTCCTCATCTCTACCACCTCCACTGGGAGACTATTCCACGGATCCACTACTCTTTCCGTAAAGAAATATTTCCGCATATCACTCCTGAATCTATCTCCCTTCACCCTCATCCCATGTCCCCTCGTCGCAGAACTTACTTTCAATTGAAAGAGGCTCTCTCCCTGAACATTTATGCCACGGAGGTATTTAAACATCTCAATCATATCACCTCTATCCCGCCTTTCCTCTAAGGTGTACATATTAAGATCCTTAAGTCTGTCCTCATATGCTTTATAATGAAGACTACTAATCATCTTAGTAGCAACCCTCTGCACCGACTCCATCCTGTTCATATCCTTTTGAAGGTGCGGTCTCCAGAATTGCACACCATACTCCAAATGAGGTCGCACCAAAGACTTATACAGAGGCATTATCACCTCCTTTTTTCTGCTAGCCATTCCTCTCCGTATGCACCCAAGCATCCTTCTAGCTTTTGCCGTCGCCTTTTCTACCTGTTTAGCTACTTTAAGATCATCGGACACAACTACGCCTAGGTCCCGCTCTTCTTTAGTGGACAAAAGTACTTCACCTCCTATGCTGTATTGCTCCCTTGGATTGCTGCAGCCAAAATGCATGACCTTACATTTTTTAACATTAAATCCCAGCTGCCAAATTCTAGACCATTCTTCAAGCTTAGCTAGATCCCTCCTCATGTTATCTACACCTTCCTGGGTGTCTACTTTATTGCAGATTTTGGTATCATCCGCAAAGAGGCAAACCTTACCCGACAGCCCTTCCGCTATATCACTAACAAAGATGTTAAAAAGAATCGGACCAAGGACAGATCCCTGGGGCACACCACTGGTAACATCCTTCTCCTCAGAGTGAGCTCCATTTACTTGTACTCTTTGTCGCCTCCCACCCAACCAATTTCTAACCCAAGCAGTAACTTTAGGGTCCATCCCTAGGGTGCTCAGTTTGTTTATAAGTCGCCTGTGAGGAACAGTGTCAAAGGCTTTACTGAAATCTAAATACACCACATCTAGAGCTCTCCCTCGGTCCAACTCCCTGGTCACCCAGTCAAAGAAATCAATCAGATTTGTCTGACAAGACCTGCCTCTGGTGAATCCATGCTGCCTCGGATCCTGTAATCCGCTGGACTCCAGAAACCTCACTATTTTCTCTTTCTACAACGTTTCCATTAATTTACTCACCACTGAAGTTAAACTAACCGGCCTGTAGTTTTCAACCACATCCTTACTTCCGCTTTTGTGTAAAGGCACCACATGAGCCTCTCTCCAGTCCTTTGGCACCACTCCCGACTCCAACGAGGCATTGAAAAGGTCAGTCAGTGGAGTTGCTAGAACGTCCCCAAGTTCCCTCAGTATTCTAGGGTGTATCCCATCCGGTCCCATCGCTTTGTCTACTTTAAGTTGAGCTAGTTTCTCACGAACACAGTCTTCTGAAAATTGTTCAAGATGTCCCTCGCTTCTGTTCTTATTTGTGGGTGTTTTCTGAGGTCCTGCTCCTGGTTCTTCATCTGTGAACACAGAACAAAAATATTTGTTAAGCAATTCCGCTTTATCCTTATCAGCTTCTACATATTCCCCCCCTGTACCCTTGAGTCTGACAATACCACTATTGCCCTTCCTCTTCTCACTAATATATCTGAAAAATGTCTTATCTCCCCATTTTATTGCATTGGCTATTTCCTCCTCCTTTTGAATCTTTGCCTTCTTGACTACTTTGCTAGCTTCTCTAAGTTTTTCCAAATACAGATGCCTGTCTTCCTTTCTCTGTGATCTCTTGTATTTCATGAAGGCCTCCCTCTTTTTCTTCACTTTTTCAGCTACTTCCTTCGAAAACCATAGCGGTCTCCTGTTCCTTTTGCCTTTATTTACCATTTTAACAAAAAGGTTGGTTGCCTTTAAAATACCCCCTTTCAGTTTTGCCCACTGTTGTTCTACATCCCCCAGCTGTTCCCATCCCACTAATGACTCCCTGAGGTATTGGCCCATCTTCGCAAAGTTAGTCTTCCTAAAGTCTAAGATCTTTAACTTGGAATGGATTCTAACAGCCCTAGTCCTAATACTGAAACACACCATCTGGTGATCACTGGATGCAAAATGATCTCCCACTACAACATTAGAAACACTTTCACCATTGGTAAGCACCAAGTCCAGTATGGCCCCTTCACGTGTGGGGTCTGTTACCAATTGCCTGAATAGTTCTCCCTGTAGAGAATCCAGGATCTCCTTACTCCTAGATGATACTGCAGCAGGAAAGTGCCAATCAACATCTGGCATATTGAAATCTCCTAGCAGTAGCACTTCCCCTTTCCTAGCAATGCTGCGTATGTCTTCAATTAACTCTCTGTCCACCTCTTCCTCTTGTGAGGGAGGTCTGTATATCACACCAATGCAAATAGATTTCTCTTTCCCTCTTTCTAGTTTAACCCACAATGCCTCCTCTCTCCCTTTTAAGCTCTGTAATTCCAAAGCTTTAATAGTAGTTTTTAAATATAGTGCTACTCCTCCTCCCCTTCTTCCTACCCTGTCCTTTCTGAATAAAGTATAGACAACTTTGTGCGGCCCGCGACGGAGGAAAACAAAAAAAAACCCAAAACCCTGGCTTCTGCTGCTGCCGTTGCCGCCGTAGCAGCGGCAGAATCAATTGTCAAATTTTAAAAAAAAACTGACTTCTGCTGCTCAAGCAGCTGTCCTGCGGCCCCTTCCCCTCTGCCCGGAGATCCGACTCTGCTCTATCAGCGGCGTGCTTTTCAAGCCGCGACGAGAGTATTCCCCTCTCGCGCAGCTTGAAAAGTGAATAGGCTTAAACCGCGCGAGAGGGGAATACTCTCGTCGCGGCTTGAAAAGCACGCCGCTGATAGAGCAGAGTCGGATCTCCGGGCAGAGGGGAAGGGGCCGCAGGACAGCTGATTTTGCTGCTTGAGCAGCAGAAGTCAGTTTTTTTTTAATTTGACAATTGATTCTGCCGCTGCCACGGCGGCAACGGCAGCAGCAGAAGCCAGGGTTTTGGGGTTTTTTTTGTTTCCTCCTTCACTGGCCGGTAATGAGCTATGGAGGGGCTGACTGAAATGGGGTAATGGGGGTTAGGACTGGAAGTGGGCTTTTGGCAGGGGGGGGGGGTTATGACTGGTAATGGGCTGGGGGGGGTTATAACTGGTAATGGGCTATGGTGGGGGCTAGGACTGGAAATGGGCAGACGGGGGTTAGGACTGGAAGTGGGCTATCGGCAGGGGGGGGGGTTATGACTGGTAATGGGCTATGGTGGGGGCTAGGACTGGAAATGGGCAGATGGGGGTTAGGATTGGAAGTGGGCTATCGGCGGGGGGGGGGTTATGACTGGTAATGGGCTATGGTGGGGGCTAGGACTGTAAATGGGCAGATGGGGGTTAGGACTGGAAGTGGGCTATTGGCAGGGGGGGGTTATGACTGGTAATGGGCTATGGTGGGGGCTAGGACTGGAAATGGGCAGATGGGGGTTAGGACTGGAAGAGGGCTATCGGCAGGGGGGGGGTTATGACTGGTAATGGGCTATGGTGGGGGCTAGGACTGGAAATGGGCAGATGGGGGTTAGGACTGGAAGTGGGCTGATTGGGGGGTTAGGACTGGTAATGGCCTATGAGGGGAGGTAAGACTGAAAATGGGGTGATGGAGGTTAGGACTGGAGGTGGGCTGATTGGGGGGTTAGGACTGGTAATGGCCTATGAGGGGAGGTAAGACTGAAAATGGGGTGATGGGGGGTAAGACTGGAAGTGCGCTATGGGGAGGTTAGGACTGGTAATGGGCTATGGGGGGTCTAGGACTGGTAATGGGCTGGGGGGGTTGCTAGGACTGGAAATGGGCTGAGTGGAAGGGGGGCTTGAACTGCAAATGGCTGATGGGGAGGGGGCTTGGAATGGAAATGGGCTGTGAGGGGAGGGAGCTAGGATTGGAAATGGGCTGATGGGGGGCTAGGATTGGAAATGGGCTGATGGTGAGGCTAGGATAGGACTGGAAATGGACTGATGCAGGGACTAGAAAGGAGCAGATGCTGGGTGGGGCTGGAACTAGAAGGGAGCTGATGTTGGGGGAGGATTAGAATGGGATGGAGCTGGGAAAGTGAAATGGAGAGGGGAAAAATATTTTGTCTGGAAGAGAAGACAAATCTACAATTGGCCAGGTATTGGGAGAGTAAGTGGGGATTGAGGATGGAGGGGTAAAATTTGAGTGGATGAAATAGGAATGAGGAAAGAGCAAAAGGAGAAAGATTAGTATGTTAAAGCAGATGTAGAGAGAGAGAATGGAAAAAAACTAGAAGAGAGAAGAAAGGACAAATGGACAGCAGACGATGGAGATAGCAGAAGACACGAAGAAACCAGAAGTGGCTGGAGCAATTGCAACTGAAAAAAAATGCACAAAAGGTAGAAAAATATCTCTTTATTTTGAATTTATTAACTGGAATATGTCAGCTCTGGGAAATGTGCATCATTAATGTCTGTGCTTTAGTACAAGAAATTAATTTATAGTTTTATTTCTACAGTGCTGAGGTATTCTGTGTAATTCCTATTTGACATTGCTACTTGTTCTCTTTTCCCAGTAGGTCATGTATTGTTCTCTGAAATGTATTGATTTAATATTTGCAGTGTTGCCTTTTGATAGATAGGGTCTGGTGCTTTGTGAGTCCTGGTAGTGCTGTTATGATACGGGGGGTTTGCTATGGGTTCCAAATGGGCAGTGTTAGTAGTAGTTCCTAATGTGCCTGGCGGTTGGCACTGGATTATAGTAATATAGAAATTTTCTAGTCTTTCTTTATCCATGCACTCATTATGCAACATTATGCAAATATTTATGCAAATGAGGCCCCTTATGCAAATGAGGCCCCGTGTCTTATGCGGCCCCCGGGTTACTTTACAAGTCCTCATTCGGCCCTCAAAGCAATTTGAGTTTGAGACCCCTGACATAGACCAATGGTGCACGGGTCATGGGTTTGATTCCACAGTGTGCCTAATGAAGAAGGCTGGCTGAGGTGTCATGTGTAACCCTTTGAAAGCCTGCTATAATATTTTAATCCACATTCTGCAGCCGGGTGAATGTTTGCATATGGCAGGAAAATTGTACCCATCGTATTCAATATGTTCCAATAGTGACGTACCCTCTGCCATGGTCATGTATTATATACCATTTGATAGGAATATTTAGGCAGATGTTCGGATCCCGAACGTTTTGGGCTTGGCCTGGGAAGGGTTAAGTATTGGGCTGTGAGGAAGTTTAGTTGTATGTTAATAGTGCTGCCAGCAAACACACCCTCACAGTGTGCAACCTAAGGTGCCACATAAGGCACCCCAGAAGGCACTCCATAGGGCACATTATAAAGTGCCAAGGCACCCTATAATGTCCCCCATAGGACACCATATAAGGCACTTTATAAGGCACCTTATATCCAGAACTGTAGCACAATGGTCAATACACTGACAAATGGTACAAGAGAAGTGAGTTCAATCCCCCCTTGAGCTCAATGAGTAAAGCTTGCAGAGACATCACCTTTTACTCAAAATCAGTGCTATATGAAGCAGTTCGCCTGTTAATTTTAATTAGTGCTGCCAGCAAACATACCCTCACAGGGCCACAACCGAAGGTGCTGCAGAAGGCACCCTATAAGGCACCCCAGAGGGCACATTATAAAGTGCACTGTCCGCCAAGGCACCCTAGAATGTGCCCTATGGGTCACCCCACAGGGCGCAGTACAGGGACCTGCATCTGGCACTGTATAGGGCGCCTGATGAGGCACTGTAAGGAGACAGCACTATGAGGGCCTCATGCTGGCAGCAGCAGTTGAACAAAAAAAAAGAAAATGCCACAGACAGCGCTAACAAATATCCCCACTGTGGGATCAAACCCATGACCCCCTGGCCCCACAGGCAGTGAAGTAACCGGTGGGCCACATTGCTAGTGCTATGAACAATTCCCTGGCTGGCAGATGAAGGTTGTCAGGTCACCACACAAACTGTCGGCTGTGGTGGCCAGGATCAGGGTCAACCCACTCATATCCATGGTGCACTGCACATGCAGATCTGCAGTCCATAGATGAACAGAAGACGGGGTATGCACCCCCACAGCACCTCGGCCTGGTTGAGGGAACTGACCGTGTGTCCCACTGGCACAGAGCACCTACAGACAGTAATCCAACAGGGTGTCCCATACAGTGCATGAAAAGGTAACTAGCAAGGCATCCAGAGCTACAGCACAATGGTGAATACACCGACTAATGGCGCAGGGGTCATGAGTTCAATACCCCTGTGGGTCAAATGAGTAAAGCTGGCGGAGACATCCCCATTTATCCTAAAGCAGTGATGACAGAAGCATTATTTGGCTAAGGCAGCGCATAAGGCATTGCAGAGGGCACATAATAAAGTGCACCGTCTGTCAAGGCACCACATAATGTCCCATATGGGAGACCCCATAGGGTGCCTGGAAGGGTGACTCATAGGGCATGGTATAGGACGCCAGAGGAGGCACCCTAAGGAGACAGCACCGTCGCCATCACACATCAGAGCCATGCTGCAAGGCGCCCTACCTGGTGCTGTCTGTGGACCCCAACCACCCTGCTTCCCACCCCACCGTTGTCACCCTAACCCCTGTCCCCCAGTCTGCCACCTGTCCCAACCAGACTGTATGATGCGTTGAGGAGGGTGGCAGCACGACATGTCCCCACAGTGCCCACCCCTACCATATGCACATCAGTTACCATCCACAACCCGCCACAGACCCATGTTGAGGCATGCAGAGTCAACAGAGACCATGCAACATCCCCAGTGACATGTCAATGTTCCACAGCAATGCACAGGTGATCCCCCCAGCTGCAAAGAATGAAACACCAAAACACGTTATGTCAGCGACGGTGTGTCAGGTATCCGAGTGACAGTCAACAAAGCAGGCCAACAAGAAGGTCAAAAAAAGGCTGTGTCCAACATGCAGAGGTCCATCTACCAGTGGCAACAACAGGCACGGACAATTTCACAGAGGTGCTGTGTCCAAACAAATATGGCAGATGGAGCTCCAGAGGAAGTGTGGTAGATGTGCCATGTCTGTGGGCTGTGTCCTGTGTGAAAAGGGGTAGAAAGAAGGGAAGGGAAGGGCACACCCACCATCAGCTCAGAAACGACACGCTGACATCAGAATATGTGCATCATGAATGCTGAAACACCGCAACATGACATGACCACAACAGACAGCATAGTGCACATGGACCACAGCAGGAGATGGCCCTGCAGACCAGGACACAATCCCAACATGGTCATGTGAATGCCCATGGCACACAGGCATCCCAGAGGTCTACAGCATGTCCAGCAGTGGTGGTGCACAGAGATACCACAGAAATGCACGTGGCCACTAACAGGCCAAATGCAGCATCTGCATGTGGCCTATGACCCAGAGGAGGGAAGGTGAAGCATACCTGAAAGGTACAGCATTGGACTGATGGGGAAAGCCAGAGTCAGGCAAAGGCACAAGGGGCCCCAGGAGAGGCTGCAGACGTCAATGAACTGCGTCCATCACCATGACCTCATGATCAGCTGTCAGTGGAGCATGGCCTAGGAATGCTCTGTTGTGGGGAAACATAATGGTCACGTGAAGTGTCCTGCCAACAAACATGAGACATGTCAGGGAAAAGAATATGACAAAAAAAAGAAGAAAACCTTTTTTGGTTCGGACAAATAATTAACAGAAAAGAAAACCAAACCAAAGATACTGCGATCTATTAGTAATTTTTTTGTCGGAGCTAGCCGGAGGAGGGTCGAAATGAAAAAACGACCCACACCAGGCGGTCAGCTACTTTTATTCTCATAAGGTTCTTTACCCCAATAATTAGGTCTAAAAAATACATTATGTCACTTATCTCAGTTAATATTTCAATCCCAAGTTGCTAGTAGAGAACAATCGTTCTGCACGACGTGCACGTTTCGGGCACCTTGCCCTGTCTCAAGTGCAATATCCAAGAATGAAAGAATTTCCAGCAACCGACATCCAAAACGCCATCAATGCGGCTAAGGTCTAATTTACAATGGCCGAAATGCTATTTAAAGAAGAACCATCCAATCAAAAAAGAGAGCACCCCACAGAAAGGGGAATCCCTATTTTGATTGGAGACCAAAGTGATGACGACAGCAACATTCAGAGAAGACTCTGCCAGTCTATTACACGGTTCAAACCCTCAGGCTCCACCATATCCAAAAGGTAGATCCACCGTTGTTCCAATCTTTGTAGCCTATGACACATGCACACAATGTACAGAAGGTCAGAAACAGAAGGGCATAGAGAGATGGATGAACATCGCCTGACAGGTGGGAAGACACACACATCCCAAATACACAGAGACACACACCGTGAGACAAGTTAAGCATGCTGCAAGCTGTATTTGGCTGGACTGCAGACAATCTGGGACAGGTGGAGACCTGGGTGCACCTAGGCTGTCCAATGCAGCAATGGCAGTGAGGTCTCTACGTGTACCTAAGCATTGCAATTGCCTGTGTCCAGAGACACACACAGCCTGATAACATGTGCACAGGTAAAGTATGTAGACCCCCAAGATGTGCACAGGCAATGGTCACATGTGTGTCAAACGGAGCATATGGCGGATGGAGTGTGAGGCCAAAGACATGTGCAACACCAGAGGAACGGTGGTGAGGGAAACACATATGTGTCAAGTGGGGCTGTCACCACAGCACACCTAGCTGTATGTCCACCCATCCCAGCCACCTTAATGCCGCTGTGACATACACACACTCCTCACATGAACCACAGCAGTGGGAAGTATCGGCAGCCCATCCCCGGGAGGCAGGAGCACAGCAGCCAATCCTGGTGAGCCGAAACACAAGAGACAAATAGAGATATGTCATTACAGTGCTGTGAAACACACATACCAGCTCACACATGGCGACCCAGAAGCACATCCCCACACATGCAGAACTTATAGGAGAAGAGTTCCTCGATCAGATGTTGCCTGGCCGCCATCCCCGCACGTGTGTCACCATGGCCATGTGCAGGAGGGCACACAGGATCCTCCCCAAGATCCTCATTAATATCGACTGGGACATTGTGCCTGAGAGCAATGTTGTGGAGGATGCAACAGGCCAGAATGATCTGTGCCACAGTCAGGGGTCCGTATTGTAAGGCACCGCCGGTCCTATCCAGACACCTGAAGCGACTCTTTAGAACTCCAAAGGTGCGCTCAATGACTGAGCGGCTGGAGGCATGGGCCTCATTGTACCGCATCTCTGCACCTGGCCGAGGGAGACGCACAGGGGTCAGCAACCAGGCGCGACACCCATATCCTGCATCACCTACAAACAGAAACGGCATAACGTCACATGTGAGATGATTGACCTATGGAATCACTGATATGGCAATGGCCAACTGGACAGCTGAGAAGCATGGACACACACATATGACGTCACAGCAAGTATGTCACCACCATGATACAGTGCACACAGACCATAGGCCAACGGAACACATCCCGGGGCGGGCCAGGTGGGAGTGACAGTGCAGACAGGCCAAAGTGAACAGTCATGCAGCATACGTGTGATAGCAGTTGCACCGACAGCGCAAGACACGTGTCATCCCCTACATGGCGAAAGAGAGGAGGCCCCATACACACTGTACACCATGTGGATGGTTCTGTGCCCCCAACCCCCCCCCCCCCCCAGATGGTACATGCACAAACCTGTTGCAAATGGGGTGGGAAAGGACACACCCCACAGGCAGACACATGTACAACTGCCTGTGCAGTATGGCCTAGGCCAGGTGCAGGAGCCATGGCCAATCAAGAGGTGCTGCATGCATCCGTGGAGGGCACACACCATACGCGGGCAGAGTGCCCCTGGACATGGGAGCTTGGTAAGTGAACAGCTAAGGCAAGGTACAGCCCACACCACATGTGTGCAGGGACACCCAGATGAGCACCAACACACACATGGTAGGCAGAGAGACGTGTGGCAGTGCACAGAGATATGTGACCACATTCCCGGTGACAGGGTGTGATGTAGTGTCAGGTCCACAATAGGTTGCACCAGAAAATACCACCAAAATGCCAGGCATGCAGAGGACACAGGTGACAATGGTGCCCCGCGAACCATATACGGTAGGCTCACGTTTGATATGGTGGATACCTACCCAGCAGGACGTAGTCCTCATATTGTCTGGCCTCAAACTGGCTGAACAGTGCCGAGTGCTGCAGGATATAGGAGTCATGGGCAGACCCTGGGAACCGTGGAACCACATTCAGAATCCGCATACTTGCATCACAAACCACCTGCACATTCAGGGAATGGAAGTGTTTGCGGTTGCGGTACACAACCTCCCTGTCACGGGGTGGGACCAGGGCAACATGTGTGCAATCTATTGCTCCCATCATGTGTGGTATCCCTGCAATCCGCTGGAATGCCTGTCCCAGGGCCCCCCAATGTTGCCTACTGTTGGGAAATGCAATGTAATTCCCAACCCGGCTGACCATGGCCCGCAGTACCTGGTGGAGACAGCGAGAGAATGTTGGCCTACTCATCCCACCCACTGCGGCCACTGAGGATTGGAAACAGCCAGAGGCAAAGAAATGTAGGGCAGCCAGGAGCTTGACCAATCCCGGTATAGCATGTGACCGGGCAGTCTGGGGCTCAAGGTCAGGTCTAAGATCCTCGTAGAGCTCCCTAATGGCCCCTGTGTCCAGCCGGTAGAGGGAGATCACGTGGTCCTCTCTCATGTCCTGGAGCCTGGGTCTGGGCCTGTAGAGGCGCCGGCGGCGGGGCCGTGCCTCAGCACATCTATGGCGCTGGTGCCCTCCCCCATCCGCCTGTGGGTGCTATCCCGCTGCAACTCCAGCCTGCAGCTGTGGGGGCACAGCTGCAGGCTGGAGTTGCAGCGGGATAGCACCCATGCCCAGTGCCACAGCCCCAGGGACATCATCTCCCTCCACCGGAACGCGTAGCCCAGCCAGCTCTAGTAACGCAACCACCGCACACCCTGCGTTCACAGTTTGAGCCATGATAGACATGGAATGGAGGACAGGTTGCTGGGAAATAGGGAGTGGGGTGGGGTCAAAATTCAGAAAAATAAGACGCACCTGATGAGCCAGGAATGATGCAGCGCGCGTGGGAACGCGCGACCCAACAATGCACGGGAATGACGCAGCACGCGCGGGAACGCGCATCACCAGAATGCAACAACCCATAAGAACATAAGAACATAAGATATGCCATACTGGGTCAGACCAAGGTCCATCAAGCCCAGTATTCTGTTTCCAACAGTGGCCAATCTAGGTCATATGTACCTAGCAGTTTCCCCAAGGGACACAGGTTCCACAATGCTTGTATTGGTTCAAGCATTGATATCCTGGGTCCCTTCTTAATAATGGCTTATGGACCTTTCCTCCAGGAACTTGTCCAAACCTTTTTTAAACCCAGCTACACTAACAGCCTTTACTACATCCTCCGGTAACAAATTCCAGAGTTTGATTACACGTTGAGTGAAAAAATATTTTCTTTTATTAGTCTTAAATAGTTTACCCTGTAGCTTCATTGCATGTCCCCTAGTCTTTCTATATTCTGATAAGGTAAACAATCGATCTACGTTTACCCGTTCCACTCCGCTCATTAATTTATAGACTTCTATCATATCTCCCCTCAGCCGTCTCTTTTCCAGGTTAAAGAGCCCTAACATTTTTAGCCTTTCTTCATAGGAGTATCCTTCCATCCCCTTTACCATTTTGGTGGCTCTTCTCTGAACCTTTTCTAATAACTCTATATCCTTTTTAAGATACGGCGACCAGAATTGCACACAATATTCAAGGTGCGGTCTCACCATGGAACGATATAGAGGCATTATAATATCCTTTGTTTTATTTTCCATTCCTTTCCTTATCATACCTAGCATTCTATTTGCTCTCTTGGCCGCCGCTGCACACTGGGCCGAGGGTTTTAACATGGTATCCACAATGACGCCTAAATCCTCACAATCCTCCTAATGTGGAACCTTGCATCGTGTAACCATAGTTTGGGTTGTTCTTCCCTAGGTGCATAACCTTGCATTTGTCCACATTAAATTTCATCTGCCATTTTGATGCCCAGTCTTCCAATTTATCAAGATCCTCTTGCAATTTTCCACAATCCTCTTGGGTTTTAACAACTTTAAATAGTTTTGTGTCATCTGCAAATTTGATAACCTCACTCGTTATTCCACTTTCCAGGTCATTTATGAATATGTCAAAAAGCAGCGGACCCAGCACAGATCCCTGGGGTACACCACTATTCACCTTTCTCCATTGGGAAAATTGGCCATTTAGCCCTACCCTCTGCTTTCTCTCTTTTAACCAGTTCCTGATCCACAATAGTACACTGCCTCCTATCCCATGACTCTTTAGTTTTGCCAAAAGTCTCTCATGAGGGACCTTGTCAAAGGCTTTCTGAAAGTCCAGATACACAATATCAACCGACTCACCTTTGTCCACCTGATTATTCACTCCTTCAAAAAAACATAACAGATTAGTAAGACAAGATCTTCCTTGTCTAAAGCCATGTTGGCTGTCTCTCATTAGTTCATGACTATCTACATGCTGAGTAATTTTATTCTTTATGATGGTTTCTATCATTTTTCCCGGTATTGACATCAGGCTCACCGGTCTGTAGTTTCCCGGATCACCCCTGGAACCCTTTTTAAAAATTGGTGTTACATTGGCGATCCTCCAATCTTCAGGTATTAGAGATGATTTTAATGATAGTTCACAGATTACTAATAGCAGGTCTGCAATCTCATATTTCAGTTCTTTCAATACCCTTGGATGTATACCATCCAGCCCAGGTGATTTGCTACTCTTCAGCTTATCTAATAGTTGTAATACATCTTCTCGATGTATCGATATTTCCTTCAATTCTTCTGCACCTTTAAATACCACTTCAGTCATGGGTAACATCCCTACATCTTCCTCAGTAAAGACTGAAGCAAAGAATTCGTTCAGTCTCTCCGCTATCGCCTTGTCGCCTCTTAGTGCTCCTTTAACCCCTTTATCATCTAATGGACCAACTGACTCTCTCACAGGTTTTTTGCTACGAATGTACTTGAAAAGGTCTTTACTTCACGTTTTTGCTTCTGCAGCAAGCTTCTTCTCAAATTCTCCCTTTGCCTGCCTTATCAATGCCTTGCATTTGACTTGCCAGTGCTTGTGCTGTTTCCAGGTTTCGTCGTTTGGCTCTTTTTTCCATTTCCTGAAAGATGCTTTTTTGGCAACAACAGCCTCTCTGACCTCAACTTTAAACCATGCTGGCAGTTTTTAGGACTTCTTTCCACTTTTCTTAAAGCGTGGAATACAGCTGGTCTGGGCTTCCAAGATAGTATTTTTCAACAACAGCCAAGCCTGATGTACGTCTTTAACCTTTGCAACTGCTCCTTTTAGTTTTTTCTTGACTGTTTTCCTCATTTTATCATAGTCTCCCTTTCGAAAGTTAAAAGGTAGTACTGTGGATTTCCTTACTATCCCTCCTCCACTAATTAAATCAAAGGCGATCATGCTATGATCTCTATTGCCAAGTGGCCCCAACAACCTTATCTCTTGCACTAGATCTGGTGTTCCACTAAGGATTAGGTCTAATATGGCTTCCCCTCTGGTCGGTTCATGAACCAGCTGCTCCAAGAAGCAGTCATTTATTTCATCTAGGAACTTTATCTCCCTAGCATGTCCTGACGTGACACTGACCCAGTCGATACCGATATCTATACGTTGGATGCCAGCGGGGTAAGGGCTGGCGTGACCCCCTGTCGCAGCATGGTGCAAATATACGGTGCTCAACATCTCGTACCTCACCCATAGAAGTAGGTTTGAGTGAAACGCAAGGCACGCACCCACGCGCGTTGACGTAGCGTGGCGCGCACGTGCGACGTGCCGTTTGCAAAACATTACAGGATCCTCCAACGCGCGTGGCAACGCGCACATACACACCAAACACTGACTGCACGAGCGACGTGCGTGCATCTAGTAGGATTCATGATGGACACCAATGAGTGCGCATAACCTGCAGTGTACCCCGATTTTGCTGATATGAAAGGATCTTAGGGGAAAATGGACCCAACGCTGCGTGCAATCTATAGTAACGAACGTCAAACACGCCAGCGTGACATAACACGCGGCGTAACACACGGCGTAACGCACGTAGACCCACGCCCACATTATACTTACAAATATGGCAGGTAGGTACTGCAATACACCTCAGCACACAGGCCCAACAACAGCATGGTGAACAGTGATGCACTGAACCAGTGGACTGCAGAGGGACACAGCGCAGAGCCACCAGTGTCCACACCTGCTGGCACAGAGGACAGTGAGAGGTCAGGGCCAACTGGGCCTCAACACCACCCCAGCCAATAGGCCACTGTTGCAACATGCCAGAAGCGCCGTAGGACCCCTGTGGCAGAGGAGGCCAGAAAAAGGGCGATGAGGTTCAGCCAGGAGGAAAATGAGCTACTCCTGGCTAGCATCCTAGAGCATTTTGAGGTGCTGTTTGGGCGGCAGAGCACAACCACAACCAGTGCAACACGCAACAGGGCATGGGCTGAGGTACAGACAGCGGTGGCGGCAGCAGGGGGACCCCACCGTGACACGGAAAGCCTCAGGAAGAGGTATTGTGATATTAAAAGGAACATCAGGATGGAGCTGGACAGGAAGCGACGTGCAGCACAGGGCACTGGAGGAGGCCCAGTACAGATGGCCAAGCTGACGGAGCTCGAGCAGTGTCTAGCGGACCGGCTCGGGCCCATCTACATACATGGCTTGCCCCCTGCATTGGACACGGCGCACTCAAGTGCAGGTAGGTCTGAGTGAGCTGTACTGGTGGGGGACCATACACACACATCAGCAGGGGTAGGCTAGGGGGTGGAGGGGCAGTACATGGCCAATGGGGATCCAGGGGGCGATGCCTACACAGGGTGAGTCGGGGGTGAACAGGCAGCCACGCCCTACCTAACCCATGTATCATTTCACCCTACAGGTAACATCCCATCCATTGAGGGGCCAGATGAGGTGAGGGAACACACTGACCCTGGGCCTGGGGGCTTCGAGGACGCTGTGCCTGAGGCGTCACCGATGAGGGCCACATCGGTGCAAGCGGGGGGTCAAGCCCCACCCCTGGAGGAGGGCGGCGGGCAGGGCCTACAGCAGGCAGTGGCCGGCACGCCACCGGAGGTGTCTGCAGCTGACCCACATCAGGAGAGGCAGGAGGCAATGTCCGCAATTGCAGGGGTCATTGGGGAGATGCGGGCACACTCCCAGGCGGCACAGAGGGATGCCGAAGGTGAGTGGCCAACCGCGTTGGTGTGTGTATGCCTATGTACAGCTGCCAGGTGGGTCCCCGTCTCACAGTGTCCATCCTGCCCCCACCAGGTGTACAGCATGTACTGCGTGTGGTCACCCACGAGCAGCGGAGGCAAAGGCATGAGTCATGCCGCATGTGACATGCCATAACAAGGATGAGGGCACGGATGGATGTGATGGTGGCATGGCTGGATGACCTGGCGACCTCAGCACGTTCCATAGCTGCAAGCCTGGAGCTCCTAGTGGCAGGAAGGGGGGTACCTACAGGGCTGCAGGGGCCACCATCGCCACCACCACCACCAGCAGAGGCAGCAGCAGCAACAGCTGCGCCAGGCATGCCACCAGCACCACGGGGTGGCAGGGTCCACACAAGGCGTGGCCGAGGGTGTGCGAAATAAATAGTTGTACATGGAGCCAAGCTGATGTCATGTGTCCTGTGTTGCTTGTGGGGGGCCATATTATGCACAGCCCATCCGTGTCCGCACCAAGGGCCAACCCCGTGCCACTTATGCAGCCAGCCGGTGTACCCACCGACCCAGCTGTGGTCAGCATG
Source organism: Ichthyophis bannanicus (assembly GCA_033557465.1). NCBI lineage: Eukaryota > Metazoa > Chordata > Amphibia > Gymnophiona > Ichthyophiidae > Ichthyophis > Ichthyophis bannanicus. The sequence continues at coordinate 923,518,522 of CM066031.1, read as the reverse complement.
GGATGCCCCACCTGCCGTTGTGCGGACACCTGCAGGCACACACTACCCAGCAGCTGCAGCCGGCATCTGTTTTCCTTATATGTTCCCCGTGAGCCGAGAGGGGGGGGTTAGGACTGGTAATGGGCTATTGAGGGGGCTGGGGCCGGACATGAGGTGGGCTGTGGGTGATGGGGGGGGTAGGACGTAATAGGCTGTGGCCTGATGGGGGGGTAGGGCTGGCAATGGGCTATTGGGGGGCTGACCGGCAATGGGCTGATGGGGTTAGGACTGGACTTGGGTTGATGGGGGCTTGGACTGGAAATGGGTTATGGGGGTTCCAAAACATAGGATGGGGTGATGGAGGGTTAGCACTGGAGGTGAGTTGATGGGGGGCTAGGACCGGTAATGGGTTAGGGGTTGGCTAGGACTGGAAATGGGCTGTTGGGGGGAGCTTGGATTGGACATGGGCTGTGGTGGGGGCCTGGAGTACAGTGGACCCATGGGGGGGCTGGAACGTTACATGGGCTCATGGGAGGGGGTTGGACTGGTATGTTGCTGTGGGGAGGGGAGCTAGGTTATGGCATGGGCCGATGGTGGTGCTAGGAAATGACTAGATATGGCCTGATGGGGGGCTGGGGACAGAAATGAGCTGATGAAGGGACTCGGACAGGAATGGGATGGCTATGCCCTTTTTCTTTGATGTTCCTTTTATTTTAAAAGGATAGGACTCCAACAACCAGGTCTCTGCCAACTCCAATGAAATCAAAGCAGATCAGCTAAACTTACCCGAACTGCTACTATAGCTTTGCAATGAGCTACCAGCCCCCGCTGCACCCAGTTGTCCTTCCTCCCCTTATCCTGGGGATTCTGCATTGGCAGGAGGCGTTGCCCACCCCCTGCCAGCCTACTGCATCTGCCAGGGAGCTGAAGAGCAAAATAGAAAGTATAACCCCTGGAAGCTAACAGTGGCCCGTCCTTGGGACTCAGGCGCAAAAGGTAGACATCAAAAGTGACATCAACAGTGTTAGCCTTGATCATATTTAGCTATCTCTCACTAAAGCGAGTTTCTTCTTCTGTGTGAAATCCCACCGAAGTCCGTGGGACCCAGGCTTTCGAACACAGCCCCTGACGCTGTGCATTAACCACAACCAGACAAATGAAATGAAATGAAACCCTGCTCTAGTAATAGATGAGAAGTTCCTGGGAAGGTCCTGCGAAGTGTTGCTATGAAACACACAGGCACCTCCCCAGGCCTTCCTGCAGTCAGAAAGATAGCAGTGGAATACACCGACCACATTGCAAATGGAGGTCTGAGAGGCTGTTGCCTGTGTGAACCTAATGAGTAATATGATTCTGTATTGCACTGCCACCCCCCAGGAATGTGGGCACTGAATACTATACGTGCTTCATGAGCAGCGCTGTCATTCGGTGGCCTTTAGGGCAGCAGAGCCCGACCAATTATACAGGAATTATGAGCTTTAGATCCCGGTCATATAAACTGGATTCTCAGACCTTACATCACATCACCGAGGCTCTGTGGCTCTGTGGTGAGTTCTTTCCTGACCTACAGATAATGGCTGCATACCCACAGTCATAGAACGGCACTACTGAGTGTGCCAGCTGCCCTCTGTTGGCCATAGACCGTAACACAGGCACGTCTTGTTTGACAGTCTAACTGCCAGTCTATTCTTTTATATATCCTAAGGTTTCCCAAACCTGTCGCTGTGAATTTTGGGCAACTTTCACTATAGAATACATAACAGCACACGTCTAGGCTTTCCCACCTGCCAACTACACGTTAGGGCTCTGCCCCTGAACCTAAACGCTGGCAATTTGCCTAATATCTTGGGCCTTTACAGATGCTCCTCATAGACATGATTAGGGGGGAAAGACCATGTGGTATCAGGGATCAATGACAAAACTGCTGTTGTGTTTTAAGTTTATTCGTATTTATTCTAAAAAGAGGATTGACAGAAGTCCCCCTTAATGATGAGGAACCCCCTGAGCCTCAAACAGAAACACCTCCAAACAAAAGAAGGAAACAAACACTAGGCCCAATAAAAAACCCATCCCCTGTCCCCCTGCGGCCATGGCCACTCGGTCCACCCCTAGCCCTGTGCACTGGCCGGCTCTGTGTCCATTAGCCCCCTTGCTTTGTCCATGCCAGCATCCACCCTGGTCTGTGCCCATCGCCACTGCTGCACTGGGTTTGGCCATCTGTGGCACTGCCCCATGTGATGCCCCTAACATCGCCCCACCCCTGACATGGGTACAGTACCCTGCATCCTCCCGGTGTAGCTCACACAGACACGCATGTGGGTGCCCACATGTGTCATTCACACAACACTGACACATAGCAATGAGGGACATCTGGCCACCAGAGTTATCTGAAACTAATTTACAACTTTATTAACATTCTCCACCGTCACATGGCTGCTCATGCTGACAATTTTGTGTGCCACGCCTACTTTCCCTGGTGAGTGTGGCAGGCCATGGCATGGGCTGTCACAGGGCGGGTGTGCCATGCGCATCCGCACATTACACACCCCAGGGACCCCCGTCAGCCGGTCAGCCACCATGGTCAGGGTTGCCAGGACCTGCCCCATGATGAGTGTGTGCTGCCTCTGGGCGTGGGCCTGGGCACGCACAGCCGCAGCCACGTGCAGCCCGCACATGCAGCCGCACAGACACAGATCTCCCCGTGTCTGTGTGGCTGCATGCACGGTGTGCCTGTCAGCGGCTATGTGTGGCAGGCCCACATCCAGGGGGGACGCATCGCCAACACCATGGAGCAGGTGGCTGGCGCCCCCATAGCCCTGTGGCAGCCCATGCCGATGGGCACATGCCACAGCCGGCAAACCCATCCCCGCACCCGCCCCATACCCCTCCAGTTCCGGCCCGCCAACCTCTCCCCCCTCCGGCCCCTGGCCCTCCACCGCAGAGCCCCTCCCCTCCCCCTCCGCCTACACCCGCCCCTCCACCCCCTGCCCTCCCGCCACCTCCGCCACCTCCCCCTCCCCCACCTCCTCCCCTGCTCCAACCACCCCAACCACCTACATCTCCCCCGCTCCCACCTCCCCCTCCTCCTCCCCATCCCCCTCCTCCCCCTCGGTGTCGGCTGCAGCATCCGCAGCATCTTGCGCCCCACCGTTGTCTGCCTCCATGGACCCCGGGGCGTCCTCCACCTCCTGGCCACTGTCGCCATGCACCTCCTCTTACCCCGCTACAGCATCTGGTCCCACAGGCTCCACGGCAGCACGTGCATCCACTGTGGGAGAGGGGAACACGTGTCATCTCCATGGTCACACATCAGCCACGGCAGTCACATGCATCCTGTGGTTCTGACAGCCATTGCCCCACAGGGACATGTCACATCACTCACCGTCTCGTTGGGCCATCCGCTCCCTCTGTACCCATGCTACAAAGCGGGGGTATCGTGCCCATAGCTCCCACGCCTTCTTACGGAGATCCTCCACCTATTGGAGTGACAACACATATTGACATTAGCAGACAGACACCCTTTAGGGGCCTCTGCTGCAACACATATATATCTCTGTGTGCAATATAGTTCGCCCTTGTGCTCACAAACAGGGGCATCCACCATAGCACCAGGATGGGCTATGGAGCCCTGAGGTGAGGCCTGCTGCATCCTGGGGATATAGTCCGCCCTTGTGATCACACACAGGGGCATTCCCCATAGCACCAGGATGGGGGTAGGGCTCTGAGGTGAGGCCTACTGCATCCTGGGGATATAGTTCACCCTTGTGATCACAAACAGGGGCATCCACCATAGCACCAGGATGGCCTATGGAGCCCTGAGGTGAGGCCTGCTGCATCCTGGGGATATAGTTTGCCCTTGTGATCACAAACAGGGGCATCCACCATAGCACCAGGATGGCCTATGGAGCCCTGAGGTGAGGCCTGCTGCATCCTGGGGATATAGTTCGCTCTTGTGATCACAAACAGGGGCATCCACCATAGCACCAGGATGGCCTATGGAGCCCTGAGGTGAGGCCTGCTGCATCCTGGGGATATAGTTCGCCCTTGTGATCACAGACGGGAGCATTCCCCATAGCACCAGGATGGGCTATGGAGCCCTGAGGTGAGGCCTACTGCATCCTGGGGATATAGTTCGCCCTTGTGATCACACACAGGGGCATTCCCCATAGCACCAGGATGGAGGTTAGGGCTCTGAGGTGAGGCCTACTGCATCCTGGGGATATAGTTCGCCCTTGTGATCACAAACAGGGGCATCCACCATAGCACCAGGATGGCCTAAGGAGCCCTGAGGTGAGGCCTGCTGCATCCTGGGGATATAGTTCGCCCTTGTGATCACAGACGGGAGCATTCCCCATAGCACCAGGATGGGCTATGGAGCCCTGAGGTGAGGCCTACTGCATCCTAGGGATATAGTTTGCCCTTGTGATCACACACAGGGGCATTCCCCATAGCACCAGGATGGGGGGTAGGGCTCTGAGGTGAGGCCTACTGCATCCTGGGGATATAGTTTGCCCTTGTGATCACAAACAGGGGCATCCACCATAGCACCAGGATGGCCTATGGAGCCCTGAGGTGAGGCATACTGCATCCTGGGGATATAGTTCGCCCTTGTGATCACACACAGGGGCATTCCCCATAGCACCAGGATGGGGGGTAGGGCTCTGAGGTGAGGCCTACTGCATCCTGGGGATATAGTTCACCCTTGTGATCACAAACAGGGGCATCCACCATAGCACCAGGATGGCCTATGGAGTCCTGAGGTGAGGCCTGCTGCATCCTGGGGATATAGTTCGCCCTTGTGATCACAGACAGGAGCATTCCCCATAGCACCAGGATGGGCTATGGAGCACTGAGGTGAGGCCTACTGCATCTTAGGGATATAGTTTGCCCTTGTGATCACACACAGGGGCATTCCCCATAGCACCAGGATGGGGGGTAGGGCTCTGAGGTGAGGCCTACTGCATCCTGGGGATATAGTTCGCCCTTGTGTTCACAAACAGGGGCATCCACCATAGCACCAGGATGGCCTATGGAGCCCTGAGGTGAGGCCTGCTGCATCCTGGGGATATAGTTCGCCCTTGTGATCACAAATAGGGGCATCCACCATAGCACCAGGATGGCCTATGGAGCCCTGAGGTGAGGCCTGCTGCATCCTGGGGATATAGTTTGCCCTTGTGATCACAAACAGGGGCATCCACCATAGCACCAGGATGGCCTATGGAGCCCTGAGGTGAGGCCTGCTGCATCCTGAGGATATAGTTCACCCTTGTGATCACAGATGGGAGCATTCCCCATAGCACCAGGATGGGGGGTAGGGCTCTGAGGTGAAGCCTACTGCATCCTGGGGATATAGTTCACCCTTGTGATCACAAACAGGGGCATCCACCATAGCACCAGGATGGCCTATGGAGCCCTGAGGTGAGGCCTGCTGCATCCTGGGGCTATGGTTTGTGTCTTGTAATCACAAACAGGGCCTGACTCCATAGCACCAGGACGGGGGATGGACCCCTCTTCTGGGGCCTGCAGCATCCTGGGGCTATGGTTTGTGTCTTGTAATCACAAAAAGGGCCTGATTCCATAGCACCAGGACGGGGGATGGACCCCTCGTTTGGGGCCTGCAGCATCCTGGGGCTATGGTTTGTGTCTTGTAATCACAAACAGGGCCTGATTCCATAGCACCAGGACGGGGGATGGACCCCTCTTTTGGGGCTTGCAGCATCCTGGGGCTATGGTTTGTGTCTTGTAATCACAGACAGGGCCTGATTCCATAGCACCAGGACGGGGGATGGACCCCTCGTTTGGGGCCTGCAGCATCCTGGGGCTATGGTTTGTTTCTTGTAATCACAAAAAGGGCCTGATTCCATAGCACCAGGACGGGAGATGGACCCCTCGTTTGGGGCCTGCAGCATCCTGGGGCTATGGTTTGTGTCTTGTAATCACAAAAAGGGCCTGATTCCATAACACCAGGACGGGGGATGGACCCCTCGTTTGGGGCCTGCAGCATCCTGGGGCTATGGTTTGTGTCTTGTAATCACAAACAGGGCCTGATTCCATAGCACCAGGACGGGGGATGGACCCCTCTTTTGGGGCCTGCAGCATCCTGGGGCTATGGTTTGTGTCTTGTAATCACAAACAGGGCCTGATTCCATAGCACCAAGACGGGGGATGGACCCCTCGTTTGGGGCCTGCAGCATCCTGGGGCTATGGTTTGTGTCTTGTAATCACAAAAAGGGCCTGATTCCATAGCACCAGGACGGGGGATGGACCCCTCGTTTGGGGCCTGGAGCATCCTGGGGCTATGGTTTATGTCTTGTAATCACAAACAGGGCCTGATTCCATAGCACCAGGACGGGGGATGGACCCCTCTTTTCGGGCCTGCAGCATCCTGGGGCTATGGTTTGTGTCTTGTAATCACGAACAGGGCCTGATTCCATAGCACCAGGACGGGGGATGGACCCCTCTTTTGGGGCCTGCAGCATCCTGGGGCTATGGTTTGTGTCTTGTAATCACAAACAGGGCCTGATTCCATAGCACCAGGACGGGGGATGGACCCCTCTTTTGGGGCCTGCAGCATCCTGGGATGTATTCGGGCCTTGTAATAGCTGACGAGGGCAAGTGACAGACCCCTGTGTGTCTCTTGGCCTTAGTGGTGGGCCTGTGGTTTCCTGTAGGTAGGGCACATCACTGAGGCTGCAACAGCACCCCATACCATACCAATGTGGTCTGTAGTGCACCTCTGCCATGGTTGCAGCTACCCCCTGGGGGCTGGGGGGTTCTGATTTTGGGTGTGTGGCAGACTTAATTACCAGCTGGATGCGGCAACACCTGACATTCCCTGGCCGTGCATAGTTTCTTGGTGCTTTGGCTACAGGGTGTTCTTCCCCACATCCTCAGTTGGGGTGCCTGTCCCCATGCACTTTCCTCACGTGGGTAATCAGAGCTCCTGTTATATCTAATTGCTAGGCGCTCCCAGGCCCTCCTGACCCTTGATAGGTTCTGCCTCCTCGATGAGCCAGGAAAGAGGCGCTGCTGGCGGAGGCAGAACAGCTCTGTGAGCATGTAGAGCTCTCTCTGGGTGAACGCAGGCTTCCTAGACATGGCAGCCATCTGCTCAGAATGTATCTCTGGTGCGTAGCCACGTGCGTTGGTGAGGGCGTAGCCACGTGCATTGGTGAGGGCGTAGCCACATGCGTGAATACATGTTGGTATGGGCATAACAACACGCGTGGATACGTGCGTTGCTGCCGGCGTAACAGCCTGCGTGGATACGTGCATTGGTGCGGGCGTAACTACGTGCGTGGATACGTGCGTTGGTTCCGGCGTGGGCACTTTAGATTACAGACCCTTGAGGGTGTATTGCACCTCACATTAATGCTACCATGTGATGGCCTATGGCTTATCAGAGCCTGTGAGCAGGAGCTGGATTTTAAGACCCCCACTTTTTAGTACTGCTGCTACATATTGCAGAGTCTGCATAATGTTTTATAACACCCTCTGCTTCACACATCTCACATTAGGATACATTCACATTCCTTTGGCTAGAGATGTCCTTGATGTGGAGATGTATCTCACATTTCTAATGTCCCTTTTGTTTAGATGAATTGAGGAGGGTGTGTGGAGACAAAGGCACAGAGAGAGTCCCTGATTGGATAAATGTAGGGGTGGCATTGGGACCAATGGAGAGCTTGTGTGTATTTGACTGTTTGGAAATGTATAGCATGAATTTGCTCCTGTTCAAGCGTGCTCATTCACCTTTGGACTCGTTCCTCTCTGGGTTTTTGGCAGAAAAGATAGGCTTGGATTCTGTACTTTACCTCTGGTATTATTTGGTTGCAGACACCACTGCTCCAGATGGAAATGCACTTGGCAGCCCTGCCACGTATCACCACAGTGGGTTCAAACCCATAACCTCTGGCTCCACAGTCAGTGCATTTGCCAGTGGACTACATCTCTGTAGCTCCTTCTACATGCCTGGCTGGCTACAGATGGACTTCAGTTCACCACACAGTCCATCTGCAGTGGTTCACAGGGTTGGATTGGAGCAGTCACACCCATGCTGCACTGCACATGCAAATCAGCTGTGTACAGATGGTCATATGTTGAGGTGTGCCCCCCCCCATCACCTAGGACTGGTAGGGGTCCTGACCATGTGCAGCCCCACAGCACCTCGGCATGGTAGGGGGAACAGACCGTGTGTGGCACTGCCACAGAGTAGCCACAAACAGTCACATTGTGCGGGTACTGTGCCCACCCCGAGGTTGAGGTGGGGCGCCCAGCACCAGGTCCACAGCACCTTTCATGGCTGAAATACGCCATGCTGCAGGTCCCCGTCAGTGTGTTGTAGGTAGTTCCGTTCTGTGTCCTGCTGTATGTCTCGGTCATCTCTAGTCCCTATGGGCGATGATGCACCCAGAATAGTGCATATCCAGTGTTGGTGCCATGGTTACCTGCTGTGGGTGAAGGGGGGGGTTTGTGGACCCATCGGCAGATTATGTACCACCACACAACCCACCCTCTGGGGCTCAGGGTGCAGAACAGGAGCACCCACCAATAGATCCACAGTCTACCTCCCTGCAATGGTAGCAGTAGAGGGGACCATCATCCCCAGTCCTGTTGGGGAACAGACAGAGCACTACAAGTCCATAGCACAATGGCAGACAGAGGGCAGGCCTGGAAATGCGCAGCTGCCCCCCAACATTATCTGACATTCTCCAGCAGCACGCCTCTAGCCGCTGCACCCTGCAAGGTGTTCCAGCAAGACACATACTAGCTCCAGACAGTCCACCAGCTAGTCCATAGTGCATGGTCCTGGAGGAGATGCAGGCACCCAGAACAGGGATGTCAGCATACACACCAAGCAGATAAGTCAGTGATTGTGCCCCAAAAGGAAACCCATAGATATCAAATGAGAGAAATGCCATATAGCACTATGGGGGAACCTAGCCATGCAATGGTCACTGCTCAGTCAGGGTGAGAGTGACCTCCCAGCAGGACATGCTATGGCCACCCTGTCCGTGCAGGTGGTGGCCGGGCACTACAATGTCCGAGCCATTGCCCTATGCCTTGTGCAGATGCAGCCAGGTCAGGCCACCCTATCCAGGCTATTCCCACAGTACCTAGCTCCTCATTATGCACATTGGCAGGCCAATACTGGCAACAGTGCTAGCACTGAGGGCTGTGGAGGGTGTTGGCAGCCACCACACACTTGATAGACAGACACACACTCCCCACATCTATGCCAGCATTGTGCAGCTATAGAGGTGTTGGGCAGCCCTGGCCACCACACCAGTCCTGGGCACAGTGCAGGCATGGCTATGGTACGCAATACTGTAGGAGTCACTCCCCAGGTTGGTAAACACTGTCAGACACAAGACCTGTAGCACACTCCACAGACATCAGAAAGGTTGCTATGTTGCAGCTCACTCAGAAATTTGTACTTAACCTAGGAATTGCTATCTGCCAGTACTCATAGCAACCTTTTGATAGCTGTGTACCATATTCCCAGGTTTAGGGTGGCATTACTAAGGTATGCAGGTGCTAGTATTGGGAGATGCACGCAGAGCCCGAAGTCCTGCCTTTCCAGGAGGCTTTGGATCATGGGGCCTGTGGGTGCGGGTGTGTCTGCCCCTGTTGGCTGCTGCTTTACGGCAGAGGTTCCCAACTCCAGTCCTGCGGTGCCAAACACTGTTCGGGTTTTCATGCTGTCCCTCATGAATATGCATGAGATACATCTGCATACCATGGGGGTGGCACATAGAAATGCAGCACAGGCATCTTTATCAGAGGCAGCATGGAGCCTGAATGGTGTTTGGCCCTCCAGGACTGCATTTGGGAGGCTCTGCTCTAGGTAATGTGCATGTTTATGGTGTCTGTGCTCTGTAGGGTAAATTGTAGGTGTTTTGGGCATGTTTACGTTATCTGCAAGAACGGTTCTGTCTGTATTAGCACGTTATAGTTGTGGGTAAAATATGAGGACTGGGTTGGCGGAAGCCACAGCTGGGACTTGAACCTGTGACCTTCTGCTTCTGAATGCACTGGTTTTGTGCACTGCACCACCATGTTCTCACAGGGATTGTGTGTTCCCTGGTGATACCATGACTGTTGGTCAGACAGGGCCTGTCTGTTGCAGTGCATGGCACCCACCTACACAAGGCTAGGCCACGGTCTGCTCTGGGCAGCTGCCACTGCCCCCTCCACCACCAGTATCCCTCAGCCACCATGCTGACATGCCCTTCTGCTGGTGGAGCTGGTGGTGCGCAGTCTCAGGCCATCCAGTGTGCAGGTAGGCGGCTGCCTATGGTGCGGGTTCTGGGGTAGGGGTGCCTGCATAGACGTCCACGCTCCCCCCCAGCTCCGCCTGCCAATGTTCCGTGTCCTTGTGGGTAGCTGTTGGGTACTATCCCCTGTGACTCTTTGGGAAACACACTCGTGCCCATGTTGGGCCTTCAGCAGTTGCTGTCTGGCTGCTCCGCTGTTTCAGCATTCTTATGGGCCACCTAGGCATCGCCCTAGTCCGCACTGTGGCCCAGCTCCACCACAGCATGTGCCGCCTGCGGCCCTCTGTATCCCCTTCTCCGGCATCTGTCCAGTTGCCGTTCCGACATGCCCGCCACGATGTTGCGGGACATGTGCACGCCATAGGAACCCTGTCCGATGGTGGGGCAAACCCTGAGCAGTGCTATTTCACTGTGGGCTCATTCACCTTGTATGGGGATGGAGTATAGACCCTTCCACAATTTATATCTGTTCTATGGAGCTTACTCGGGGGGGGGAGGGGTTGATGTTTCTCATTGATACCACTATTGACCAGCTTGGTTATTGTTTTTTTCCAGTTTGTTGTGGTCATTTTCAGTGTTTCTGTGCCCTTTTGTTCTGTGCACATATATCACACTTATCACTTTTTTTTGTTTCCCTGCCTGGGCTGTACATTGCTGACACTGAAATGGTTTCTCTCCCTTGTCATTTGCAGTTAACGGCAGGTTTTCATTCGCGTTGGAATTCAGCTCAGAAAATCAGCGCGTTAGTGTGAGGGGAGCCTCTCCCCGCCCACTCTCCGCCCATTGACCCCTTCTCTCCACCCACTCTCCACCTTCTGCAGTGTTTTAACGCGCCACGGGGTTTACCATCGTTAACTACGGTTAACGCGCGTAACGTAACGTTAACGATCGTTCGCACGTCATAACGCGCGTTCTGACATGCGAACGATCGTTAACGTTACGTTACGCGCGTTATTCACGATTACCGCAGTTTAGTAAACATACCCCTATATTTGTTTAGGCTAGCCCTTCGGATGCTGTTATATACTATGGTAATATCTAAACTAGATTACTGTAATTTGGTGTGCTATGGTCTTTGCTCTTCCCAATTAAAAACCTCCAGCTTGTACATAACACTGCAATCCTATTTAATGCTACAAAATATGACTATAACTCTGTTATTTTATCAAAATCACTGTCTCCCTCTTGCCTATTGTTTTCATTTCACAATTTTTCTGCTTTCTTACAAGGCTGATTACACAGCACGCCCCATTTATCTTGGAATCTCTTCTGGGCCCCCTACTGTCCTGCACGATTACTGTGTTCTCAAAATTCTAACTGTTTAGTCCTTCCCCCAGTTTCACATGTTCAACTCAAATCAACATGCCACTTCGCCTTCTTCTTTTTTCACATTTTATTTTTGTTGTAATCACCATCTGTTGTCTTCTCTCTTTTCCCGTACCTGTTCCCATCACAAAAGAATTTCAAGCCTCATCGGTGCATAGCCCTTCCCACCGACCTCTAACTTGGATATTAAATGCTGCGGCAATGGCATAAATATCCACGGATCGCCGCAGACACAGGAAGCTGCCAAAACTAACCGGGCAGCAGCGATATCGCATGCTGCCCGGTTAGCTCCTTCGCCTTAAAGATTTTCATCACCTATCTTTATGGCACAGATCGCTAACTAGGCAGCATGCAATATTGCTGCAACCCATTTATCTCTCGTCACTGCCTCCGCTCCACCCCGGAATGCTACCAACATGCCCCAATGCTAACCGGATAGCATCGGGGGCACATAGGGTAGTTAGAAGGGGATATTCAATGGCACTAACTGTGTAACTGGGCTGTAAACCATGTAAATGCCTTTTGAAAATCGGGCCCTTCTTTTCTGGTTTTCCAGTATTGCCAGTATTGCAGAAGGCAGTTCACCAAAATCTAATAAACATAAACATAACGTTTTCCATATAGAAACTCATTCTCTAAACCTGGTACTATCACACCCTTCCCACCACACACCACCAACAAAAATGCAAAAAACAAAAATACACAAAAAGCACAAGCAGTGGGCTCTATTTACTGAGCTGAAAAAATCTTTGGGAAAATGTTGGTTCCCAATATTTGGATTTAATTATCCACTCTTTCTAAATCTAAGCTTACAGTGAGTTTCCAATCAGTACATCAATTAAAAGGTGTTCTCCATGGACAGTAGGATAAGTAGGATGCCAGAGCCCTACATGAGAAGCCCATCTCAGCTCCTCCTGAAAAGGTTTGGAATGGTCTTGGTGCACCTATTTGTCTGTTCTCGCCTGCTGCTGCCACACCTGATCCCTTTAGTCTATTTTCTAACTGGCATTAGAATTCAACTCCAAGGGGAGTTATCTTGCTGTCCATGGAAAACTACAGGTAACTAACTTTGTTTTTTCTGTGGACAAGCAGGATAATGTTCTCACATATGGGAACCCCTAGCTACAGGCTGATTCTCAAGAAAAAAGGGATAAGCAAATAGCAATGCAAGGAGCAGACACTCAATCTACTTTTGTTGGCAACATGCATATTTCCTTTTTTTGCTTGAAGAGGCAGCCTGGAACAGAAATGAACTGAACCTAGGAGGGATGGAGTTGGATTCTATTCTTAGAACAGATTCTAAAGAACAGATCGGCCAAATCTACTGTCGCCTCAGGAGTTCTTTTCCAAAGAGTAGTGAGATATGAATGTGTGGACAGAGGTCCACGTCTCAGCCTTGTAGATCTCCTCCAGAGTGGCCAATCTTGAGTGAGCCACCAATGCAGCCATGGCTTAGATATAGTGAACCATGACATGACCCTCAAAAGTCAAGCCAGCCTGGGCATAAGCGAAAGAGATGCAATTTGCTAATCAACTCGATAGTGTATGTTTGTTGATGACAGCCCCCAGTTTGCTCAAGTCAAAAAAACAAAAGGTTGTATGAATTTTCTATGGGCTTTAGTTCACTTCAGGCAGAAGACTAAGGCTCTCATGAGGTCCAGCTTGTGCAATACATGTTCCCTTATGTGTGCATGAGGTTTGAGAAAAAAATGTTGTAAGAATTATTAAGGTGGAAATCCAACACCACCTTAGGAAGGAACGTAGATGAGTGTGCAGAACAACCCTATTATGTTAGCAAGCATTAACGGCAGTGGTAAGGGTGTTATCATGAGGTAAAGGACAGGGTAGGGAGTAGGCATTCTGATGGTAAGGACACTTGGCTCCACTTATCAGGCATTAACAGGACACCAGGCATTAAGGTGCTGAACATGCACCTTAATGCCCGAACATAGGATAAGGGAGCCCTTGTGAAAGTCACATTTTAGGAAAGCTGAAGGATGGATGGCGGTAGATGAGAGTGCAGTATGCTGCCCCGATGTGCCTGATGTGACCACACAAATGCAGTTGTAGTGTATTTGAAACAATAGTAGCTGTGCCACGGGGAGGTTCTAATACCAGCTATTTGGATATGACAGCTATCTAAGATTTTCTAACCACCATACATTCTTCCTGACACATATTGTGATAAGGAAGCTTATCATAGCTCAGGAAGGGGCTATAGAAAAGGTGAAGTGTCTCTGAACAAGCAACCTGTCAGTGCTGGTAGAAATGAGAAAACAGAATTTTGCCATAAAAGACTACCAGTCCCAGAATGCACCAGGTTTCCAACAGCCATGAGAGGAGCTGAAGTGAGAAAACGTGTGTTCAATCAAAAGGGCTATGAGGTAATCCCCAAGCACTCATTGCAAAGGGCAGGGCTTGATTCAGCACAGCTGCGCTGTGCTAGGATGGAACACTCATCTCAAAGGGCAAGGCCTGATTCAGCACAGCTGCGCTGTTTTAGGGAGGAGCACTCATCTAAGCAGAATAAGAGTAGAGTTTATTCTACAGATGACCATCTTCATGATCACCTTGGATATCCAGAGAATTGTCCTCAGTATCCTGAGAATCAGCTTGAGTTTGATCATCAGTTTCATCTGAAGGATCATCAGAAGCAGAAGCCAAACCGGACGGACAGAGAGGGAAAGAGACCCTTTGGAAGAAGGAAGAGAAAAGCCTTTGAGAGGGCTAGAAGAGTCCAAAGCAGTACGTATACTGGGAGGCATTTCAAGGGCCAGCATACACCATTGGACTGGAGAAAGCCAGAGGAATGGTGCTGCAGAGCTAGGAATCACCAGACGCTACCTGTGAGGGAGACGGCTGCACATGGAAGGGACTCTAAGACCTATGCCAGAAGGTATGTGAAGAGAGATCCAGTGTCCAGGGATCTGGATTGGAAGGCTGGACATAAGAACTGGACTACATACTGGCCAGGCTATATAGAGAGGAACTCTAGCAGCAATGGAAACTCAGGTATGAACACTGATCTATGCCCTAGCTATAACCTTGAAAGACAGCAGGGAAACAAGTATTCTCCTGAAAATGTTCCATTGAGAGATTCATCTGTGCCAATCCATGATATTGAACCCATGCTTGTTGAACAAGGGGGAATAATAGCAGATGAGGATCCTGTTTATATGGACTGTTCTCTATCCAAACTCCGTTGGTAACTTTCTGTTATAAAGTACAGCAACCATCACAAAGAAATAAAATTTGTTCTTTAATCTACTCAGAAAAGCTCCTGAAGCAGGATTTGACCCACACAGTACAAAGCAAGCCAGCTAAGGGGTTTCAGCTGGATAACTGCTAGCAATTAAGCCTTACCTAATTGCTTGTGAGCTAGGAGAGAATCACTTCTGTATCTATGTGGGAAGTAATCAGAAGTTAACCTGAAAAGAACAGTTTGTTTCTTGCTTTGTGGCTTTTCATTTGTTGTTTTCCTGATTTTGACTTTGTTTTTTCCAAGTTAACACTGAAAGCAAGTTACCTGATTTATGTGCTACCAAGCATATCTGTGTTGGGAGAAATAACCCCATAAATAAATATCTTATTGGCTTTACCCAAGAGCACAACTAAATTATTGTCAGCAGCTGTGTCTGGTGTGAATGAACTACATTGCCCACAGTACCTTGCAAATCATATAGAAATATGCACTTACCAAGAGTGTGAAGATTCTCACCCAGGCAGCCGTCCGACAATATGCATTTAACAGTAGGACAAATGTCTCTCATATTTACCATATGGAGCAAATAAGGGCATATGATGATTCCTGCAGGTGGCCATCCCAGGAGTGGGATGTGCCTGCATGTACTGCATACATTTGATGGAGCCAAAGATGTTCAGTCACAGTTATGATGACATATTCCAATCATGTACAACTCATGTGTCTGCAGGGTGAACATGCCCGACCCTTTGCAATGGGATACACAGAGCCAATAAAGTCATGCTTTCAGATGGGCATGATTGCAATGTGCATGTCTGCAGACTCAATGTGCTATCGTAACACATCAAAAAGTATAAGAATGTGTGTCCTCCAGTCAATGCAGATCCCGGACTATTTGTGGCAGTATATTGAAGTGAGTTTCCCACAGCCACAAAGAGAAGAAGTGAGATTCAACCCCTGGTCTATCATTTAATGAGCCAGTGCTAATCCTCCACACCTTTCTGCACAGCAATGTCTAGAATCAAATTTCTAGACTGCATGTCCCTGCCTGCAATGGCTCAAACCCAGGACATGAAACAATGTGACTGGCACATTCTGAGAAAGTGGTACACCACACCTAAGGCCATACCTATGTCGGGGTGTGGTTTCAGCCCCCCTGGTAGAGCATTGGCAAGCCCATAATCATCAAATCTCTCAACTGAGATGTTGTGCACTCTCTCAGATCACAATGGAGGGTGGTGGGGATTTAAATCTGCATTTATTGAAGCATGAACAAGAGTTTATTTTTCGCTGGCAGACAGTGGTTCCATGGGGACTCATTTCAATGATGGAATGGCATTGATTCTATTGAGCCCTCTGTGTGGGGTGAATTACTGCAGGAATATTTTTGAAGTTCAGTTTCAGTTTCATTCTTTAACTTGCAATAGGTAAAGACGGCTTGGCTGGTATATAGGGTCTTGAATTTTAGGTGTATTACAGGGTACGACATTTTTAGAATGATTAAGGTGTTGCCAGAAGGTTGGTGATTGGAGGAGCGATCCTGAGGGGGAGGTTACAAGGTGTTTGCTGAAGGATTAGCTGTTTGTTAAGTGATGTAAAAGTTTGAAGGTAAGAGATATATTTGGTAGTGATTTTAAGGTGAATGAGCAGTTAAGTAATATTTGAGATATGTGTTATTATATTGTAGGATATAATATTGCATTAGATGATTGCATACAATTTTGAATGCATTACTTAGATGGCAGGGTATCAAGATGTTCTTTGAATGAAGGCAGTGTGTTAACATCGTCTTAATATTTTTGTTAACTGCAGCTTTTATTCTGTGCTTTGGTATCATGTATTCAGGATTTTTTTTAGCCTATGTATAAAGGGGACGATGATGAGTTTTACCTGGTGGTGTGGTTACAGGTTACCCGAACCAATAAAGTCCACGGTTTGAGTCCCTGGCATTGGTAGCAAGCAATATATGAAGTTATTATACAGAGTATGTTAGATATATGTATGTGTGATAGTGAAGTTTAGATAAGATATATTTGGACGTCTCACTGTGTATGTTGTTGAGTTTACTTGCAGCTGCAACTCAGGAGAAGAACTACAGTAGGACTACAGGGGTGACATGAAATGGGGTAATCGTGCACACAATGAAGAGAGATGGAATAGGGAAGGATAAATGCTTGACTATGAGGGAGGATGACCAGGAAAGGGAAGGTGAGATGCTGGACACCTGAACAGGGAAAAATAAGGGACATGATGGAAGTAAGTCAGGTAAGGGGAAATGCTGCACTGAGAAGGGGGTAGAGAAGGGGAGATGCTGGAGTATGAGGGGGTAGGGAATGGGAGATGCTGGACTATGGGGTGGGGTGCATGACTGAAGGTTCACCTAGGGCATCAGATGCCTTTGGGCCGGCTCTGCATGCCAGCGAATCAGCCTGCCAGCAAAGCATCCCACACACACCTTGAGCTGTCTTAGCACAAGTGTGCACTTCTACAGTGAAGACAATGATCTGCTGCTGGAGACTGAGATTTCCAACTACTCCCAGCTGTTTGACAACCAAAACCTCAAGATGTCAGCAGTTTCCAAGAAATATTATATTTGGAAGGCCATAGAGAGAACTTTCAGCAGCCTTGGGGATGTCAAGCACTCAAAGAGTCAGCTCACACACCAGTACCGTGGCATAAAGACGCAGCAAAAGAGTAGAACTGCAAGCAATGATTGAATAGAAGGACAACATCTCAATACTGAGAGAGCCACCATCCTGTCTTCAGTGGGTTAGGGATAATATGCAGGTAGCAGAACCAGTACAACACTGATTTCCTGAACTTTCCTGTCCACAGATAATACCAGGGACCACAAAACCACCTATATCACACTGGCAGGTCAAAATCAAATGACATATACATCATTTTCTGAGCACATCTATCACAAACAGCAGTAAATGCTTTGTTAAGTGCTTTCCCACCAAGAACTGACTGGAAATGTTACTATTTTGGACTTAGCAGTATGGCAGTGATGGTAAAACTATCAAACGTTATATCACTAGGAGACACTGGAAGTTAAAGGACACTAAAGACCTCCTCTGCCTGCAACTCTGAGCAGTTCTTCATGTCTTTTATACAAGCCTTTTGTAGGCATCATCGATCACAGGCAAATTTAGGGAATGAGAGTGCTAACTGTTCCAAAACGTAGCTTTCCTGTCACTGGGTGCGATAAGCTGTACATGTGTACAATTAATAGTTCCCATCACATTATGTAGGCTAGCAATGATGTTTAAACTCTCCATCCAGGCTTCTTACTGTTGAATGTCATTAGGGAAATCCCAGCCTGGTACCTCATGGCCCATTGTACTTGTTGAAGACATCAATAAATAGTAGCATGGTTCATTCCACCAAATATGCTTACAGCTTCCATCATGCACCATGCTTGGAAGAGCACCATTTTAGAGAAATCTTTATCTTTTCTCTTTATCTTTATTGCAACACTTGATATATTGTCCAAGCAGAGCGGCAAGGTGGTGTACAATCAATATGGACTGCTAGTGAAAATAAAGATAGAAAGGAAAGGCATTGTTTAGACAGGAAAGCAGCAGGTGAGAGACAGATAGAAAGTGAAGGGATAGATGACCAGACACACATGGGGGGGGGGGGGGGGGGGGATAGGAAAAAGCACATTGAGGTTTTATTGGCTGATGTGTAGAGAATAGTCCAAGGTAAACCATTTCCAACTCTAACACACTGTGTGTATACTTTGAGGGTAATTTTGTAAAGGTTGCAGAGGTTAATGCACATTCCTATGTACACAAAACACATCTACAAAATGCACATGCATAATTTTCTTTATAAAATAGGGACATAAATTGTAATAGATGCACATCAAACCTAGGAGCAAGTGCTTATACTAGCCCTACACTTGCAAAGAACGTGCATAGTTATAGTATTTTATAACTTACACACATACATTTACACTCCACCTATGCTTCATACAAGCTCCACCCCTGTGCTTGCCATCTCCTAAAGTACATGCCATTGGCCTGGCACATGTACTTATAGAATAATGACTGCCTAAAATATCCACGTAAGTGCCCATCCTCAGGAATACATCATGAAGAATGCATGATTTATGCACATGGATGGCATGTAACTTTTATGTGGCTTGTTATAAAATTACCTCCATAATGCCTCCTCTCGAATTTTCAATATCTCTGTTTTCCAAAAGCACTTCACTGTCAATGGAAAAAGTCATTTCCAGAGGTTTCTTCAACTTTGTTCATCTTCTATTATTGTTCCCCCTTCCTCCTATCTCCCCACCCCAAAACACACATTTCTTCTATGTGCAGGGCATTTTGGTCTTTCATTCCCAATCTGTTAGATTGGTTGTGAGATTTTGAGGAATAGGGCTTGGGTCCAATAGATACTTTTGTGCTTGTTTGAACAGTAGATGCTTTTGAGTTTTACGAGCTGTTGCTTTACTGTATCTGCAGTTGAAATCTGAATTTTGGAGGACATTGGAGATAGATGCAACAGTCAATTGAACACACAAAGAGGATTAAATGGGTTTCCCAGGAAGCCAGTTTGGGCATGGAAGTAGTCAATTAAAGAAATAATGTTGGGAATGCTTCATTCAATCTGGCTATAGGCTACAATTTCCTCAGGCTGGATGTAGAGCCTATTCATAGCAGCTGACATGGAGAGAACAGTAGAGGTAGTGGTAGCACTTCTTACTAGCAAGAGGCCACAAGAATGGGATAAATTTGAAAATGGAACTAAAGGAGGTTTGCCCTTGTAGAGTTAACTATTGTATAATTACAAGGAAATAATTCAATCCAGAATGATACAAATCAGATTCAACACCAAGTTAAAAACACTCCAGGTTATTATTATTGGTGTCAATATATCTATTTAAAAAAGGTTTGGACAAGTTCCTGGAGGAAAGGTCCATAAACCATTATTAATAAGTGACCGAAGATATCAATGCTTGACCCAGTACAAGCATTGTGGAACTTGTGTCTCTTGGGGATACTGCTAGGTACATATGACCTAGATTGGCCACTGTTGGAAACAGAATACTGGGCTTGATGGACCCTGGTCTGACCCAGTATGGCATATCTTATGTTCTTATGTTATGTTATGTTATTTTAAAGCCCACTGGTATACCATTGATTACGGATGATACATATTTACTTTGTATTTCCGATTTGTCTTTGCTCAAACTGAAGGGAAATATCTCTTCCTAGGGGCATGTGAATGCTCCAACAAAAGGAGGAAAGTAGCAGCAGTGGCCCATGTAAGCCTGAAGATCAGAGGCAAATTAGAAACAAAAGGGACCCATGGAGGCCGAAAGATCAGGTGCATTCTGGGATCAGCAGTGCAACAGTAAGGTTAAGGAAAAGAGAAACTGGTAGGAGGTGAAGGAGAAACTGGTGGGGGTGGGCAAGAAAGAGATAGAGATTGATGGGAGTCAGTGGGTGAAAGAAGAGAGAGCCAAGAGGATAGGAGGAAAGAAAGGGTAAGTGTGATGGGAGTGGGCAAGTGGAGGGAGGGATAAAGACTGGTGAGGGTGGGAATGGGAGGAAGGGAGAGAAGAGAGAGAGACTGGTTGACAAATGGAAAGAGAAACAGACTGGTGGAAGAAGAGAGAGAGAGAGAGAGAAAGACAAACTGGTGGAGTGGGAGCGCAGAGAGGCTGGTAGGGGAGATAATGAAAGACACTTGTTGGTGAAGGGAAAAAGGAGACAGGGTGGGGGAAGAGAGAGAGTCAGACTTGTAGGGTTGGGATGGAGTCTAGAATGGGAGAAAGAAGTGCTCAGGTAGGGTAGAGGTAGGGAGCAAGGGAGAGACAGAGGGGTAAAAGGGGTGAGAGAGACAAAGGGTGAGGAAGATTTGACAATAAATTTAGCTCCAAACCATTGTGGATTTCAGCTCATAAGAAAATAGATAGTCCAAAGTAATATTTCAAATAAAATCACATTGGGCATATCATGTTTGGTTCTCTTGGTAATGAAACACATTTTGGATTTAATTGGGAGCTGGGGGGCCCAGCAAGTTGCATGGATGGAAGGGGATGGAGTGGAAGATTAGCCTCGTGCTGAGTGCAGCAGACTGAGAACCAGGAAAACCAGAACTCAAATCACACTGGCACTCTTTGTGACCTTGAGCAAGTCATGTAACTCAGTCAGGCGACCCGTATGTCAGCCGCGGATCGTTAGACCCTAGCCCTCCCCTGCCCCCCCCCCCCCCCACACACACTGGACTCTTACCACTTTGCACCAATAAAACAATTTTTTATTTACAACCATATTTGGAGTTACAGTATAAACCTACTGTTGGCCACAGCATAATCACCAAATCATCAACAACAACATTATTGCATCAACAACATGATAATATAATAACATAATCCGATCCTAAACATCCCATTGCACTTCCCCCCTTTCTTAAGAGGCACAGCCCGCCCTATTCACATCCGTGGGGGCCTGGCAGCGATGCCTGGAAAAATGGCCGTCTAAGCCTTTCCCCACTGCCCCCAGTCCTGATGGGCATACCTTAGGTAAGGGGCGCCTGCCGTACAAACAGGCCTTTTACATTTCCTTCCTATTCTCCTCAGTGTCCCGCTCTGCCGCTGCCCATGGCCCATCAAAGGCGTGAGCAGGGCTACGTTGCTACTCCCCTCTCCCCCCCCCTGTGCCGTGAAAGCTTAGGGAGGCCCTCTGGACACTGTTCTTGTTTCAATTTCGCGTGCTATTGGGGGACAAGTTACTTCTTGTATGCCCGCTCCCCCTTCTTCCATGGCTGGGCTGTGCGCTCTCTCCTAAGGGTGGTCCCTATCTCTCCTGCTATGCTGTGACAGTATCATTTCCCTGGGGTGGGTTTGGGAGGATGACTGCCGCCTTCGCGCCGCTCCGCTGGGGGGGAAAGAGGGCGAGCCGCGGCCGGCCCTCCTCTATATTCTGGCCACCGCAGCCGCCCGCCCCCCCAGCCCCCCCCCCCCCCACCAAGGTTAACACTTGGCTTACCGGGCGCCTGCCTGTGCCCGGCCACGCTGAAATCGCGGCCGGGACTCAGCCAGGCGACCCGTATGTCAGCCGCGGGTCGTTAGACCCTAGCCCCCCGCCTGCCCCCCCCCCCCACACACTGGACTCTTACCACTTTGCACCAATAAAACAATTTTTTATTTACAACCATATTTGGAGTTACAGTATAAATCTACTGTTGGCCACAGCATAATCACCAAATCATCAACAACAACATTATTGCATCAACAACATGATAATATAATAACATAATCCGATCCTAAACATCCCATTGCACTTCCCCCCTTTCTTAAGAGGCACAGCCCACCCTATTCACATCCGTGGGGGCCTGGCAGCGATGCCTGGAAAAATGGCCGTCTAAGCCTTTCCCCACTGCCCCCAGTACTGATGGGCATACCTTAGGTAAGGGGCACCTGCTGTACAAACGGGCCTTTTACGTTCCCTTCCTATTCTCCTCAGTGTCCCGCTCTGCCGCTGCCCATGGCCCGTCAAAGGCGTGAGCCGGGCTATGTTGCTACTCCCCTCTCCCCCCCACCCCATGCCGTGAAAGCTTAGGGAGGCCCTCTGGACTTTGTTCTTGTTTCAATTCCACGTGCTATTGGGGGACAAGTTACTTCTTGTATGCCCGCTCCCCCCTCTTCCATGGCTGGGCTGTGCGCTATCTCCTAAGGGTGGCCCCTATCTCTCCTGCCAATCGCTCACGGCTGCGACTCCTCGCATGCCGAGAGGGTCCCCACCCTTCCCCGCTGCTGTGGCCAACATATGCTTCTGCCAAAATTGTTCAAGTGTCTCCTGTAGGGCGCACAGGAATATGTTGCTTCATATTTCTGAAAGATGCACCCCATCTGCTCGATATAATCCCGGACAATTCTCATCTATGAGGTCGTGTATGATGGTACTGCCACCAACTGATGCCATGAAAAGGATCATCCACTTGTTCACTTTCTTCCTGGTTTTTTCGATCGCCCGGTGCGACCATTCCCCCTTCCACACTCGCCGAGGTATGATCTGTGACCAGACCAGGGCTGTCGTTGGGAAGGTAGCCTGCAGTGCCTGCATGTCCTTCTGCATCTTCTTCGTTACCTCCCAAATGGACCACTATTACCCATGGCTGCCCTCCCGTTCTCCTCCTCTGTAGGAGGAATGGCAGCAGCTGGTCCCACACCATACCTCTCTTCCCCATCCAGAACACCGTTGTTTTATCCTTCGGGAAGCCAAGGTTAAGCCCTTGTGGTCTGTTCCTTGTCCTCCTTTCCGCCCAGTGGACAACGAATGACCGCATATCCATGCTTCACGTTGCGTGTTGGTACCTATGTTGGTTATTGGCGAAACAGACAAATTAACTTATATTCAGCCTCCAGACAATAAGATTCACATGCATCATCTCCCGTCACGCCACCCCTTCTTCCCCCCAAAAAACACAAGAAACCGCACAACCGCGAACTTATACTCGTTTTTTTGGGGGGGTTTTGAAAAAATTACTTTTGTGAAGATCCCACTCCTGTTTGGCATAACCGCATCCCTTGTACACCCGGCATTAAAACGGACGTACATACAGTTTATACCTATCGGAACGCCATCTTCCGATGGTCATTATCTGCTCTCTTGTCATGCCTATGCTGGCCGCCGTTGAAGCGGCCCCGATTCGGAAGGAGTGAGTACCGTAGAAGCATGCCTCGACGCCGGCTGCCTCTAAGGATAGCTTGAGCACCCTGGCGAATTGAAAACGGGAAATGGGGGCACCGTCCTCGTGAACCAGCCATTGTTCGGCGTCTGCCGTGCGCAGTTGACTGTATTCTGTGAATGTTCTTATTGGGCAGGATGGGTCCCCTGGCAACGGGGATAGCACGACTTGCGCGCCTTTCCCTTCTACATCCGTCTTGGACTTCCGGATATATAGCACCAGAGCTCCGTTGTGGAAGCTAACATCGCTTCTTCTAATAAACACCATCGACAGGCGTGCGACTCGCCACCGCCACCAGCTCCCCTATTCGGAATGCTCCGAAGAATGCCCAAGAGAACGCACATCTGAAAAGCCTGGTTTCGAAGTCGTTAAAGAAAATCTGTCCCATGGCTGCTATTAACTTTTTCAACATCTGATGTGTTATTGGGAGACGCTATTCCTTTGTGCCAAGCTGCTCCGATGCCCAGCCTTTCATCACTCTAGTGATGACAAAATCCGATGTTGGGCTGCTCCCGCCAATTGCTTTGGCAAAGAACGTAATAGCCGCTAGCTTCGCCTTGACAGCTGATTTCTTAACTCTATTTTTGCATCACAGAATCCACGCTAGAATGGACTCCGTCGTGGGCCTATCTCCTCCTATCCCGCGCCCTTCACAATATGCATGAAATTCACCCCAAGCCAGCAGGTATCTTTTTCTTGTCTTCACGGATAGCGATCTCAGTACAAGCTCCCAAATTTCGGTGGGCCAAGGTCCCAGACTTACACTGGGATGGCTGTCTTGACCTTGTCGGCTCCTGGTGCAAGTGCTCGGAAGAGAGGGATCTGGGAATGAGAGAGAGCATTGGCAATGTTGTTATAGCTACCAGGGATGTGCTCTGCCCTGATAGTCACATTATGTATAAGACATAGCAAAACAATCTGCCGCAATAGAGTTACCACTCCCTGCGTATGGGCGCGCATCCCGTTTATCACATAAACGACTGCTACGTTGTCCGTATGGAAAATGATTGCTTTGTTGCTCAACTGTGCAGCGGGAGGAACTGCGGCCATCTGACCAACTCCTGCCCAATAGGGGCAGACACGTGCAGTTATATTCACCGCGCCAGCAGGCGCTCTCCACAAGGACTCCTCCCACCACCATCCTCAGCTCTCCTCTCCGGAGGATCGAGCCTCCTGCAACGGGAGGAACTGCGGCCATCTGACCAACTCCTGCCAAATCAGGGCAGTCACGTGCAGTTATATTCACCATGCCGGCAGGCGCTCTCCACAAGGACTCCTCCCGCCACCATCCTCAGCTCTCCTCTCCGGAGGATCGAGCCTCCTGCAGCGGGAGGAACTGCGGCCATCTGACCAACTCCTGCCCAATAGGGGCAGCCATGTGCAGTTATATTCACCGCGCCGGCAGGTGCTCTCCACAAGGACTCCTCCCGCCACCATCCTCAGCTCTCCTCTCTGGAGGATCGAGCCTCCTGCAGCGGGAGGAACTGCGGCCATCTGACCAACTCCTGCCCAATCGGGGCAGCCACGTGCAGTTATATTCACTGCGCCGGCAGGCGCTCTCCACAAGGACTCCTCCCGCCACCATCCTCAGCTCTCCTCTCCGGAGGATCGAGCCTCCTGCAGCAAGAGGAACTGCGGCCATCTGACCAACTCCTGCCCAATCGGGGCAGCCACGTGCAGTTATATTCACCGCGCCGGCAGGCACTCTCCACAAGGACTCCTCCCGCCACCATCCTCAGCTCTCCTCTCCGGAGGATCGAGCCTCCTCCAGCAGGAGGAACTGCGGCCATCTGACCAACTCCTGCCCAATCGGGGCAGCCACGTGCAGTTATATTCACCGCGCCGGCAGGCGCTCTCTACAAGGACTCCTCCCACCACCATCCTCAACTCTCCTCTCCAGAGGATTGAGCCTCCTGCAGCGGGAGGAACTGCGGCCATCTCACCAACTCCTGCCAAATTGGGGCAGCCATGTGCAGTTATATTCACCGCGCCGGCAGGCGCTCTCCACAAGGACTCCTCCTGCCACCATCCTCAGCTCTCCTCTCCGGAGGATCGAGCCTCCTGCAGTGGGAGGGACTGCGGCCATCTGACCAACTCCTGCCCAATTGGGGCAGCCACGTGCAGTTATATTCACCGCGCCGGCAGGCGCTCTCCACAAGGACTCCTCCCGCCACCATCCTCAGCTCTCCTCTCCGGAGGATCGAGCCTCCTGCAGCGGGAGGAACTGTGGCCAACTCCTGCCCAATCGGGGCAGCCACGTGCAGTTATATTCACCGAGCCGGCAGGCGTGCCTGCACCTGGCGGGCGCACGCCTGAGGGCCTCGCCAGAAGGCCCTTTGGCGTGGCCCTTAGGCGTGGCATGAAAGGCCACGGTTCTGTAACATCTCCTGATTGAGCCTGAACACCCGCTCATACTGATCCCAACGTCTCTCAGCTGACAAAGCAAGGTACTCACATCAATTAGAACTCATCTATGTTTCCACCCTGAATACTGCAACCTGCATTTCTGCTACCTTGTATCCAGTATTCCTCAGCAATTCTGTAATGTTGTAACATATTCTCATTCAGTATTTCTCATTCATGATTGCTTCCTGAAGACCGCTTTCAGTAGCACATTACCTTGTAATCTGTCACTCAAAGTAATTCTGTAACGTTAGCACTGTAGCCATTAGTAATTCTGCTACTTTGTAACTACTTCATACTTCAACTACATAGCTATTCCCATTGCCTCTATCCTAATACCCTATGAGGGACTTCACTACACCTCATAAACACATTCTTCAGCCTAACCTTTATAGACTAACCCAAATAGATAGAAGCTTCCACCAGTCCATAAGTCCTGACTCAGCCCTTACTGATCTACCATAGCCCTCTCTCCACTCAGCCTTACCCTACTCGTCCTCCTTGCAAACTCCATTCAAAGCTCCCTCTCCCTAGTAGATAGATTTAGACATATCCCTACTATTCACTACCTGGGAAAGAAAAATCAGGGTAACCCCTTCCACTCAGCCACAGGACTACCACACCAGTCTCGGCATTCACATCTCCTGTATGTAGCACTCAACCGTCCTGAAAACATCAAAGCAGCTCACCATCATGCCCTGAAATGTGCACTCATAAACTCGCGGTCAGTCCATAAGAAATGGCCTGTCTTCTCCGACCTTATAACTGTACACAACTTAGACCTCCTTATGGTGACAGAATCCTGGCTGTCTGATACTGATGCTGCTCTCATAAATCAGATTATCCCTCCTAATTTCTCTATTTACACCTGCCATAGAGCCAACCGCAAAGGTGGTAGGGTCTTTATTCTGGCTAAGACAGATCTAAAATTCCAACTAATATCCTCCAAGAGCACTACACACACTGACACTGTCTCCACTGCTAATAAATTTATCACCATAAACCTTATATACAGAGCCCCCTCTTCACCTTCAGACGACATCTCCACTCTCATGGACCTAGCCTGCAACCCCGTCAATCTACGCAATCCCAATTGGCTACTCGGAGACTTCAACTTACCATCCCTACAAACGGATCAGGCAGTAGCCTTCCTGGATGCAATGCAAGCTCTTGAATACGAACAATTGGTGATGGCTCCCACGCACCAGAAAGAAGCATACTCGACCTAATCTTCGCCCCCATCTCTGTGGTACGACACAAACCTGACCTCAACATATCCATCATCCCTGTTCCTTGGTCCGACCATAACCTGATAACCTTCCAAATACCCTCGCAGCAGGACCTAACTCCAAACAAAGCTTCCACAAATGCCGCGAACACAACACGCCCCAGACCTCTTGTCATAGATGAGTTCTCCAAAAATGTCCTTCCGACCCTCCAACAAAAGTCATCCAACCTGGAAGAAGCAATCCTCAACTGGAACAGCACTCTGAAAGCCTTCGCCTATCCAATATCTTCCGACAATTCGGTAACTCACAAGAGCAACAAAAGTAAAAGACGACAAGCTCCATGGTACTCAGCAGAACTTCGCGCTTTATTCATCGCACTCAGGAAGCATGAAAGGAAGTGGAGACGCTCTCACTCCCAAGCCCACAAATCAGAGTACCTTGAACACCTGAAGTCCCACCGTGAAACAATATACCGCAGAATGAGCGATTACCATGCCCAGCTCCTACTTCGCTCAATTAACAAACCCAGAGACCTATTCACCCTAGTGCGATCCTTAATTAAAGAACCATCCACCACCCAACCGGACTCAATACCCCCTCAGACATACGCTGGCTTCCTCCACTCCAAGAACTGCACAGCAAATAAACCCCCAGCAGCAACTGCGTCCACTCCATGCCAAACACCCACATTACAACCACCAATCACAGAATTTTATCCACCTACCATGAAGAATATCCAAGACCTCATTGCTAACATCAACACGTCCACAGTCCCGAACGACCCCTGCCCAGCTTACTGGATTAGAACCCTTCGGGTTGACCTCAGCCCAATCTTGCTGAACATCATTAGTCTATCATTTGCAACAGGAGCATTCTCACCACTCCTCAAACAAACCTCAATAAGACCACTCATAAAAAACAGCAGACTCGATCCTATGAAACCAGACTCCTACCGCCCAATCTCGAGTATTCCTCTACTTGCCAAAATAATTGAGAAGGTTGTTTATAGACAGATCCAACAACATATAGACATAGCAGCCCCTCTTGACCCCTGCCAGCATGGGTTTAGAGAATCGCATGGAGTAGAAACACTCCTCACCACCCTTATCAATGACCTGAACAAAGGAATTGACAATGCAGAAAATGGATTTGCTCTTATATTCCTGGACATCTCTGCTGCCTTTGACTCTGTCAATCACAACCATCTACTCACCCGCATCCACGACAAGGGTATTCATGGCCTCGCCTGGGAGTGGTGTAAATCTTATCTTTCTGATCGCTGGCAACAAGTCCGGGTTGGCTCTCACACCTCTGCACCTTTTCACCAACAACAAGGCGTTCCACAGGGCTCATCCCTATCTGCTCTACTTTTCAATATCTACATGCAGCCGATATGCAATCTCATCCGTTCTTTCAATATCTCAACACTAATCTACGCTGATGATGTGCTACTATTCACTCCGTTCAAAGTCAAACACCCAGATTTATCCAACCTTGTCAACTGCTTCAACGCAATTACAGACTGGCTATTCACCCAAAACCTCCTCATAAATTTCAAAAAAACGGAAGTTCTATTCATATCAAGGAACAAGAATTTCTCCCCTCCACCCATCCTAAGAGTAAGAGATGTAGAGCTTCCAATTAGAAGTACCATACGATATCTCGGAATCACACTGGACCAGTATCTTGACTTTAAGGAACACATAAAAATTATAACCAGATCCATCTACAACAAAATCAGAACACTGCGACACCTCAAACCCATGCTATCCCCCAAGGAGTTTCGAACCATCTTCCAGGCCCTCATACTACCACATTTCGACTATGCAAATGTAATTCTATATGGTCTACCAAAGAACACCCTCAACCCCCTTCAACGAGCTATGAACGTAGCTGCCCGCATCCTCTGTGGTCTATCCAGATCAGACCATATCACGCCAATACTTAAAGATCTCCACTAGTTACCGATATACTGCAGGCTAACATACAAGATCCTGCTGATTACATTTAAGATTAACAACAACATTGCCCCCAAATCTCTCAAGAACCTTATTACACCAACTCCACAAATCAGAACTAGAAGGACAGCAACAGCCAACACATTGACCTTCCCTAAAGACTCCATAAAATGCACCCAAGCAACCAGGAAAAGAGCTTTTGCCTACTATGCCCCAAAATGCTGGAATGACCTCCCACCAGAAATAAGAGCAATCAAAGACCTACTACAGTTTCGGAAGGCTATAAAGCAACATCTCTTTCTGCTACACTTTGCTCAATCAGCTACCCCGCCCCAGAGAAAGCTACCCCCATCCCCTACAAACACCTCAGTCACGACATAACACCCATGCTTTAAGCAATCACACTCATGCCCGTCAGCACTTCTTGTCTATTCACACCATGTAATATTTATTACTCCATGTCAACCTGCATATGCTTGCTATTTATTCCTTGTCTATTCTGACCAAACTCAACGTGTAAATAGTTAATCTTTATCTGTATCATTTAAAGCTATTGCAACATGTAAATAGTTACCCTGTGCGGTCCAAGTTCTAACTCCTGTTATAATGTAAAACTCAAACAGTCTTGACTGCTCTGAACTCTTGTTGTTGAATGTAAACCGCACTAATAGCGCAGTATATAAGAATTGTTAAATAAATAAATAAATATATATATATAGGGCTACCACGATAGGAAAGAGTTCCAAGAAGGTAATGTCTTTGGTGGTACCCGCAGAGTGCCACTCATCAGGCCATTCCTCCGTGCACCATGCCCCTTTGAAATAAATTCCAAAACCTATACCTCCTGTGGCATCCGTGAACAGGTCAAGTTCAGTGTTTGGTACTGGGCACTCTTGCCAAAACGCCAGCCCATTGAACGAATGCAGAAAATGTTCCCACATGCGTAGGTCCTCCTTTATGCATTTTGTGACCCTAATTTTGTGGTGCCTCTTCTTGGCCCCTTTAGTTGCCATGGCCATGCGGCGGCAGAAAATTCGTCCCATTGGCATGATCCTGCAAGCGAAGCACAGCAACCCCTGCAATGATTGAAATTGCTCCAACGTTGCTTTCTTGCGCTCTCGCATGTTCTGAATATAATTTTTTAGTTTCGTTATTTTTTCGTTGGGTAGGCGTGACCGCTGCGCCTTCACGTCGAGTTCTATGCCCAGGAAGGTAATCGACCCTACGGGCCCGCATGTCTTCCCTTCTGCTAGGGGGATCCCGAAGCGCAGGGCCACCTGCTCGAACACAGTATCCTTTTGCAGTCGCTACTCTCGTTTCCGATGAATAAGAAATCGTCCAAATAGTGAACGACCGTGTTCATACCTGCTATGTCCTCCACAACCCAGTGTATGAATGCACTGAATTGCTCAAAATACGCGCACGAAATTGAGCAGCCCATGGGCAAACACTTGTCATAATAATATTCCCCATTGAAGGAGAAACCCAGCAGTGTGAAGGACTCAGGGTGCACTGGAAGTAGTCAAAAGGCGGACTCGATGTCTGCCTTTGCCAGTTGCGCCTGGCGCCCGAGCTTCAATATGATGTCTATGGCATGGTCAATTGTCACATACTTCACGGAGCATAGGGACGGGTCTATGTGATCGTTGACTGAGCTCCCTTCGGGGTATGATAGATTGTGAATAAGACGAAATTTTCCCGGCTCCTTTTTGGGCACTATCCCCAACGGGGATATGACTAAGTTGGGAATAGGATGTCTTGATGGATGTTCTAGGTGATCTAATCCAGGACTCACAAAAAATACTGCCAACCACGATATCAAACAGTTGGAATAATAACAGCCTAAGAGGTATTGTGTAAAAAGATTTAATACCATATATTAATTGAATGATAATCCTGCTCAACCCCATCATGGAGTGCACTAATCAGTTAAAATAATGTGAAAATGTTAATGAAAGTGATGCATGTAGCATAATTAATTTACTATTAAAAGAATGCTATTATAAAAGGACTAGGAAATATGGACAACCTTAGTAACTGCACATATAATAAATAAATGCTGCCAAAAATGCTCAAATAACATAAGAAAACGCGCGATTATAAAATTTTGATGTAAAACCGGATGTGAACTATATCTGGACTAAATATTAAAATTATACCCACCATGGCACTATTAAAGGTATTATTCCAAATAAAACTGTCATGGCAGGTATAATCCGCACTATTTAGTGGAGATACCAAATTTTATACGTGTCAAATTAACACCCACCTATAAACAGTAATAAGGAACTGGTAAAAGAATGCACAGAAACTTGTATATTTTCAGCTAGCCGGAGCTAAGGCCCCTCTAAAACCTAAACGTTTGTGCCGACTGAATTAACATAAGATGTATTAAAGACATCAGAAATTGAAACGCGTCATTATAACCTGTATGGCAGGTGTAATACGCACTATTTAGTGGGAATACCAAATTTTACGCGTGTCAAATTAACACCCAACTATAAAAAGTGATGAAGAACTGGTAACAAAATAACTTGTATATTCTCAACCAGCCAGAGCTAAGGCACCCGCTAAAACCTAAAAGTTTTTGCCAACTAAATTAATGTGAGATATATTAAATAAGATCAGAATTGAAACACATTCGAAATAAACATCTAAAAGCAAATAAATCAATAGGACATCAACAAGGCTAAAAACACTATTAGCCTGTGTTAGTGATCTTTTTTTACAGAAACGTGCTGTTGCAATGGGATCAATGTGTTTAAAATAGGTGCTTTAAGACGAGATGCACGTACCATAAACATGTAAAAATAAAACTAAAACTATACTTACAAGGTTGTAAAATGCACTTACTGGAAATATATTGTTATACGCGTCAAATGTGGTGAGGCAAACATGAAATGTATGCTACTCCTTCATTCATTGTTAAAAGACGCCAGCGCATGCGCTCATGATTGCTTTGTAGTAGTGGTGAACAACGTAAAAACGTTATTTGTAAATGGCCCACAAAAAAATGTAATACACCTAAAGCAAAAACGAAGCATGATAAGTAAATATGTATATACATTTTAAAACTGCCCAGAAAAATGTTAAAAAATAAAAAACCAAAATAAAACTGCCAAAAAATTAAAATGGTGATAAGATGGTATAATGTTCTCCATAAATAAAATAGTCCTTATAATACGGGCATATAAATACCAACGAATCGGCCCTCATTATTCAATGAGAGACACACATCCGTTTCTGTAAAAAGAGCAACCCACAAGAAATGGATAAAGCAATTTTTTCTTTGTGAAACCTTGAATATCCAACTGAGAGGGAAAAGCTTAAATAATTTATCTAAAGGAATCATAAAAGGTAAAACATTATTATATGAACCTGCCATAAAAGGATTTAGGGGCATGTTTACTAAAACCCCGCTAATGTGCGGGCCGCTCTAGTGTGCGGGTGCCATATAAGGAGTGGGCGTTTCTTTCTGAAAAAGCAAAACCGGGATTTAAATATGCGCTAAGGTGCGTGGCGCCCATATACGCCCTGCACATTAGCGCATGAGAAAGCTGCGTGGGAGGCATAAGTTGCGCGCTGATGTGCAAGTAGACGAGCAGAGCCACAGCATAATGGTTAAGACACCTACCAATGGTGCAGGAATCAGGGGTTCAATCCCCCACAGTGCTCAATGTAGATGGCTGGCTGAGGTGTTACTTTAGGAGCTAGTCTAATATTGTGCAGCATAAGGTGGCACGCTGATGGGCATTAGGTGGCGTGCTATTGATTTAGGAGGAATTTTAATATTGGGCGGCATAAGGCGGCGCGCTGATGTGCAAGCACAGGAACAGAACCACAGCACAAAGGTTAAGACACTGACCAATGGTGCAGGGATCAGGGGTTCAATCCCCCACAGTGCCCAATGAACAAGGCTGGCTGAGGCATTACATATTATGGGGAAGATTGCTTTAGGAGGCAGTTTAATTTTATTTTAATTATCACTACTAGCAAACGCACTCTCAAAGCGTGTTAACATAAGGCGCCCCATAAGGCACATTTTAAAGTGCACTGTCCGCCAAGGCACCCTAGAATTTTGCTTATAGGACGCTTCATAGGGTGCCGTATGAGGTACTGCAAGGTCATAGCGCTGTTTTTGATGGCAGCACTGTGCAGTTTAAGGAATGAAAAGCATAAGTAGGTGCGCTGACATGCAAGGAGGAGCAGCAGTGGTTAAGGCACTGACTGCTGATACAGGGGTCATGAGTTTGCTCCCCAGTGTGCCTAATACGTAAGGCTGGCTGAGGCATCAGATTTGCAATGTACGTTTTGTTTCCTGCAACACTTTATTTTTATTTTATTAATTGCTGCCAGCAAACACGCCCTCATGTGCCGTAATTGAAGGTGCCGTATAAAGCACCCTATAAGGCACTCCATAGGGCACATTATAAAGTGCACTGTCCGTCACGGCACCCTAAAATGTCCCCTATAGAGCACCCTATAAGTTGCGTCACAGGATAATGTATAGTGCACCTTATATGGACGGGAACCATAAGGTGTCCTATAGGGCGCCCTATAAAGCGCCCTCAGAGGCACCTTAAGGGTACAGTACGCTGAGGGTGTTTTTGCTGGCAGCAAAAATGTACATTAAAAAGAGATAATGCTTTGGGCAGCCCTATCAAATAACCCCACTGTGGGTTTGAACCTATGACCTCTGGCTTCACAGGCAGTGAAGTAACCATTGGGCTACAGCTCTATAGCTGCTAGTGAGCCCCTGGCTGGCTGCAGAGAGCCTGCACGTCACCACACAGACAGTCTGCTGTGGTCACCAGGATAGGGTTAGCCCACCCGTACCCATGATGCACTGCACATGCAAATCAGCTGTCCACAGATAAACACAAGATTGGGTATGCACCCCTACAGCACCTCGGCCTGGTAGGGGGAAGTGACCATGTGCACCCCCACAGCACCTTGGCCTGGTAGGGGGTACTGACTGTGTGTGTTACTGGCACAGAGTAGCTACACACCGTCACATTGTGCGGGTACTGTGCTCACCCTGAGGGTGCGGTGAGGTGCCCAGCACCAGGTCCACAGCACCTTCCATGGCTAAAAGAGGTCATGCTGGAGGTCCAAAGCAGTGTTAATGTGTGAGATAGGTAGTTTCTGCAGAAACACCTTGGATGTCTCAGTCAGGTGTATCCCATATGGACCCCTAGGAGGATTATGTACCACCACCCTTCTCCTCCAGGGTTGAGGGTGGCAAACAGGATCTCCCATCAAAAGATCCACATTCTACCTCCCTGCAATGGTGGCAGTAGAGGGGACCATCAACCCCAATACTGCTGGGGGAACAGACACCCCACAGGGCAGTCAATGCAGCTCTGTACACATCCATAACGCAATAGCAGACAGACATTAGGCTTGGATATGCTAAGCTGTCACCCCAACACTATCTGATATTGTCCTGCAGCAAGCCTTCAGCCACTGCACCCTGCAAGCCACTCCATCAAGACACATACCAGCTGCAAACAGTCTGCTAGCTAGTCCATAGTGCATGTTCCTGGTGGAAATGCATGCACCTAGAACTGGGATGTCAGCATACACAACAAGCAGATAAATCAGTGACTGGGCCCCAAAAGGAAACCCATAAATATCACATGAGAGAAATACTATATAGCACTATGGGGGTGCCTAGCCATGCTGTGGTCACTGCACAGTCAGGGTGAGAGTGATCTCCCAGCAGGACATACTGAAGTCACCCTGTCTGTGTAGGTGGTGGCCGGGCACTAAAATGTCCCAGTCAGTGCCCTATGCCCTGTGCAGATGAACCCTGGCCAGGCCACCCTGTCCGGGCCATACCCATGGTACCTTGCTCCTCATTATGCACATTGGCAGGCCAATAGTGGCAACAGTGCTGGCAGTGTGGGCTGCGGAAGGTGTTTGCAGCCACCACACACTGTCTATACAGACACACACTCCGACACCTATGCCAGCATTGTGCTACTATAGAGGAGTTCAGCAGCCATGCCCACCACACCAGTCCTGGGCACACTACAGGCATGGATATGGTACGCAATACTGTTGGGGGTCACTCCCCAGGGTGGTAAACACTGTCAGAGACCAGACCTGAAGCACACACCGCAGACATCAGAATGATTGTTATGATGGAGCTCAATCAGCAAACTGTGCTTAACGTAGGAATTTCTATCTGCCAGTACTCATAGCAAACGTTTGAGAGCTGTGTACCGTATACCCAGGTGTAGGGTTGCATTGCTAAGGTATGCAAGTGCTAGTATTGGGAGATGCACGCAGGGCCCAATGTCCTGCCTCTCCAGGAGGCATTGGCCAATGGGGCCTGTGGGTGTGGGTGTGGGTGTGTCTGCCCCTGTTGGCTGCTGCTTTACGGCAGAGGTTCCCAACTCCAGTCCTGGTGTGCCAAACACTGTTCGGGTTTTCATGCTGTCCCTCATGAATATGCATGAGCTACATCTGCATACCATGGGGGTGGTGCATAGATATGCAGCACAGGCATCTTTATTAGAGGCGGCATGGAACCTGAATGGTGTGTGGCCCTCCAGGACTGCATTTGGGAGACTCTGCTCTAGGTAATGCGCCTGTTTATGGTGTCTGTGCTCGGTGGGATAAAATATAGGCATATTAACCATGTTCTCAGCAATAAAGGTTTGTCCTTACTATCACGGTTTAGTTGTGGGAAAAATATGTGGACTGGATTGGCAGTCGCCCCAGCTGGGCTTTGAACCTGTAACCTTCTGTTCTTGCACACACTGTTTGTGTGCACTACACCACCGTGTTGCCACAGATAGGCTGCACTCCCTGGGGAGTCCATGACTGTACATCCGACAGAGCCTGTCTGTTGCAGTGGACAGTGCCAGCCTGCACAGGGCTAGGCCACTGTCTGCTGAGGCTAGCGGCCACTGCCCCCTCCACCACCTGTACCCTTCCGCCAACATGCGACATGTCCTTATCTTGGAAAAAGCATATGACCTGATTGAGTTGTGGCACTCCAGGATTGCATTTGGGGGACTCGGCTGTAGGTAATGCCCATTGTTATGGTGTGTGTGTGGTGTAGGGTAAAATATAGGTGTTTGAACCATGCTTATGTCCTCTGCAATAAAGGAGTGCCTTTACTATCTCTGTGTAGTGGTGGGTAAAATATGGGGACTGGGTTGGCAAGAGCCCCAGCTGGGATTTGAACCTATGACCCTCTGGTCCTACAGGCACTGGCTGTGTCCGCTGCACCACACTGTGGCCACAGAGACAGTGCAGTCCCTGGAGATAGGGGCTCATTCACCTTGTATGGAGACAAAAGGGCAGCTAAAACTCAAAAATAACCTCGAAAAAAGGGGAAAAAACCATAACCAAGCTGGCCAATAGTGATATCAATGGGCAACATTAAAAAACACTCCCAGGAAAGCTCCAAAAAAAAGAAATGATTTTTGGAAGGGTAGACCGGGGAAACCTACAAAACGTGAGCAGTGTGGTACATGTGCACAGTAGACCCTTCCAAAAATCATTTCTTTTTTTTGGAGCTTTCCTGGGAGTGTTTTTTAATGTTGCCCATTGATATCACTATTGGCCAGCTGGATTATACTTTTTGAGAATTTTGTTGTGGTCATTTTCAATTTTTATTTGCCCTTTTGTACTGTGCACATGTATCACACTGCTCACGTTTTGTAGGTTTCCCCAGTTTTGCTGTACATTGCTGACGGAAATGGTTTCTCTTCCCTTTAAATCGGCTCTAACGCGAGGTTTTCACTCGCGGTATTTTTTACCTTGAATTTCAGCCCAGCTCCTGTGCGGGGAGCCTCTCCCCTCCCACTCTCCACCCATTGACCCCGTCCCTCCACCCCTCGGGAGCCTTCCTCTGCCCTCAGAATGCCTTTCCACACCTCTATCGCACATCAGCGCGCCGCGCACTTGAGCGGGCCAGTTAGTGCAGCGCGCACGTGTGCGGGGCACAAAAACGCACTATTAGCGTGCGCTAAGGTACCTTAGCGCACGCTCAGGTGCGCCCCACACAATTGCGCGGTTTAGTAAACATACCCCTTAGTGTAAAACCCGTGAGAAAAAGAGACCTTGTAAACCACAAGCAACCAAATTGCCTCACTAAAAATGATACTGTAAGACATTATGAAAAGCAATTGCAATTATGCGTTGAAGACAGACAATGAGAAAGAAGTAATAAATAACACCACAAAACCCAAAGTGAACTGAATGAAACCATATAAAATTATGCAAAATAAAATGTAATCTTCATTGTAAAAATAAAAATAAAGTTAAAAACAGCTTAGTGAAACAAAGACCCAATGTGTAAAAAGCACTGGAATTGGAGGAAGAAGGTATGCCATACCTTCATAGGAAAACAGACAAATCACGCTCCATATTTAATCCATGAGGATGTAAACTGTTCAGGTTAAAGATGTAACGTTGTTCTAACCGCAAAGTAGTCCTGTCAACATCTCCCCCTCCCCACCCCCCCCCCCCCGCCAGTTCAACTTGATTTTTTTAATAATAAAAAACCGTAGATCTGAAATCTTATGATCGCCTGCCAATGTAGCACCAAGGGCTTTTCTACAACACCTCTTTTAATACAGCTGCGGTGTTCTATTATTCTAGTGCGAACTGGACATATAGTCTTCCCCACATATAGCTTGTTACAAGGGCTAATTATAACGTAAATAACGTGACTCGTAGCGCAATTTGTAAAATCATCCAAATAAAATTTAGAATTATTAATAGGATGCACAAAATAATTTTTAACTGTTAACACAGAGCTACACACTGAGCATTGTCCACAAGGATAATGCCCCTTATATTTAGAAAGAAACCGTCGTTCTGTGCAGGCCGATGGAACTAAAAGATTACGAAGATTTACGTTCCTTCTGTGTGCTGTAAAATGGTCTTTCACCATCAGGACCGGGGTTTCTGGTCCCACAGCCATTCCCCAGGGCTCAGGCACCTGTCCCTCCACGACCTCACCTACAATATGGGTGATTGTGGGCCCTTGGGGGTAGATAGTGTATACTACTCTGACCAGTAGGGGCAGTGCTACATAACCATCATGCGAGTCTAGACACCCCTCCGCCCTGCTAACAGGTGCCCATGGCAACCAGACCTTAACACTGGGTACACTCTGATCTGGGTGGTGTCTGGTCCCAGAGGGCCACATGTGACTTCGGAACACAGATGGGCACAGAGGTACTGCTAGAAACACCTGTCACACACTGGTAGTGATGGGGATGTGCAGCAAGACCTATCTCTAGCACCACATGGTGCTGGGTGCCCATCCTTACCCTCAGGGTGAAAACAGAACCTGCACAATGGCAGGGTCTGTTACTACTCTGTGCCAGTATTACACGCTGCATGTTACCCTATCCTGGTGCACAGAGCAGATGGTTTGTGCGGTGACCTGCAGTCCTTCTGTACCCAGCCATTGCTGTACAACAGGCCATAGAAGTATAGCCCACTGGTTAGTACAATGATGTTCCAAACAGTAGTCATGGGTTCGATTCCCCATTTGTTCCCTCTTCTCATGCCTGTCCAACTCTGATATTTTGCATGCCTCTAACAGTCGTATCCTTGCAGATCCGTGCTGCCAGCCCATAATACTCTCACCACAGTTGCCAACATTCCCTCAGTCCATCTATCTGCGTCTGTCAGCTGTGTAGAGTCCTGTCTGGCTGTGCAGGCTGCCACCCCATGTCCTACGCTGATATCCTTCCTGCATTGTGCCTCTGTGTGCTCGCCTCACGTGTGCCTGATCTGCATGGCACCACCACTTCTCTGTCGACCCATCATTATAACTATCCTGCCACCACCGCCCTCACTGGGGGACACGTATTCCCATCAGCTGCCATCCACTGTCTCACCAGTACTTTACATTGCCAACACCCTGTGCTGTGGTACAGTTGCCCACAATATGTTTGTCAACAGTACTGGCAGCCAAATGGTCTGCCCGCAGATATGGCACATCCAGGAGCTCCCAGCCCTCCCTCTTTCAATCACCTGTTCAGTGCCTTTCCCCCATGCCCTATCCAGTGTTAGGGTGACATCTGTTTCAACGCCTCATAGGTAATGCATGTCAACCTGAGGCACCTTGCAGCCCGTAGGGCACACTAACCTAGGGCGCCATAACATTGTTAGGGCACCTTAACCAATGACTCCATATCCCAGGGAGCCCTCGAAGGTGACCTGTCCAGGGGTGCCTAATATGGCGCCTTAGCTAGGGAACCCTATAAGGTGCCTTAGACGGCGCCTCACAAGGCACCTTGTAAGGCACCTGATGAGCATCCTATAGGGCACCTTATAATATGGCGCAATAAAGTTAATTTGAAAAAGAAAAGAAACCTGTGAGAAGCCCGACCCCTCTGACATCACTTCCTCGGGCGCTGCGCTGCAGAAGGACAACCGGAGGGCTGGCTGTGGCGGTGCATGCTCAGGCATACGCCCAGCAGGAGCAGACCCACATTGTGGAACAGATGGTTGTGGCCATGGGCGTGGTGGCTGACCAGTTGCGCATGCTGCGCGATGTACTCGCGGCAAGCTCAGCTAACCAGCCTCCCACCCAGGGCAGCCCCCCAGGGGGTGTGAGTGGCAGCCAGACACATGTCACCCTTACCCTATGCTATCCTGTGCTCTGGGACTGCCACCACTGCCAGGGATGGGGGTGGCAGGGCCAAAGCCCACACAGGGCCTGTACATACCTCTGTCACCCTCCCAATAAACATGGGGACAGGAGGTAGAGTAAAGGTGGGGGGGCGGGGCAGGGGATCGGGGCAGGGGGGCAGGGGCGGGATAGGGGTGGGCATGGGCACAGCGTGACTAGCCACAGGTGGCGGGTTTTTCTCTTTCAAAAAGTTGGCAACCCTAATGGACACAGATTGGCAAAAGGCAGGGTAAAAGCATACAAACTGCGAAAAGCAGTAGTACCAACAACACAAGGGTTTTCAAGCCGCCCATGCCAGAGAAAACAGATCTAAACCATCCATCCAGGCTAATCCCGTTCCAAGTCTGGACAAGCACATGCGTTATTTTCTGCATCCAGTCAGCCATCTCCTCAATTACCTGGCCATGGTCATCTATTGCACATACATATGTAAATATGTAAATAGTTGTTCACTGTTCACTGTAATTAATTATATTATAATTTTGTTTTTCATGTTTTTTTTCTCTGTACCCTGTTATTCGTTCCTTGTAAACAGTTGCAATATACTGCCTTTTATCGTTCTATGTAAACCATTTTGATTTGTAGAAAGACGGTATATAAAACATGTTAAATAAATAAATAAATAAATCTATTTGTAGACAACAATTTGTCAAATTAAACTTTCCACAAACCCCCCCTCCGTGGCCAACAGGTAATCCAAAGCCAGACGATTTTGGTAGACAGCTGTCCGCATTTGGGTGTTCTTTTTCACTAAGAGGGTTAGTGCTTTACTGGTTTCATTAGTAATAATTTCTACAACAGCTTGCAGGCGAATAATATGATTCAGCATGTAAACAGGAGTGCGGTAGCCATAGGTTCCATCCTCGGCCCAAGTGGCAGGGCCATAGTACTGTATGATACGTTTGGGGGAACCAGTCAAGAAACGTGACAGGTAGTTCCAAAGTTGCCTTTATTGTTCCACGGATCAAGTGTGCCTAAAACCCGACACAGGCCCCACTTCCTCAGGGGTTAAGGGCTCACACTGTAACAGCCAATGCAGAACGCAAATCTCTTTAATTGGCAGGGCCGTGGAAACAACCTGCCCCACAAACGCGATGCAGGTTAAACTAAATCACAGTCAATAAGAACGCCGTCAGCAGGCACAGCTAGAACAAGACTAGAAACCGCTCTCCATCGCAATGGTCCAAAAACGCCAGCCAGGTAAGAGAAATTCGCAAACGGATTTGGCGGTGTGGATAAATTAGTACCTAACCACCAGGTAGTTTGTCTCATGGTCGCGTTGTATGACTGTTGCTCTAGGCATGCCAGTTCCCCCACCTGGGTAGTAAATTGAGGTCCTGCCCGGGCAATACAGGTGTGACCTACAATAGAGGTCTTCAACACCCACTTGCTAACCGTACGGTTTAGCAGGGACTGATTGTAGGGGGCCGAGTAATTCAACTCCTGGGCTTCCCAGGGCCACTGGTCACCCATGTTTGTTCCACCACAGAAGAAACAGTTAGATACATTGAGATTGGCGGCCACCGTCTCGGCTAATTCGATGAAAAGATTCCGCGTGGCAGTGGGCACCTCTATTTGGGTCCTCATTTCCTCATAGAAGGAATGGAAGACCAGGGAGGCCTGGGAGGAGTGGAACTTGGTTACCAGACGGATATATATAAGGGTGCCAGGATCGGTGCCCTGACTCTCTATTTGGAGACCAAAGGTGGATCCAGTGGTCCAGGCACTGGGATTTATAAGGGTCAGGTTGAGAGGGTTACAAGTGCCCGTCTGACATTTGGACATGGCAGGTAACCTGGTCAGAACAGCCTTGCGGGAATACCGACAGTGTCCTGTCAGTGCTTTGGGCCAGGATGCATAATAAACACAGTTCCAGGTAGGGCAGATATTATGATCACGGGGCCCCCCTGGGCTATGGCCGAGCACATATATTTGTCATTGTGCGTGTATGCGCGTTCCCAACTAAGGGAGCCACAACTTGCCCTGGGCCACTTATTGGCATTTATGGCGGTGCAGGCATCAACAGATTCAGAAGATGGCCATCAGCTGAAAAAGAACGAACCTCGAGGACCTGATAGGTGGGGCTAGACTGGGGGTCATAGCACGTTGCATTTTTCCCCGGCACATTACAAATGGTCAAGTCTTTGCCATTATGATGACGCCAGGTAGTATTTCTGGAGTTACAGATGTAGTGGGAATGATATACGAGGGTCTGGGTGACCTTCTAGCCAATCTTGGTTACCTTTAAACAAGGGGTGCAGAAAGGCTGAACCGCAATTGAGGAACCCAGGGCTACCGCAAGGACAAAAGGCACACATATATCAAACATCGTAGCCACAGTGGTCCGATTTGCCGTTAAAATTCACAACAGTAAATCCTTCTCCTTCTCTCAAAAGCTTCTGCCATACGTGGACCTGTCAGCTTCTGGTAGTGACAGGAGTAGGGCTGAAGGTCTCAGCGGTGTCACTCCGGTGCCGGTGCAAAGTGAGACGTAAAGGGAGCCCAGGATGTTCTTCAGAGGTCCAAGGGTCGGCCTCCTCGTCCGCTGTCGGTTTCAGTCTGCTATGATGTATCCACGGAGCGAGTTCTGCCACCTTTACTGCAGTAGGTGTTGAGAGTAGAACAATGTATGGCCCCCTCCACTGGGGGGCAAGAGGTCCTTTTTCCACTCCTTAACCCACACCCTGGTACCAGGCAGGAACGGGTGCAGTGGCTCAGTCAGCGAAACAGGCAAGCGGTCCTGGACCCAGATGCGGAGACTCTGCAAAACAGAACTTAAAGCTAATAGTTCCTGCCTAGTAATTTCAGAACCAATCTGGCCCATGTCCCCCTTTATACCCTGGACAATGGGAGGTGGCCTCCCGTACAGGATTTCAAATGGGGATACCCCTAGTGTTTTGTTGGAGAGGAGTGTATCCTACGGAGAGCTCTGGGAGAGCTTGGGGCTACTTCAAGCGAGATTCCTGGCAGAGCTTTGAGAGCTGGGCTTTCAGAGTACGGTTCATGCACTCCACCTTCCCTGAACTTTGGGAACGGTAGGCTGCATGTAATTTCCAGTTAATCTGTAGGGCATGGGCCAGCTGCCGGGTGACCTGAGACACAAAAGATGGACTGTTGTCTGAGCCTATGACAAGCGGTATACCAAACTGGGGAATAATTTCATGAAGCAGGGCCTTAGTAACTTTCCTCGCTTTCTCAGTTCTAGTGGGAAATGCTTCCACCCAACCTGAAAAAGTGCAGACCAAAACCAACAAATAATGATAGCCATTTGCCTGGGGCATCTCGGTGAAGTCTACTTGCATATTTTCCATTGGGGCTGTACCCACGGATTGAATTCCTGGAGGAGGCAGGATTGTTCTTAGCATGGATTGTTCTTAGCACAGGTCAGGCATCTCTGGGTCACTGAAGCGGCCAGGGGCCCAAGCATGGAGATATAAAAATGTGGCCATAGGACCCTTTCAGTAGCTGTCTTGCCCAGATGGGTGGACTGGTGGAAGGCATTTACAAAGGCGGGGCTCAGAGATTCAGGTATGACCATGGGACCTGGTTGGGGGCTCTTTCCCCAGGGGGGGGTTGGGTAAAATTATCCATCCCTGGTCATTCAGTATCCCTCCCTCCTTACAGCAGAAGTAATTCAACTCGTCATTGGTATAGTGGGGCACCCAGTGGCTAAGAGGCACTGGAAACAAAGGGGCCTGGACAGGACAATGATCCCTCGGTGAGATTTCGGAGAGGGCAGCTTTCATGGCAACAGCGTCAGCCATCCGGTTTCCTTTAGCAACCTCCCCTCCCCTTTTCTGGTGGCCACAACAGTGCATTACAGCTACTTGTTTCGGGGCCCAGACGGCATCTAACAGGGTCAGGATCTCTCGGCCGT
This sequence comes from Ichthyophis bannanicus, assembly GCA_033557465.1. Classification (NCBI taxonomy): domain Eukaryota; kingdom Metazoa; phylum Chordata; class Amphibia; order Gymnophiona; family Ichthyophiidae; genus Ichthyophis; species Ichthyophis bannanicus. The sequence goes on along the minus strand of CM066031.1, from coordinate 923,474,890 downwards.
ACTTTATGGGCTTCCCTATTGATGTAATCAAACCTCGCTCCTTGTAAAGGGCTCCATGGGCATGCAAGATAGTAAAAGCATACTTTGAGTCAGTGTACACATTGATCCGCAGACTCTCACCTAATAGTAAGACTCTAGTGAGGGCCACCAGTTTGGCCTTCTGGGCCAAGGTTCCCGGGGCCAGGGCCGAAGACTCTATTACCGCACATAGGGTCACCACCACATACCCCGCACACCGTTGACCATCGGCAGTCCGGGCGGCTGAAGAACACAGTATCCATAACTTCCAGGCAGTCCAGGACAAGCAGGTAGGAGCGTGGCAGGATTCAGGGCCTGGCTGGAGAGTAACTTAAGTCGGGGATTCTCGCACAACATACTCTGGTACTTGAGCATCCGGGAGTTAGTGAACCAGTAGTTATCCTTGTGCTCCATAAGGGTCAAGATGGAGTGTGGAACTGTGACCTGAAGGTTCTGGCGCAGAGTTAATTTACCTGCTTCCTCCACCAGGAGTGCTGTGGTCGTGATAGCCCGCAAACAGGGGGCCATCCTCTGGCGACCGCATCTAGCTGTTTGGACAGATAAGCAACAGGTCACTGCCAGGAACCAAGGGCTTGAGTCAAGACTCCCAGGGCGGTGCCTCTGGTCTCATGAACATAGAGGCGGAATGGTTTCTGTACATTTGGCAGCCCTAGGGCCGGTGATGACAGCAGGGCTCTCTTCAAGGTTTTGAAGGTAGTATCTTGCTCCGGTCCCCATTCCATAGGAGCCATTTCCACCCTCTTGGTGGCCTCATAAAGGGGTTTGGCCATCAATGCAAAATTCAGGATCCAGATACAGCAGTAGCCAGCGGCCCCTAAAAAGGCTCAAAACTCTTTCCTGGTCCGTGGAATGGTTATCCGGCACACGGCCTCTTTCCTTTCAGAGCTCAGTCTGTGCATTCCTGCCGAGAGATGGAATCCTAGGTACTTAACCTCTGTTTGGCATAACTGGGCCTTGCTTTGGGAGACCTTGTATCCAGTTTCCCACAAGAGGCGAAGTAGGGCATTGGTAGCCTGTATGCACTCCGTCCATGAATCCGCAGCCACTAACAAGTCATCAATGTATTGGAGCAGGATCCTCTTGCCGGGAGTGACAGGATAAACAGCCAGGTCCTGACTGAGGGCTGTACTGAAAAGTGTGGGTGAGTTCTTCAAACCCTGAGGCAATCGGGTCCAGGTAAGCTGGCCTCGCGCTCCAGTTACGGGGTCCTCCCATTCAAAGACAAACAGAGGTTAACTAATTGCAGTGAGGCCCACACAGAAGAAAGCATCTTTCAAGTCCAATACTGTAAAGCAGGTGGCCTCGGCAGGGATCAGTCCCAGGAAAATGTAGGGATTCGGGACTACAGAATGTAGGGTGACGACCACATCATTCACTCTCCTTAGGTCTTGGACAAGGCGATAGTCCCCCGTCCCAGGTTTCTTAACAGGAAGAAGGGGTGTATTCCATGGTGAATGGCATTTACTTAGTAGTCCATATTTAAGTAGTTTTTCCAAATGTTGGTGGATTCCTTCTACTTCGTGCCATGGGAGGGGGTATTGCTAGACATGTACTGGTGTTGCTCCGGGCTTGAGAGTCACGATGACCGGGGAGGCATTCTTTACCAGACCGGGGGGATATCCTTCCGTCCAGACTCCAGGCAGCGACAGGATACCGTGAGGGACCATCGGGCCCGGGGGCCTTGATGGAATTGCGCCATGGAGCCGCCACTCTTCTTCGCGGGGTGCAGACAAGACCAGTATACCAGCCAGGTTCTCCTTCAGTGTCATTTCCATCTGTCCTCCTTCGACAAAGAAAATTTGTGCTCGTAGTTTGGAAAGTAGGTCTCATCCCAGAAGGGGGACCGGGCAGTCCGGCATATACAGAAACTGATGAGATACCCTTTGGCCCCTAATTCACAGACCCGGACCCGCAAGAAAGGCCTGGTGGCTCTATTACCAGTGGCCCCTACAACAGTAACAGTGCGTGAAGAGGACGGGGCCACCAGCTTCGCCACAACAGAATGCTCGGTCCTGGTATCAACCATAAAATCCATGGTTCGGTCCCTGACTTTTAAACTGACCATAGGCTCCTGGTGACCCAACAAAAATTTGGAGCCCGTTATTTTTGGGAGTGGTTACCTCTAAGATGGCAGCGTGAGCTTTCTTTGGAGTTGTAGTATGCCTAAATGCAAGGGCAAGCACAAAGCTCCTCCCAGGGAGCCTGTTCCTGCTGTTTCCTCAGGTCCTATGGATCGATTTGTACAATTGTTGGAGCAGAAGAAAGGGGAGATTCGAGCGGGCGTTGTGATGCCGGTGGAGGTAGATCCGGCGTTAGCTGCCCTGTAGATCGATTGTTTACCTTATCAGAATATAGAAAGACTAGGGGACATGCAATGAAGCTACAGGGTAAACTATTTAAGACTAATAAAAGAAAATATTTTTTCACTCAACGTGTAATCAAACTCTGGAATTTGTTACCGGAGGATGTAGTAAAGGCTGTTAGTGTAGCTGGGTTTAAAAAAGGTTTGGACAAGTTCCTGGAGGAAAGGTCCATAAGCCATTATTAAGAAGGGACCCAGGATATCAATGCTTGAACCAATACAAGCATTGTGGAACCTGTGTCCCTTGGGGAAACTGCTAGGTACGTATGACCTAGATTGGCCACTGTTGGAAACAGAATACTGGGCTTGATGGACCTTGGTCTGACCCAGTATGGCATATCTTATGTTCTTATGTTCTTATGGAGGTGTCTCTCTCCCCGGACGATCGACCACCTCCTCAGCGTCTGACCGGCCCGGAGACTCTTCTCGCGAGAGGTGATCCAGCTCACCCGGATGGTGGTGGAGCTGTGTTACGGGAGCGGGCCTCGCTTGAAAAAGGAACTGGAGTGGCCCCCTTGATATCGGGAGCAATGACTTCCCAGCGTTTGAAGAAATTGGAAAGTGTAACGGCTGGAATTCAGGGAGAACTGGCTGTGTTTGACACGAAGATCAAATCTGGTGAACAAAACGTTCCCCAAGTTTCTGTACTGAATGATTTAATTGTGAAAGACAACCTGGCAATTAGAGGGAAGTTAGAAAACCTGGAAAATGCTGTTAGAGCGTCAAATATTCGTTTGTTAAATTTTCCTATGGTTAGTGGGTTTTCACCAGTAGATTTGTTTAAAAAGTATTTACATGAATCTCTATCAGTACCCGTAGATTTAACTCCACCAGTTGTGAAGGCGTATTTTTTGCCTTCTGGTAAGCAAGAGGGTCAGGCGGATCTGGGGTCTTTAAAAGTGGATACTCTTGAGGTGTCTGCCCTATTACAGTCTCCTAAAGAAGCTGATATAAAGGTTTCCACTTTGTTAGTTACCTTTGCAATTTCTTCCGACAGGGATTGGTTACTAAAGTTGTATTTTAAGAAACGTACTGCTTTATTTATGGGGAAAAAATTGTTATGTTTCCTGATGTTTCCAGAGAGACGCAAAAGAGGAGAAAAGCCTTTTTGCTTTTGAGACCTGGTGTTGCTCGTATTGGTGCTACATTATTATTGTGATTTCCTTGCAAATGTATAGTTTATTTTTGGTAGAATAAGTATGCGTTTTATCAGCCAGAGGATCTATCCTTGTTTGTTTCATCTCATTTACTGACCTCATCGCCTTTGTGATAAAGATCGTTGTATTGTAATTTGCTCTGTCCCATGCCCCCCTCTTGGAACTAGTATATTGTGTTTCCTTGTTATGTTTCCACTTCCCTGTCTTTGTGGGCTAACTAAACTTCTGTGTATAAATTTTTGCTTTTTTGTTTGTTCCTTTTCTTTTCTATACGCAGCAGTTTTTCTGTACAAGCTTTGCTTGATTATGTTTGTAAAATTGCATAAATATAAAATTTAAAAAAAATTTGGAGCCCAGTCTGGCCTAGCAATCATCAGAGTAGTATTCTTCCACCCCAGCCAAGCCCTCAAACGCCGTTTCTTTCCTCCACTGGTTTTGATACTGAGATTCAACGCCACTTGGTGCCCCCCTCCTCCCTGATGCAGAGGCACCTCGCCCTCCATTTCATGAGGGCCTACAATTTGGGCATTCATTCTTCCAATGTCTTTCTTCCTTACAATAGGCGCATTGGTTTGCACCTAAGGGGGGCCGTGTATTAGAAGGACGGCCCGACCTCTTCTCCTTATCCTTCCAACAGCTGGCCCTCCGCGGTGGCGCTCGACAAGAGCAGCAGCTAGGAAATCAGCCTTTTTCTTCAACTTTCTATCACACTCTCTCTTTTGTTCCTGATCACAATTCACAAATACCTTCTGTGCGACTTCCATTAACTGCATAACATTTATGCCAGGGAATCCTTTCAACTTCTGTAGCTTCCATCTGATATCTCCCTGGGACTGTCCCACAAAAGCGGCATTTACCATTCGTTGGTTCTCAGGGGCCACCGGATCGTATGGAGCATAGAGATGATAAGCTTCTGACAGGCGCTCGTAGAAGGCGGCAGGGCTCTCATCAGGTCGCTGCAGGACTTCAGAAACCTTTCTGATGTTCATAGCTTTTTGGCCACCTTTCTTCAGGCCCTCCATAAGGGCTTGGTGTAAATGGGCCAGAGAGGCCGCCCCATCGGAGGTATTTGGGTCCAATGAGGGTCGCCACCAGGGAAATCCCAAGCAGCTGCCTGCTGGGGATTCAGGCTGCTGTCAGCAAGGAGGGGGGTTGCCTTCCAACCATCTTATGGCCGCTGTAAGTACACGGGATCATTCTTCGGTGTTGAAAAGAGTTGCCAGGAGCTGGCGGCAGTCTGACCATGTCAGCTGGTGAGTTTGCATAATGGTAGACATTAAGTCAGTTAGGTCTTGAGGCTTCTCAGTATAGGAAGCATAATGGGTCTTCCAATTTAACAGGTCGGTCATAAAGAAGGGAACATAAACTAAACTACGAGGCCCCAGGACTAGCTGTTGTTGGTCGTCCAGGGTCGGTAAGCCCTGAACCTCACACAAGGGCATGGCCTTTGCTTCTCGGGTAGACATCCGTAATTCATACGACTGAGGTTTCTTCGATTTTTTTGATGCGGTTGAGGCAACGGAAGATGATCCAGTGCTGGCAAATGAGTCCCGACTATCGTCATTGTCCATAAACACGGACATATGGGAGTCAGAGCTGGTGGGGGGTCCCGATGTTCGAGATGAGGTGGCATGGAGTGTGGAGGAAAAAAACATTGGGTGGGGGTAGGATTATTTGTGTCCAGTGGGATGGCAAGAGATTCATTTGCAGCATGTGCAACAGGCTCGACAAAGGACGGAGGGCCAGGGGCAAGTGGGGCATGACTCCGATACAGGAAACCCTGAGGGAGGGATGGGGCTCCGGTTGGTCGGGAGACTGATAAACCAGGGGTCGGGGTGTCCTGTTGGGGTTTCTATTCCCTATCATTTTGGAAACTAGGATCCTACAATGTTCTTCCAAGCAGGCCGTTTCTGACAAATTTCAAGCCAAGAGTCTATATATGGGAATTGGTCTGGGTGGCTCTGTTGCACAATCTCGTGCACCAAAGAAATAACAGTACAATCAAAAGTCCCCACAGGGGGCCAGGAGGTAGACAGAACTGGCCACTCCCTGTCACATAACATCTGCAAATGCGAAGGTGTCATCTTGATGCCGTAATCCCTAGAAAACCCCTTCTTAAAATTTTTGATCATACATTTCAGAAGCGTCAAAGTGGATTTGGACCCACCCATAATGACCCACAGACTTCAGACAGAAGGGACAGGTAGGCAGACTGGAGGTAAGGGGTCCGTCCAGTCCTGGAGACAAATATGGAGAGACAAACACCAGCCACTTCCTCCTTTTTGCAACCTGGGCGCAGTCGCCTGGTCAGGAAATGCGCTACTCAGGAGTCCACAATCGCTCGGTATGTGCACTCAATACTTCTCATACATACACAAAACAGCCAAACAGACACTGCCCTGCAATCCCGGTAGCTTACTGACTGACAAAGAGGTCAGTGGTTTTGGTCCCAAAAAGCAGCCTACTCGGACTGACCAGGGAGGTGATCAGGCTCCCACAATAGACACAACCTAACAGACTAACTATGTCCCCTCAGTACTCACCGGATCCGGTACAGGTAACAGGACAGGGTTGGTTCCCAAACTCCACATGGGTTTGTGGGTGTCGGCCGGAAGGAACCAGTGGCTCTGGCGAGGCAAGACAGAATACTCTCCAGAACAAGTTGGCTGGTGGCGCCCGAGATTTCCTCTTGCGTTCGCCACTCCCCGACCCCAACCAGTCTGAACCCAGAGGCGGCAAACGCTGAGCCTTTCCCACTTCTTCCTGGCCAATGCACCAGAAAATGTAGCAGTGAAGGAGTCAGGAAAGGACACCCGGAGTCTCTTGGGAAAACAAGCCAAAGTTTATTGCGCTAGCACAGACTCAGCGGAATTTTTTCCACAACTATGAGCCCCCTATCAGGGGTGTACAATTCTTTTATACTTGGTTCATACAATACAATACATACATACAGGTTCCTGATTGGTGCACACTTGGCTGCCTGCCCAATCACCTTCTCTCAGGTAGAGGGGCCATCCCTTTCCCCAATACATCAGAATCGAAACCAGAAACCTAACCCAGGAAAAGGTGTGGGGCAGCCCCTCCTGTGAGGCACAGATGGCTCAGATCGATTGGATTACAGTTCAGCACTTCTCTGGTAGTTTGTCTCTGCATTTTATTGCACGGGCCTCTCCCTAGCTGGGGCTGGGTTACTTCCATACAGAGCTGGCTGCCACATTAAGGAGTGCAAAGTTATCTTTTAATGCCAAACCATTGCTCAATATCCTCCCAGACACTCGCAATGAAGGTCGGATCCTGAACAGAAGAAAGAACAAAAGTTGCCCCCAAACAGGAATAAATTGACTGAGCAATGAAATGCTTCTACCCATCCAGAAAAAAGACAAGTGACCACCAACTAGTACCATTTCCCCTCTCTGCACTAAAAGCAAAATTTGTTTAAAATTAAATGAGCTGTAGCTTTTAAGCACCACACTCCTAACTGATGTATATCCCTGGGCCATGAGTTCATAAAAAGGTAGAAATTTCAAACGGCCAGAAGTGCCCTTATCACTGTATGTAACATGTCCAACTAAGCAAATATAGAGACCTCTAGGTTACTTTCTTTTTGGTGCTTTAGGGGAACTTTCCTTGAGCACAATAGGTTGCTGAACTCTAGTAACCTCCTCAGGTTTAGAAACTGCTAACACCTAATCAGGAGTTAGTGGGCTTGATTTCCTGAGTGCAGCTGAGGCCTGCATAAAAGACTCCAGTGCCTTGCCCTGCTGAGGCTTTCCTAACCAGGGCTCTACAGATCAACAAACAGTAAGGATTTGAGGGTTTGTTTGTTTGTTTTTATTATATTACATTGCTAGCTCTCTGACTGGGAGCTCTTAAAAGGTTTTTTTGTATAGTTTTTTAAAGCAAGGTTACTTTCTTTTTGGTGCTTTAGGGGAACTTTCCTTGAGCACAATAGGTTGCTGAACTCTAGTAACCTCCTCAGGTTTAGAAACTGCTAACATCTGATCAGGTGTTAGTTCCCTCCCTACCCACCCCAACTCCCACCTACCCCTAGTGAGCAGTCTTGCTTTATAGGGCACCTCCCCTTTAACAAATCACAGAGAATTGGACCAGCACATTTTGAATATAATTAAAGAGATTTAACTGTTTTTTCTCTGAAAGGACAGCTGCGAAACCGGCTGGTACTTGGTAGATCTCTCTCTTTTGCTTTAACAGATACCTAAGCTCCACGAACAGAACAATGGCTGGGAAAAATCGTATTGCTAAAGCTGTTGCCCCCGTTACAGCTTCTGCCTCGGTCCAGACAGAAGTCCTAATGCCAGTTGAAGGACCAGTTCCATGTGCAGGGTGCCTGCATGCTGAAGCTCTGAGGAAACAAGTGGAGGAACTCAGAGAGGAGGTGGCGAGGCTGAGGAGCATTCAAGACAGTGAGAAGTACATTGATGAGATGCTTCTTGCAGCAACCAAGCTCTCCAGCACAGGAGAAGATGGGTGCCAACAGAATGTCGATGGTTGGACACAAGTCACCAGGGCCTGCAAAATCACCAATCCAACTTCTCCAGCCCTTGAATTGAAGAACCATTATGCAGCCCTGGAAGTGGAGGAGGTGAAAGCATCCCTGGAAAGGGAAGAACCAGAGTTCAAGTATCCCAAAGTTGCAGAATCAGTAACCAGAAGGAAACAAAGGGTAGTGGTGCTTGGAGACTCTCTTCTGAGGGGTACTGACGCGTCCATCTGCTGACCAGACTTGATGTCCAGAGAGGTATGCTGTCTGCCTGGTGCCAAAATCCAAGATGTTACGGAGAGTTTGCCGAGACTCATCAAGCCCACTGACTATTACCCAATGTTGCTAATCAATGTTGGAACAAATGATACTGCCAGGTATACCTCGGAACGTATCATAAGTGACTTCATGGCTCTGGGACAGAGGGTGAAGCAGTTAGGTGCACAGGTGGTGTTCTCTTCAATCCTCCCTGTTAATGGTAAAGGCCAAGGCAGAGAGGCTCACATCCTGGAGATGAATGCATGGCTGCGTGGATGGTGTCATCAAGAGCGTTTTCGTTTCCTAGACCATGGGATGCTGTTCCAAGGGTTGCAGAGCAGAGATGGCATCCATCTGTCCAAGAAAGGTGAACGCATCTTCGGTAGTAGACTGGCTAATCTACTGAAGAGGGCTTTAAACTAGATTCGTTGGGGATAGGTGAAGAAATCCCCCAGGTAAGTGAAAGCCCCCAGGTAGGTGATACATTAAATACCTTTATGGAAATGGGTAACAGGGGTAACATATGGAAAGCAGTGTGTATAAATGCCCGTAGCATGGGAAATAAGATCCCTGATGTTGAAGCTTTGGTGGGAGTGGCTGACTTGGATTTAGTGGCAATTACAGAAACATGGTTCACAGAAAACCATGACTGGGATGTAACTATACCTGGCTATACTTTATTCAGAAAGGACAGGGTAAGAAGAAGGGGAGGAGGAGTGGCACTATATGTAAAAACTACTATTAAAGCTTTGGAATTACAGAGCTTAAAAGGGAGAGAGGAGGCATTGTGGGTTAAACTAGAAAGAGGGAAAGAGAAATCTATTTGCATTGGTGTGATATACTGACCTCCCTCACAAGAGAAAGAGGTGGACAGAGAGTTCATTGAAGACATACGCTGCATTGCTAGGAAAGGGGAAGTGCTACTGATAGGAGATTTCAATATGCCAGATGTTGATTGGCACATCCCTGCTGCAGTATCATCTAGAAGTAAGGACATCCTGGATTCTCTACAGGGAGAACTATTCAGGCAATTGGTAACAGACCCCACACGTGACGGGACCATACTGGACTTGGTGCTTACCAATGGTGAAAGTGTTTCTGATGTTGTAATGGGAGATCATTTTGCATCCAGTGATCACCAGATGGTGTGGTTCAGTATTAGGACTAGGGCTGTTAGAATCCATTCCAAGGTGTGGATTTTAGACTTTAGGAAGACTAACTTTGCGAAGATGGGCCAATATCTCAGGGAGTCGTTAGTGGGATGGGAACAGCTGGGGGATGTAGAAAAACAGTGGGCAAAACTGAAAGGGGATATTTTAAGGGCAACCAACTTTTTTGTTAAAATGGTAAATAAAGGCAAAAGGAAAAGGAGACCGCTATGGTTTTCTAAGGAAGTAGCTGAAAAAGTGAAGAAAAAGAGGTAGGCCTTCATGAAATACAAGAGATCACAGAGAGAGGAAGACAGGCATCTGTATTTGGAAAAACTTAGAGAAGCTAGCAAAGTAGTCAAGAAGGCAAAGATTCAAAAGGAGGAGGAAATAGCCAATGCAATAAAATGGGGGGATAATACATTTTTCAGATATATTAGTGAGAAGAGGAAGGGAAAAAGTGGTATTGTCAGACTCAAGGGTGCAGGGGGGGAATATGTAGAAGCGGATAAGGATAAAGCGGAATTGCTTAACAAATATTTTTGTTCTGTGTTCACAGATGAAGAACCAGGAGCAGGACCTCAGAAAACACCCACAAATAGGAACAGAAGCGAGGGACATCTTGAACAATTTTCAGAAGACTGTGTTCGTGAGAAACTAGCTCAACTTAAAGTAGACAAAGCGATGGGACCAGATGGGATACACCCTAGAATACTGAGGGAACTTGGGAACGTTCTAGCAACTCCACTGACTGACCTTTTCAATGCCTCGTTGTAGTCGGGAGTGGTGCCAAAGGACTGGAGAGAGGCTCATGTGGTGCCTTTACACAAAAGCGGAAGTAAGGATGTGGTTGAAAACTACAGGCCGGTTAGTTTAACTTCGGTGGTGAGTAAATTATTGGAAACGCTGCTGAAAGAGAAAATAGTGAGGTTTCTGGAGTCCAGCGGATTACAGGATCCGAGGCAGCATGGATTCACCACAGGCAGGTATTGTCAGACAAATCTGATTGATTTCTTTGACTGGGTGACCAGGGAGTTGGACCGAGGGAGAGCTCTAGATGTGGTGTATTTAGATTTCAGTAAAGCTTTTGACACTGTTCCTCACAAACAAACTGAGCACCCTAGGGATGGACCCTAAAGTTACTGCTTGGGTTAGAAATTGGTTTGGTGGGAGGCGACAAAGAGTACAAGTAAATGGAGCTCACTCTGAGGAGAAGGATGTTACCAGTGGTGTGCCCCAGGGATCTGTCCTTGGTCCGATTCTTTTTAACATCTTTGTTAGTCATATAGCGGAAGGGCTGTCGGGTAAGGTTTGCCTCTTTGTGGATGATACCAAAATCTGCAATAGAGTAGACACCCAGGAAGGTGTAGATAACATGAGGAGGGATCTAGCTAAGCTTGAAGAATGGTCTACAATTTGGCAGCTGGGAATTAATGTTAAAAAATGTAAGGTCATGCATTTGGGCTGCAGCAATCCAAGGGAGTAATACAGTATAGGAGGTGAAGTACTTTTGTCCACTAAAGAAGAGCAGGACCTAGGCGTGGTTGTGTCTGATGATCTTAAAGTAGCTAAACAGGTAGAAAAGGCGACGGCAAAAGCTAGAAGGATGCTTGGGTGCATACGGAGAGGAATGGCTAGCAGAAAAAAAGGAGGTGATAATGCCTCTGTATAAGTCTTTGGTGCAACCTAATTTGGAGTATAGTGTGCAATTCTGGAGACCGCATCTTCAAAAGGATGTGAACAGGATGGAGTCAGTGCAGAGGGTGGCTACTAAAATGATTAGTGGGCTTCATTATAAAGCATATGAGGACAGACTTAAGGATCTTAATATGTACACCTTAGAGGAAAGGCGGGATAAAGGTGATATGATTGAGATGTTTAAATACCTCCGTGGCATAAATGTTCAGGGAGAGAGCCTCTTTCAATTGATAGCAAGTTCTGCTACAAGGGGACATGGGATGAGGGTGAAGGGAGATAGATTCAGGAGTGATATGCGGAAATATTTCTTTACGGAAAGAGTAGTGGATCCATGGAATAGTCTCCCAGTGGAGGTGGTAGAGATGAGGACAGTAACTGAATTCAAAAAAGCATGGGACCAACACAGATGATCTCTAAAGGTAAAAAGTGGACTGTTGTAGTTGTTGATATGGAAGGACAGACTAGATAGGCCATGTGGTCTTTTTCTGTCATCATGTTTCTATGTTTCTATTAGGTAAATAGCTTGATATTATCTAAAACAGAGAACATTTCAGGCTAGAGAGGGTTTACTACCAGGAACATATGGTGACTGCTTTAAGTTGGTAGTGCTCCAGAAAATTTTGCAGTTTTTATGTTATTTGAAAACAGGAATTTTGAGATGTTCCAGAGGAATTATATCAGACTCTCTCTGGCTTAAAATCTTAACATGTACATCAGGCAATAAAAAATGTTAAAGCAAATGCTGATTTCACTCTTATGCAATTCTTAAATTAAAGCAAGTGTTAAATTGAAATTCTTTTAGTATTAGAAGAAATCAGGCACTAGACAGCTAAGTCTCCCCATCCAACCCGCAATCACCCCCATTTCTGGCACCCCAACACATCAAAATTCTTTGCTGCATTCAACTTGACATTCAAATGCAGAGAGCCAAAAAGACTACAAGGTCCTATGTTTTCAAATGTCCGAATAAGATGGCAGAGGAGGCAGGGCTGGCACAAAGAGATGAGGCACTGTAGGTGAACCTCATCCCTTGCACCTTCGTCCTCCACACTCCTGCATCCATTGCCATTGCAGCCCCTCTCTGAGACGTGCAGGGGCGGCAATGGCCACAAAAAGCCCTGCAGTGCTTACCTTGAAACGTCTATGCCGCAAGACATAGAAACAAAGAAACATGACAGCAGAAAAAGACCACATGGGCTATTCAGCCTGCCCTTCCATATCAAATACTAAAGTCCCTTCTTTTCCTTTAGAAATCTTCTGTGTTTGTCCCTTGCTTTTTTGAATTCAGATACTGTCTTCGTTTCTACTACCACCACTGGGAGACTATTCCAGGCATCTACCACTCTTTCCATAAAGAAATATTTCCACATATTACTCCTGAGTCTATCCTCTTTCACCCTCATCCTATGTTCCCTCATAGCAGAGCTTGCTTTCAATCAAACAAGGCTCTCCTCTTGTGCATTTATGCTATGAAGGTATTTAAACATCTCTATCATATCTCCTCTATTTTGCCTTTCCTCTAGCATATACATATTAAGATTTTTAAGTCTGTCCTCATATGCTTTATAACGAAAATCACTAACCATTTTAGTAGCCAGCCTCTGCACCGACTCCATCCTATTTATGTCCTTTTGAAGGTGTAGTCTCCAGAATTGTACACAATACTCCAAATGAGGCCACACCAGAGACTTCTACAGAGGGACTATCACCTCCTTTTGTGTGCTGGCTATTCTTCTCCCTATGCACTCAAGCATCCTTCTGGCTTTTGCTGTTGCCTTTTCTACCTGTTTAGCCACCATAAGATCATCAGAAACAATCACGCCCAGGTCCCGCTCTTCTTTCATGGACAGAAGTACTTTGATCCCTACACTGTACTGCTCCCTTGGATTTTTGCGGACCAAATGCATGACCCTGCATTTTTTAGCATTAAATCTCAGCTGCCAAATTCTTGACCATTCTTCAAGTTTAGCTAGATCCCTCCTTATGTTATCTACATCTTCCTGGGTGTCTACTCTATTGCAGACTTTAGTATCCTTAGCAAAGCCCTTCCACAATATCACTAACAAAGATTTTAAAAAGACTGTTTGCTTCTGCCCCTTCTGACTGCCCGTTGATGACTTTCTGTTTGCAAACTACTACTACTAATACCAGTGAACATTTTTATAGTGCTATAAGACGTAAGTAGTGCTGCACTGACACATGTAAAAGACGGTCCTTGCTCATTAGAGCTTACAGTCTAGTCAAGACAGTCAACACAGTAGCTGTAGACATAGAATACATCTAAGAGAAATAGTAAGGAAATACAAAGGAGATTAGGCAAATCAAGATCCGAAAATAGCAGCGAAGAGGTGAGTTTTCAGCCTGGATTTGAAAAGGGCCAGATTTAAAGCCTGATGTACAGACTCAGGTAGTTTGTTCCAGGTATTAGGAGCAGCAAGATGAAAGGAGCAAAGTCTAGAGTTAGCAATAGAAGAGAAGGGCACTGATAAAAGTGATTTGCCAGAAGGGCGGAGTTCCCAAGGAGGGGTGTAAGGAAAGATGAGAGGCAAGGTAGTGAGGAACTGCAGAGTGAAAGCACATATAGGTCAGCAGGAGAAATTTGAACTGAATGTGGAAACAGATAGGGATCCAATGAAGTGATTTGAGAAGAGGGGTAATATGAGTGTGACGATGCTGATGAAAAATTAGCTGTACAGCTGAGTGTTGAACAGATTGAAGGGGAGAGAGATGATTCAGAGGGATAACAGTAAGGAGTAGGTTACAATAGTTAAGATGGGAAATGACTAAAGAGTGGTTCCATTTTGTTCCTCTAGTCCAGTCCCGGCACCTTTGGGGTATTTGTGCCCCTCCAGCAGCAGCTTGGAGACTCCTTTCTCATCTGGCTCCACCCCCAGCCTTCAGTATCTCAGTCTCCAAGCAGTTGGAGAGATGTGAATCCCACTGCCTGGACTCACTGAAGGAATGAAAGGTTTTTTAATTTACAGTTTTGGGAAGTGAACGGCAAAGAGAGCATTGCATGTTTACAGCAGGGGCAGGGCAGACTGGGGCAGTCCTTTTAGCTTTTCAACTAGGTGTTGGATGTTCCAGGGCCCACTGTAGTATTTACAGAGATGTTTTTTTGGGGTGGGCTCCTTATGTGAGTTTTGGAAGTTGGTGCTGGTATGGTATGGTATGGTATGGTAGATTTGCTCCATAGATCCTTGGTTACTTTGTAGGGTTTTGTATTAGTTCACAATATACAGTGTGATGAAAGTCTCTCTGTACTGAGCACCCGAACTTGCAGGAAAGGCAGATCTACCCGACTGTTTGCAAATGCTCCCAGTTGCACAGTTTGTCCCACCATGATAGTTACCAACCAAGTGCTGCTCCCCCTGAGCACCTCCAGCATCACCGATCTCCCCTGCACCTCTCTGTGCCGTCCAAATAAGTCGGCGCAGGTCCCAAGACAGAAAGGCAAATTCTCCCGCCAAAACCGGTGCAGCTCATCTGTGTAATTATGTGCGACCGAGCTGCTCCAGTTCTAGCAGGAAGCTACACTGCCGTGGGTGAATGTTTGTTGTTAGTGAGATAGCAGAATCAGATTTTTTGTTGTTGTTGTTAGATATTGAGTTCTATGGGTAAATATCCTAGTTCTGCTCTGCACCCATTGTTGAGGGAGATAAGAGAAATGCACATTCCCAAAGCTGACATATTCCAATCGCTAAATTGAAAATAAAAAGTTGTCTTGAAATTTTTTCTAATTTTCTTAGTCTCTGTCTCTTTAACACTGTTCTTTTGTCTACATTCTAAATCCTTTTACAGGATCTCCTTTCCATTTCTTCTTTCTTATCTTTCCTCATCTCTGCTTCACTTACTCCCCTGCTCCTTTCTGCTCTCTTTTCTGCGTCTCTGTCTATTCGTGGCTAGATTTCACCCCATCCTTTCTCTTCTCTGTTGTCCTCCATCTCCCTCTTTTCACACCACCTACATATGCCTAACAACCAGCTTTCCATCTCTCAGTCACTGCCCATATCTCGGTTCTCTTAGCCTCTTCCCAACCCTCCCATGTCTCCATCTCTCTCTTTCCCAATCTATTATTTATTTATTTAACAAGTTTTTATATACCGCCCCTTCCAGAGATCATGGGCGGTTTACATTGAACAACTGAAAACATTTTACATTGAATAGAATAACTTATGTACAGTTAACATATGGAACTATTATAAAGACAACTATGTACAGTGTTAGTTTAATTCTGAGTAGTTTGTGGTAAGTAGTAGAATATTAATGAGGATCAGATGTGCTTATGTATTGGGGTTTGAGACGTATTATGATCATTTCCATAATTCTCAATGAACAGATATGTCTTTAGCTCTTTTCTGAATTGTAGGAGATCTTTGACTGATCTTAGGGTATCCGGGAGGGCATTCCACAATGCAGGGGCAACTTATGAGAAGGCTCTGGCGCTAGTAGAATGGTTAGTGTTACGGATGTGGTTTGGTATAGTGTATGTGTTTTGTGAGCAGTTTCTTCGAAGTCTGGATTCCGCGAGGGGTAGTAGAAGTGAAGACAGGGGATTTATAGATATTTTGTTATGGTGCTTAAATTTGATCATTCAGTATTTCATCCTTGCTCCAACTGGGAGCCAATGGAGATTGCATAGAATTGGGGTAATGTGATCAGTGCGGTGAGCTTTATATAAGATACGTGCTGCCAGGTTCTGTGCTGATCCAAAAAATATATATCAGGTCGTTTCTCAGAGTGTAACAATCCAAATCTTCAAGATACACACTCCACAAAAACAAAAAATGCTTCTCAGAAAACTTCAATGTTCATTATACAATGATCCTAAACAAATAATTGCTACATGGAAGGTCTCAGTAACCACGGGCTTATGACAGATATAATGCAAAATCACTGTCATACTACACACGCCCCCATAACATCGATGACCCTCCATGTAGACCCAGACTGGCCACCAAGACATATTCAAAAAAGGATCACTTAGCTTTTAAAAAAACATTTCTGTGTCTTGATCAGTGACCACCCCACTCCCCGACGCTTCAATTCAGAGCTCACAAGCGTTTCGCGAGTACCCTCGCTTCATCAGGGGAAACACCAACTGTCCAATAAAACAAATAACAAACATTAATCAGTAAAAATCTCCTGACAAAAGCATAAACCAACCAACCCATCTCTAACACCGTACTCACCCCATCCCAGAATGGTGAATCGGACTTCAAACACAGAGCCGCGATGTCTCCAACCTTCTTTTAACACAGCTGATCCAAAAAACACAGCGCTTGCTCACAAATCATCTGCTTCCCAATCACACATCCTACCTTATATACCATATGAACCTCCTTCCAAACAGAAACTCCACCCCCAACTAAATACACATCCACCAGTCAACCTGTAGATTCAAACCCTCAGGCGCCACAGTACATGCCCGGAAAATCCAACTTTGTTCACAAACCAACAGAGACTGTTCTCTATATTTACCCTCCCTCCCGGCCTACACCTGATCTATACAAAAACACCACAGATCTCCAAATTGGTGACCAAATTCAATGAAGTGTGGAACCAGGGGGGCCTCTCGTACCTGACATCGCAGTCTGCTCCTGTGTTCAATCATACGCTTGCAAAAAGGCCTGGTCATACTCCCGATGTATAATAACTGACACGGGCACATGATTCCATTAACCACATATGAAGAATCACAAGTGGTTCGTTTCTTCAATTTATACCATGAACCCTGATGCTCAAATTGCGTTACTACCCGGGAAATTTCACAAATTGTACAGTGGCCACAAATACCATGACCCCGAGCCCCATCTTCCCTCTGAATCAGGTATCGGACGTAACACCGAGGGACTTAACCACTCACGTAAATTCCGCTGACGTTGCCAAACACACCTTATCGTTTTTCCTTCCAAACCTGGAATGGTATGTAATACCCCCAGATGTTTCTTAATAATCCGTTGTATGCTAAAGCTGAATGGAGAATACTTAGACACCAAATTAATCTCTTCCCCATCCCCCAGCTGCTCAACCTTATTCCTGGGTGTCAACAAAAGAGCCAGATTATTATATAATGCTCTCTTATAGGCCGCATTAATTACTCCCTTGGGATAACCCCGTGCTGCAAAAGCTTCTATTACTGCCTAAAATCAACATTGTTAGAGCAGATCCTAAAATACCTTATGAATTGGGAGAAAGGTAAACTATTCCTTAAGCATGCAGGATGGGCACTGCCATAATGCAAGAATGTGTTCCTGTCTGTAGACTTCCTATGTACTGAGGTTACCCAACCATTATCACTCTTCTGTACCACTAAATTCAGGAACACAATCTCAGTGCTACTATGCACACTTGTGAACCGTATGTTTACTTCACAACTGTTAAGCCACTGTACAAAATCTTGAAAAGTAATCATAGCAGATGACATATCCCCCCGACATTGCAAACATTCTTCAACCACCTCAACCGCTGCTACTTGAGGTATTGAAGTGTACAATGAAGCAACATCTAAGGTGGCTTAGAGAATCTCCGGGGAACCTGCTAACTCGGTATACCCCTCCAAAATATTCAAAAAATGCATAGTGTATGCTGGGATGTCTAATAACAAAGGTCTTAAAAAAGAATCCACATAAACTGAGAGAGGTTCAAGTACCGTGCCCCTGGTTGATACTATGGGTCGTCCTGGAGGGTGAAGTGGATTCTTATGAACTTTCGGCAACAGATAAAATTTAGCTACAGATGGACTCTTAACATTTAAAAAGGCATATTCCTTTTTAGAAATCAGCTTGGCGAGACACAGGGGGGAGCTTTTAGCTAAGATGGCGGCAGCTGTTGTTTCCGAGTGAGCACATTTTTCTTTGGTACCCGATGGGTTGGAAGCATAGAGGCAAGGGGGGGACTTTGTCCTCTCAATTTCCACCTACCTCTACGCCGATTTCTGCAGGTTCGATGGACTCCTTTGTTCTTCGCGCTAACCGGGCTGTGACAGGTCCTGGGGATGAGTCCCGAGCTGCAATAATGCCGTAGTCGGGTGGCTCGGCATTTGCTTCGGGTCTATCTTTCTCCCCTGTGAGTCCAGCACCGAAGGTGTCTCGTGCTCTGCCCCTTCCGGAAGGGTTCCTGGAGCTTGGCTCCCCTCCAAAGTTGGGGGAAGCTGGTGGCTCGATTGGACTGGGAACAGAGGGGTGGTTGCCTTGTGGGAGTGTAGTCCCTGGGGCGCACAAACCTGTGTCATCAGCGGTGCCGATGGAGGGAGAATGCACAGGTCAGAAGTTTTCTGAGGTGGTTCGAGGGCAGGTGCCGGAAGCAGAAATGGAAGCTGGTACATTGGAAATCGATTCGGGTCTGCTGTTCTCTCTTCAGCGTCCGGAGAGTTTTACTTTGGAATCAATTTGGCAGGCGATTCTTTCCCTTGGGGAGGCCTTGGTACCACGGGTAACCTCTTTGGAGCAGAAAGTGAATAACACTTTTTTGGCTGCGGAGGGTCTGGAACAAAAAGTTATGGCATTACAACCTGAAGTGGTAGATTTGCAGCGAAAGCTGGAAGGTTTGGAAGAACAGTCAGATGCCTTTAGGAAGAATTTTTCTTCCACTCAAGCTAAGTTGGAACATTTAGACAAAGTTGCTAGAATAAATAATCCCCGGATAATTAATTTTCCTAGAATTGTTTATGTATCTCCTAGAGAAATGTTTAAATTATACTTAGTCGATGTGTTGGGGGTATCTCCTGAGCTAATTCCTCCTCTGGTTAGGGCCTATTATTTACCTAAAGCTAAATTGTTATCTAGAGTGGCTTAGGAGGGGGTTTGATCAGGTACAAGGTAATATTCTTAATGTAACAGAGCTATTGGAAAAATCTGTGGATGAGACTCCTGTTCCCTCTACATTGTTGGTTACCTTTGCACTGTTATCTGACAGAGAGTGGTTGCTTAGGCTTTTTTTTTAGGAAAAGAAACCTGCCATTTAAAGGGTTAATGGTAAGAATTTATCCGGATCTGGCTAGGGATACACAAAGGCGTCGTAGAGAGTTTCTTCTGCTACGCCCTGGTTTCCTTCATTTGGGGGGGGGGGGGTGTCCTTAAGTATCCTTGTAAGTGTTTGGTAAAATATAAAGCGGTTTCCTATATCTTTTATGACCCCTTGCTACTTACAGCCTTCATTAATGCTAGGCATTTGGAGCCCTCTGTTGTGGCCCCACTCAATCTCACATATTATTACTGTCACAGTTAGACGGCTGCACTTAATCTTTTCATATATTGTTGTTAGTTTGATTTTGAATTGATATATCCCCCCCATTTATTGTGGGCTAGTGTGGAAGATATACTTTGTCTTGTGTGAGAGTTACTTCAATTGTTTTTGGAACATGTTTATTTTCTGATGTATCTTCCTTTTTCTTCAAGAATGCTGTTGTTAGCTTTCTTGTCTTATTTTGTAAAATCCTAATAAAAACAAAAAAAGAAATCAGCTTGGCCGAAACTGCCTCAGTTGTAATGTCTCTGATGGACTTCTGCAATCTTATGGTAGGATCATGAGACAATTGTTGATAGATCAAAACGTCAGAGAGTTGGCGCTGAGCCTCCTGTAGATAGTCACTATGAGCCCAAAGAACAACTGCTCCCCCCTTGTCAGCACTTCTGATCACCAAATCAGGTTTGGCAGTTAAATCATCTAACGCTCTTTTTTCCGCTCTAGATAACACAAAATATGCTGATTGATGCATCCGTTCCAGAAGTTGAATTTCTTGCAAAACTAATTGTTTAAAAATCTGTAATGCTGGAGGAATTTGACCCGGTGGACTCCAAGTTGACTTTAAGGGTAATTTAACCCGTCTAGAGACCAGTTCTTGTAATGTACTCCACTCTACTGACTGAGAAGAAAAAAAAGATCTTTAAATGCAATTTTCTGATCAGACTCTCCAGATCCACCCGGAACTGGAATGGATCAAAAAACGTAGCTGGCAAAAAAGATAAACCCTTATTCAATACTTTATAATGATCATGAGACAACTCAACGGGGGAAAGATTGATCACTAAAGAAGCCATTTCACCGACCAAAACATCCCTTAATTCAGACATAATTAATCCTTCTGATGACCTCCTCCTCGTCCTTTGGATCTTCCCCGGGTGCTCACCTTCTTCTGCAGAAGAAGGATAAGAAACGTATAGAATTTGATCGCTCTTCGGAAGATTCTTCAATGGGAAGTTCCAGTAGATCGGTGCAGAGTACTTTTTTAGACAAAGGTTCGGGACCAGAGAAGAAGGCAAGTTTCTGTTTGGAAGGAGGTTTGTATGGTATATAAGGTAGGATGTGTGATTGGGAAGGAGATGATTTGTGAGCAAGCGTGGCGTTTTTTGGATCAGCTGTGTCAAAAGAAGGTTGGAGACATCACGGCTCTGTGTTTGAAGTTCGATTCACCATTCTGGGATGGGGGTGAGTACGGTGTTAGAGATGGGTTGGTTGGTTTATGCTTTTGTCGGGAGATTTTTACTGATTAATGTTTGTTATTTGTTTTGTTGGACAGTTGGTGTTTCCCCTGATGAAGCGAGGGTACTCACGAAATGCTTGTGAGCTCTGAATTGAAGCGTCGAGGAGCAGGGTGGTCACTGATCAAGACACAGAAATGTTTTTTTAAAAGCTAAGTGATCCTTTTTTGAATGTGTCTTGGTGGCCAGTCTGGGTCTACATAGAGGGTCAATGATGTTATGGGGGCCTGTATAGTATGACAGTGATTTTGCATTATATCTGTCATATCTGGAGAAAGGTGAATAGTGGTGTACCCCAGGGATCTGTGCTGGGTCCGCTGCTTTTTGACATATTCATAAATGACCTAGAAAGTGGGATAACGAGTGAGGTTATCAAATTTGCAGATGACACAAAACTATTTAAAGTTGTTAAAACCCAAGAGGATTGTGAAAAATTGCAAGAGGATCTTGATAAATTGGAAGACTGGGCATCAAAATGGCAGATGAAATTTAATGTGGACAAGTGCAAGGTTATGCACCTAGGGAAGAACAACCCAAACTATGGTTACACGATGCAAGGTTCCACATTAGGAACCACCACCCAGGAAAAAGATTTAGGCGTCATTGTGGATACCATGTTAAAACCCTCGGCCCAGTGTGCAGTGGCGGCCAAGAGAGCAAATAGAATGCTAGGTATGATAAGGAAAGGAATGGAAAATAAAACAAAAGATATTATAATGCCTCTATATCATTCCATGATGAGACCGCACCTTGAATATTGTGTGCAATTCTGGTCGCCGTATCTTAAAAAGGATATAGCGATTTTAGAAAAGGTTCAGAGAAGAGCCACCAAAATGGTAAAGGGGATGGAAGGATACTCCTATGAAGAAAGGCTAAAAAGGTTAGGGCTCTTTAACCTGGAAAAGAGACGGCTGAGGGGAGATATGATAGAAGTCTATAAATTAATGAACGGAGTGGAACGGGTAAACGTAGATCGATTGTTTACCTTATCAGAATATAAAAAGACTAGGTGACATGCAATGAAGCTACAGGGTAAACTATTTAAGACTAATAAAAGAAAATATTTTTTCACTCAACGTGTAATCAAACTCTAGAATTTGTTACCGGAGGATGTAGTAAAGGCTGTTAGTGTAGCTGGGTTTAAAAAAGGTTTGGACAAGTTCCTGGAGGAAAGGTCCATAAACCATTATTAAGAAGTGACCAAAGATATCAATGCTTGACCCAGTACAAGCATTGTGGAACTTGTGTCTCTTGGGGATACTGCTAGGTACATATGACCTAGATTGGCCACTGTTGGAAACAGAATACTGGGCTTGATGGACCCTGGTCTGACCCAGTATGTCATATCTTATGTTCTTATAAGCCCGTGGTTACAGAGACCTTCCATGTAGCGATTATTTATTTATTTAGAATACATTTGTATACCGCTACTTCCAGCGATCAGCAGCGGTTTGATTACATCTTGAGAATTGCCAAATCAAGACAGAAATTTCGGAGTATCAACACATTGATTTGAAAGGAGAGCACGGCACACAGTAATAAGGTCATAGGAGAGGAGTCAGAAATTTACATATGTACATTTTACATAACAGAATTCATGTTGCAAATTGTGACATCTTGTAGTCCCCTGGGATTTACATCAAATTGTAATAACACTGGAACAGATGTGTCTTTAGTTTTTTCCTGAACGCAATAAGGTCTTTGGTCGCTCTTAGCTCAGGTGGTAGTTGGTTCCAGATGGTCGGGGCAGAATAAGAGTATGCTCGGCGGCTAGTACTTGATTTGACGGATCTGATATCGGGCAGAACATGTAGGGTGTCTGAGTTGACTGTTCTTCTGTCTCTGTTGTGTGGTTGCGTGCTGATAAGGGTGGAGAGAAAGGATGGAGCTGTGTTATGTATGAGTTTGTGAGTGGTTATCAATGTTTTATATTGTATCCGGGCAGTAATGGGGAGCCAATGCAGCTCGATCAATACAGGCGTGATGTGTTCAGCGATGCTTTTTCACATGATGATCCTCGCCGCCACATTCTGGGCCATTTGCAGGATGTTTAGCGTTTTCTTTGGAAGACCCTGCAGGATGGCGTTGCAGTAGTCTAAGTGTGGTATAATGAGTGCTTGCGCAACAGTCCTAAAATCGTGAGGTTCGAGGATGTTCCATAGAGGTTGTAGGACTCTAAGTTTGTGGAAGATGGCCTTGTTGGTTTTGCGTAGGTGCTTTTCCATCTTTAGGTTGTTGTCAAATGTGACTCCCAGGTATTTTATCTCATTCTTTGTGTGGTACGTATTGTTACAGAGTGTAATTGTCGTGGGAGGTTCAAAGTTTGGTTTACTGGAGATAAACATCACCTCAGTTTTCTTATGGTTGAGCGTCATGTTGTTTTGCTGCAACCATTGCAACATCTCATTCAGGCATGTTTCGAGTATCGTATAGTTAGGGTCGACGGTATCCAGTTGCGTGTATAGCATAATATCATCTGCATAGATGTGGTATTTGACATTATGCTGTTGGAAAATATCACAGAGGGGCTGCATATAAATGTTGAAAAGTAGCGCCGAGAGAGCCGAGCCCTGAGGTATTCCTTGTGTTTGAGAGAATGCTTCTGCCTTTTCGCCATTGAATTGAACCTGTGGCATTCTGTTTGATATGTAGGATGAGAACCATTTTAGGGGGGTTCCTGATATCCCTATCGATTCAAGCTTGTTTATGAGGATTCCATGATGGACTGTATCAAAGGTGGCAGAGATGTCAATGAAGATGAGTATAAACATTTTCTTTTTATCTTCAAGGCCTTTGAGGAGGTTGTTAAGCAGTGCTATTAGTAGCGTTTCAACCCCGTGATGTTGTCTGAAACCGTATTGTTGCCTATCCAGGATTTCATGGTCATCCAGATGATCTTGTAGTTGCATAAGGACTGCCTTTTCAATGATCTTTGCTAGGAGAGATATGCTGGAGATGGGGTGGTAGGATGCTGGGTCGTCTTTGTTGAGTGAGTTGTTCTTTAGAATTGGTCTTATTATAGATTTCTTGAGTTGCGCGGGCATGATTCCTTGTTGTAGTGATTGGTTCACAATATGTGCGACTTGGCGGACAATATCTTTTTTTGCCGCCTTGATCCATGCAGCTGGGCAGGGATCTAGCAGGGATGTGGTGGTATTGATGTTTGTTATTATGTTGATAGTTTGTTGATCATCAATGTTGTGGAATTTGCTCCATGCCTGATCCTGTTCTACACTGGCTTTCCGACATGTTGTGTTTAGACAGAGAGGTGGCGAGGTTGTAGTAAGTTTGCTTGCGTAGTAGTCTGCCAGGGTTTGGGGTTTTATTACGTCATCATAGTGGTCTGCCTGGGATGTTTTGGTTAGTGATTTCACTAGTTCAAAAAGTTCACGAGGCTTATTAATAGCCTTGTTCAATAGGTTGGTGTGATGGGTCTTTTTGGCGGCGTTGACTTTTCTTTGTATTTTGAGAGGAGATTGAGGTATTCCTTCTTGTGTTCGATGGATTTGATGCATCTCCATCTTCTTTCGAGTTTTCTGAGTTCCCTCTTCATTTTTGACAGTGTTTCCGTGTACCAGGGTTCCGAGTGGTGTTTGGTTGGATTCGGGAGGGAATTCCGTGTTGGGTGCGCTGCAGCCTGAATCCCGGTGTTCCAGCTGTTTGTTAGAACATCGAGGTCCTGGTTTTGCAAATCTATGTGGGTCGTGATGGTACTTACAAGACTTTCCAGGTTGAGTTTGTTGAATTTTCTTCGCTGTTGTATCACTCTCTGTGCTTTCGCGTCCTTGGGTAGTGTAGGTAGTTTTATCCTGATGTCGATTCCATGGTGGTCTGACCAAGGTACTGGAGTTATCTTTATCAGAGGTTTCTCTTCGTTGTTTTGTTTACTTGTGGGAGTGAAGACCATGTCCAGAGTATGGCCTTTGTCATGTGTGGCGTCATTTATTAGTTGTTGATACCCCAGTTGGGTCATGGCTTCCAAAAAGGTATTCGTGTGCATAGGCGGAATTGACGCTAGGTTTAGGTCTCCTAGGATGATTTGAAATTTTTTGGGCTGAGTGGAGGATGTGTTTTCTAGTGCTGTGGCAAGTGTTTCATGTTGCGGCGAGGGTGCTCTGTAAATCAGGCAGATGGCTAAAGCTGTGTTTTCCACTTTAAGTAAGTCAATGTCTAAATTTGAATTCAGGTATGTGCTTGAGAGTTGAAGGTTGGTCTTGGCTACGATGAGAACTCCTCCACCTCTCTTGTTGTTGCGAGGGCAGTTGTACAGGTTGTAGCCTGGACTGCTTATCTGGTTCAATATGGCTGAGTCTGTGTTCGTGATCCATGTTTCCGCTATACAGAGGATGTCCGGCTGCTCATCCTTGATGATGTCGTAGATAATTTGTGTCTTATTCCTCATTGATCTGTTTAGGATCATTGTATAATGAACATTGAAGTTTTCTGAGAAGCATTTTTTGTTTTTGTGGAGTGTGTATCTTGAAGATTTAGGTTCTGTGCTAATTGCAGTTGGTGAATTGATTTCTTTGGTAAGCCATGTAGGATGCTGTTGCAGTAGTCAATGTGTGTAAGGTTGTTCTAAAATCATGTTCTTCTAGAAGTGGCTGTAGGTGTTGGACCATGCAAAGTTTTTGTGATTGTTTTTATATGGGAGATCATGTTTAGTGACTGGTCAAGGATTATGCCAAGATATTTCACTTCCTTCTTGACTTTGAGTTCAGTTTCTTGCAATAGGATCTTGCTGGGTGGGGTGAAGTTTGGGTTCCTATGGATGAAAAGTACTTTAGTTTTTTTATAGTTGATTTTTAAATTGTGTGCAGTGAGCCAATCAGTTATATCGCTTAGGCATGTGGTTATCTGTGAGTAATCTGGGTTAGAGGTGTTTATGGGATGATACATCATTATATCATCTGCATGTTTTCTAAAAATGTTGCATATTGGCTTTATGTGAGATTGAACAGCAGTGCAGATAAGGAGGATCCTTGGGGGATTCTTTGTTTTTGTTTGAAGGTGGTGGATGCTTTGTGGCCAATCCAGACTTGTTGAGATCAGTTTGATAGGTTTGTAGGCCTATCTGTTTTATCTTTCTTTATCTTTATCTTTATTCATTTCTTAAAATACCACCCACACCGAGGCATCAGGGCAGTTTACAATATAAATTGATTGCAGGAAAAAGAAACAGAACTCCATTGATGTGACAGGAAAGGGATAGAATCAAAGGTAGAGAAAAGGCGAGAGACAAGCTTGAAATTCAGAGAATGGACAAACAGGGGAAGACAAATTTATTTATTTATTTATTTATTTATTTAACAACTTTTATATACCGCGCTATTTGTTATCAGTGCGGTTCACATATAACAAGGGTGCACAGTCAGAAGACTGTTCTGTGCTTACATTGTAACAGGAGTTTACACTTGGAGCTTACATTGTAACAGGAGTTTAAACTTGGAGCAACAGGGTAACTATAAACATATGTACAAAATACAATTAGATTAGGTTTGTATATACAAGAAGGGCTAAGGCAAGCTCAAAATACAAATCACTCAGAAGACTAAGGGGGGTTTGGAGGGGGGGAGGGGGCAGGTCGAAGGCGGCACAGAAGAGATGAGTCTTCAGGCCAGCTTTAAATTTGGGAAAGGAGAGTTCAAGGCGGAGGGCAGGGGAGAGCGAATTCCAAAGCTTGGGGCCAAGGAAGAAAAATGCAGCAGAGCGAGTGGATTCTAGGCAGGCAGAGGAGGGGGAGGGGAGGAATATGTGGTTGGCGTGAATTGATCTGAGAAAGTGTTGGGAGTTATAAAGGTGAATCAGGTCAGAAAGGTAGCGAGGGGCACCAGTGTGGATGACTTTGTGGACAAAGGTGAGAATTTTGAACTGGATCCAAAAGGGCACAGGAAGCCAGTGAAGATTGATGAGAAAAGGAGTGATAGGATCGAAATGAGTAGCATGAGTGAGGATCCGGGTGGTGGTGTTCTGGATGAGTTGGAGCCTGCGCAATTGGTATTGAGGGAGACCAGCAAAAGAGATGTTACAATAATCCAGGCATGATAGAACAAGGGAAAGGAGCAGAGTGGTCAGGGAGGAAGTGAGGAGAAAAGGACGGATGGCACGTATTTCTCTCAAGGAGATGAAAGAGCGCTGGACCACGGAGGAGATGTGTTCATGAAATGAGAGTGCAGAGTCCTGGGTGATGCCAAGATAATGAAGGGAGGGAATGACTGGGATGGGGAAGGAAGAAAGCAGGGGAGAGGTGGAGGCAATGGGACCACCAAATGTGAACCAAATAGCCATAGTTTTGGATAAGTTAAGGTAAAGAAAGTTGGTGGACATCCAGGAGTCAATAGTGGAGAGACAAGAATTAAGTGGAGAAAGATCAGGGGAGATAGCGTCAGTGTGGTGGAGGAGAAAAACATCATCTGCATAATAATAGGCGGAAATACCAAATTGTTGAACCACAAGGGTGAGAGGAGCTAGAAAAACATTGAACAAGAGGGGAACTAAGACAGAACCCTGAGGAACACCATAAGTGAGCGGGTGAGTGGGAGAAGATGAAGAACCAGAGAGCACAGAGAAGGATATGTTGGTCAGGAAGGAGCAAAACCAGAGAAAAACAGAACCTGAGATCCTGACTTCATGGAGATGAGTGAGGAGAGTGTGGTGGTCAACAAGATCAAAAGCAGAGGACAAGTCAAGAGAGACTGCAATAGAGATAGAACCGTGATCATTTGCAGAGTGGAGTTCGTTCAAGATAGAAAGGAGAATAGATTCTGTGCTATGGCCAGGGTGAAAACAGATTGACGGGGATGAAGTCAAAGGGTGGCATCAAGGTGTGAAGAAAGTTGAGAGAATACTAGTTTTTCTAGGAGCTTGGAAAGAAAAGGGAGGTTGGAGATGGGGTGCCAGTTTGCAGGGATAGAGGGATCCAGGGAGACCTTCTTAAGGATGGGTCGGATTAAAGCGTGTTTTCACAAAGAGGGGAAGGAGCCAGAAAGAAGACTAGAATTGAACATAGAGAGGATAAGAGGAATTATTTATTTATTTATTTAGACAGTTTTGTATACCACCTTATCCTTCAATCAAAGCCGTCACAACACAATTGGGGGATACATTTAACACGTGGGGATATGAGACACATACACTAATACTTACAGGGAACATGGGCAATGGAGGGTTAAGTGGCTTGCCTAAGACCACAAGGAGCATCTGTGGGACTAGAAACCCCAGTCCTTCCGGCCCAAGGTTGCTGTCCTCTAGTGGGATTAGGGCTAGTGAGGAGTCAGAAAGCCAGGTGGAAGGAATAGGGTCTGTGGGACATGTTTTGCGAGTGGATGCTAGGGTCTTAGATAGTTCAGGGAGTGTAATGGGGTGGAAGGAGGACCAGAGGTGGGGGAATATGGGGCCTACAGGGTCAGAGGAGGAGGGAGGGGTGTGTGGGGCAGGAGAGAGAGGAGGGGGACAGGAGGGAAAAGATGAGCGTAGAGTGAGTATCTTGTTGGAGAAATGCACGCCAATAGAGCTATGTCAGGGCTGGATAAAGGAGGAGCTGGGGAAGCAGAGGAGCGGGGGGCAGAGAGGGAGTGCAGAATAGAATAAAGCTGGCAAGAGGAACCGGAAGCTGTAGAGATGAGATTGGAGAAATAGATCAATTTGCTGGAATAGAGGAGAGAACGATAGTGGGAATGGCAGTGATGGTAATGAGCCTGGGTATCGGGGGAGGGATGCTTACGCCAGAGACGCTTGGCTCTGCGGAGGTAGGAGCAGTGAAGGAGGAGGCCAGAATGATACCAGGGATGTGAATGAGGGCGACATGCAGTGGAAGCAGGTGGAGAGGTGCAAGAGCATTTAAGGTGGCTGAGAGGGTGGAATTCCACAGCTGGGCCTGGGCATCAGGGGAAAGAAGATGAAAGTCAGTGGGGAAGAGGGAATCGGAAGGGGTAAAATGCGAGAGAGTCTTCTGATAAGTGTTTGGTGGTCGATACTGTCGAATGCAGATGCAATGTCTATGAAAATAAGTATGAATGCCTGTTTGGCTGAGTTCACACCACGTATAAGCTTGTCCAGGAAAGACAGCATCAAGGTCTCAATACTATGTTGGGGAAGAAATCCATACTGTTGTTCGTCAAGGGGTGAATTCAGCTCAATGTAATCTTGGACTGTGCACCACTCAGTGCATAAGTAAATCCCCATTCAGTACTCAGAAGAGATTGGCTCTAACAGGAAGGGAGAAAAAAGATATCCTCCCTTAATTTTTGGTGAATCACATAGGTCCCAATGGCTCCCACACGCAATTAAAGCAATCTCTGGGACAAAGAACAAGCTGGCCCAAGCGGGACCTGCATAACCCACCTATTTCCCTACTCCCCCACCACCACCAAATCCACTTTGGTTGAGAGGCAGGAGCAAGGTCCACTCCTTATTTGCCAGGTTGGATCTACCAGGAAATCAGATACCACTAGAGGTGAGGCACCTCCATCTTGCAAGATGGTAGCGCCAGAGGCAGAAGAGAGTAGGCATAGCACCTCCCCAAACCAAGGTTGGTTGAGGAGAGGCAGGGGGGAGGAAGAGAGATTACGTGGGGCCCACTTGGGCCACTGAAACTTTTCTCAAGGAGAGAGTAAGGGTGCTTTGATCCCACTTGTGCCACCAGGAATCTTTTCCGAGCAGGGTCATTGAGGTGAAATACTGCATTTCACCTTAGATGACCCTTTTGCTCCTGCAATAAAACCTTTACTCCAGCCCAAAGCTGAAGTAAAGACCCAGTGCTAAAAGGGAAGTAAAGAAACTGTGCCAAAATAGAGCATGCTGTTTCTACATCAGGAGCAATTTCTGATTCAGCTGGTTTAGATGCATTTTGTATGCTGGCCACGCTACCCTTTCGCACAGTGATTTTGCTTAGATTTTTCCTCACTAAAAATCTTACTACCTCATGAGTAAGGTTAGAATGGAATAATAAAATATGGGAGCAAGCCACTTAAGGATAGTGTATCTTAATACATCAGCCCTTCAGGTTGCTGGTTCAAAGAGTGGTATATCAAATTTGAATACACAATTATACGCTCTTTGGGACATGATTACACTGTACCATGCTACATATATCCAGTAGTGCAATATAAAATGATAAGTATTATTTGACTGTCATTTAAGAGGAATTAGAAAATTTCTTTATGAAGAAAATTATCAGGAGTCAGTCCTGGAAATGTGGGAGCAGAGCCAAATAATTAACTTTGACTTAGGGACCTAAGTACTATGTTCCCAAGAAAATGTTTGCAGGTTAGTAGCCATTTCCACAAAATTTAGCTAAGAAATACAAATGAGTTCTTGGCTCAATTATAGTTCAGCCTTAGACAAACTGCACAAATTTCTTACTTGTTGCCATAGTCAAGATCTTTTACATTCCTGGCTATGGCAATAAGTGAACTTTTTTTTTACTACACCTTTGCAACAGCATAAAAATATTAAAGAGCCCTCTTGGACAAAATGGACTTTCTCCCGGGTCCTCTCCCCTGGGGACCTTGAACTCCCCCAACCCCAACCTCTCTTCCCAAAGTACCATCCTTTAACCCTTTGAAGGCTTACTTTCAATTTTTAATCTGCATTCTGCAGCTGGGTTAATTTGTGCTTATTTCAGGAAAATTGTACCTGTCTTACTCAATATGTTCTAATAGTGATGTTCCTTCTGCTATGGTCATGTATTATATATCATTTGGTAGGAATATTTAGTCAGAATTTTGGATCCCAACAGTTTTGGGATCAGCCTGGAAAGGGTTAATATAATGGTGAAGATCAGCACACTGCCCCACCCTTCTTTTCTCCTGTTCCCCCTGGCACACCGTAATGAGCCGGGGGCGATGTATCCTTATTTGGCAATCTGAACACTACTAGTAGTATGTTGAGACTACCAGCAGGAGTCAGCAAGAACTATTTTTAAGCTGGAAGCCTACAGGATGGGAGTGAAAGGAGATCGCTCCTGCCCACATTGCCCTCTTACCCCTTGTGGTGAGTCAGACCCAACTATTTGATGACCCAACTATTTGATAAACTAAAGAGTAGCAAATCACCTGTACCAGAAGGTATACATCCAAGGATGTTGAAAAAACTGAAATAGGAGATTGCAGACCTTTTAGTAATCTTTGAACTATCATTAATATCTTCTGTAATACCTGAAGATTGAAGGATGGCCAATGTAACACCAATTTTTAAAAAGGGTTCAAGGGGTGATTCAGGATACTACAGAATGGTGAGCCAGGAAAAATGGTAGAAGTCATTATAAAGAACAAAATTACTGAACATGTAGATAGTCATGACTTAATGGGAGACAGCCAAAATGGTTTTAGCCAAGGAATGTCTTGTCTTACTAATCTGTTATGTTTTTTTGAAGGTGTGAATAAACAGGTAGACAAAGGTAAGTCAGTTGATATAGTGTATCTGCATTTTCAGAAAGCCTTTGACAAGATCACTCATGAGAGACACTTGGCGAAACTAAAAAGTCATGGGATAGGAGGCAGTGTACTATTGTGGATCAGGAACTGGTTAAAAGATAGAAAGCAGAGGGTAAGGCTAAATAGCCAATTTTCCCAATGGAGAAAGGTGAATAGTGGAGTAACCCAGGGATTTGTGCTGGATCTGCTGCCTTATAACATATTCGTAAATGGCCTGGAAATGGGAGTAACGAGTGAGGTAATCAAATTTTCAGATAACACAAAATTATTCAAAGTTGTTAAAACCTAAGAGGATTGTGAAAAATTGCAAGAGGACCTTGATAAATTGGAAGACTGGGCATCCAAATGGCAGATGAAATTTAATGTGGACAAGTGCAAAGTTATGCACCTAGGAAAGAACAACCCAAACTATGGTTACACAATTCAAGGTCCCACATTAGGAACCACCACACAGGAAAAAGATTTAGGTGTCATCATGGACAATATGTTGAAACCCTACACCCAGTGTGCAGTGGCGGCCATGAAAAAAATAGAAGGCTAGGAATCATAAGGAAAGGAATGGAGAATAAAACAAAGGATATTATATGCCTCTGTATCGTTCCATCTTGAATACTGAGTGCAATTCTGGTCGCCGTATCTTAAAAAGGATATAGTCTTATTAGAAAAGGTACAAAGAAGAGCCACCAAAATGGTAAAGGGGATGGAAGGATACCCCTATGAAGAGAGACTAAAAAGGTTAGGGCTCTTCAACCTGGAAAAGAGATGGTTGAGGGGAGATATGATAGAAGTCTAAAAATTAATGAATGGAGTGGAACGGGTAAACCTAGATTGATTGTTTATGTCATCAGAATATAGAAAGACTAGGGGACATGCAATGAAGCTATAGTGTAACCTATTTAAGACTAATAAGAGAAAATATTTTTTCATGCAACGTGTAATCAAACTCTGGAATTTGTTACTGGAGGATGTAGTAAAAGCTTTTAGTGTAGCTGGGTTTAAAAAGGTTTGGACAAATTCCTGAAGGAAAGGTCATAAACCATTATTAAAGGGGATCAGGGAAATCCACTGCTTGCCCCAATACAAGCATTGTGGAACCTGTGTCTTACGGGGAAATTGCTAGGTACTTGTGACCTAGATTGTCCACTGTTAGGAACAAGATATTCGGCTTGATGGACCTTGGTCTAACCCAGTATGGCATATCTCATGTTCTTATATGTTCTTATGTTCTAACCTGACTCAGTACACAGGCAGAATTCAAACCTTCTACCTCCACATTGGGACTGGGGAAGGGGTGTCAGGCACACTGGGCCACCAGGGAGTTAAGGTTCCCCAAGGAAGGGGATCAATTTGGGCTGGAGGTGCTACAATTTTCACCTGCTGCCACAAGAAGGATTATTTTTAATCATGCATCGCCACTATCAGGGCCATCGCAATGCACTGTGCAAACTGTGCATTCACAGGGGGCAGCAGGCATGGGAGGGCAGCCTGACCCAACTGAAAGACAGCATCAATGGGCAGTGGACAGTTGGTCCAATAAGAGTAAAATGTCAGCACAGGACTTTAGAGCCCTGCACATCTGGTGTGTCCCCACCCCCTCCATGCAAGTTCCTGTTACTGAGGGGCTGGGGACGCATCAGAGGCACAGCATGTGCATGGGTTATAAGGTCCCTGCAAGTGGCAAGGACTGGAGGCTGCATCTGTCTGGGGAGACCCAATCCCTCTCTGGTCAGTCAAGTTTTCAGGATAACTATAGTGAGAGAGATAGGGGCGGCTCAAGGCAACCTGCTGCCTGAAGCGGGGGTATGAGATAGCGCTCCCCCCCACCCCGGAGTGGGCGGAGGAAGGGGAGCTTTCTAAAAACTCCAGTGAGGGACTCAACCCAAACAAAAAGCCAATTAGATAATGTGAAGGAAATGCAAGATGTTCGCACACCAAGAAGCTAAAAGAAAGAGCGAAAACCACAGCACAGTTTATTACACCAAATTATAAATCATTTTTATTTTGCTGTTATAAACTGCATCTGGTAGCAAGGATTGGAAGCCATATCTGCAGGCAGGGACTCCAACTCCTGCTGGCGGCAAGGATCAGAGACCACATTCGCTGCTGGGGTCCCCATCTCCTGCCAATGACAGGTAGAATTTGAAACTGACATACTGTGGCCTTTAAATATCGGCTGGAGTCGCCTCAGTATTTTAAGGTCACAATAAGAGAGTGGGCCAGGTGCTGGAAAGAAAAGGGGGCGGAGCTTTAAGCTAAGGAGTGGGGTTCGACAGGAGGAGTGTGGACAGAGCTTAATGGAAGATGTTGGGTTAGAGAAGAAGGCAGGGAACATAAAGTTCTGCTACGAGAGGACATGGGATGAGGGTGAAGAGGGATAGATTCAGGAGTGATATGCAGAAATATTTCTTTACAGAAAGAGTGGGGGATCCAAGGAATAGTCTCCCAGTGGAGGTG
Source organism: Ichthyophis bannanicus (assembly GCA_033557465.1). Lineage (NCBI taxonomy): Eukaryota > Metazoa > Chordata > Amphibia > Gymnophiona > Ichthyophiidae > Ichthyophis > Ichthyophis bannanicus. The sequence goes on along the minus strand of CM066031.1, from coordinate 923,441,355 downwards.
GTAGAGATGAGGACAGTAACTGAATTCAAAAAAGCATGGGACAAACACAGAGGATCTCTAAATGAAAAAAGGGGACTGTTGTAGTTGTTGATATGGAAGGACAGACTAGATAGGCCATGTGGTCTTTTTCTGTCGTCATATTTCTGTGTTTCTATAAAGGAAAGGGCAGAGGTGGAGAAGGACAGAAGGACAGAAGGGGCAGAGCATAAGGGGAAGGGCAGAGGTGGAAGAGAAATCAAAGACGGTGAAAGGGAGACAGAAAGGAAAGTTGGGTGAGAGCGGGAGGGCGCATGAATGGATGGAAGCCAATGAGGGTGAGTGCAGGAGGGAGGGTACTGAAGGGCAGGGAGGGATAATGCAAAGAAGAGAGGAATCTACATGCCAGAGCCCCACATGATGTGCACATGATGGATACGGCCTATGCATGGCAGATTCCCCAACACACACACCCACATAGCCATTCTGCCCCCAACATGCACATCCACATGCATGCAGTCTGACACACACACACACACACACACACACACACACAAAGACTGATGCAGCTAACACACACACATACACACAGATGGAGTCCTCAGCACACACACACACACGCATGTATGCACACAAAAATGCAGCCCCCAACACACACACACACATGCATACACACCCCTCCCTGTCAATCTCCCCCAAAAAGCATACCTCAATATATCCCCAGTACATACCCTCCACTTACTGAACCCCTCCCCCCACACACATACACATCCCCTCATACTCTGAATCCAACTCACATCTTCATAGATAAACTGTTACATTCTCCCCGTGGAAACAGATAAGCACATCATGCTACTGATTCACACACACATATGCACCTCAAGTACAACATCAGTCCATTTGCCTATGCAACTACATATGCTATGCTGCCCTACTGAGTAACACTTTGTCATGACTGTTTCAATTAAATCTCTCACACAGACTTGCCTGAGCATACAAATGGAGGAAAGGGGAATGCAACATTTGTCGCACTGTGTGCATGCACTTTTCAACTTGTTTACTTTCTGGAATTGGTGGCAGTGGCACTTTGGTGGTGGTAAGAAGAGGAGGGAAAAACTGGGAGATAGATCAAGGGAAGAGGGGACAGGAAGTTGCTGAACTACAAAAGGATGCAGAGCTACTGGACTGGAAGGGGGGACCGAGAGAGGGGGCAGATGCTCAGTTGTGAGGGACAGAGAAAGAGAGAGAGAGGGAGAGCAGACTAGTGGATAGAGTGAGAGGGGGCAGAGGCATGGCTCTGAAACAAGGGCAAAGAGAGAGAGATGAGGGCAGACTCTGGTCTCAGGGGTGGACAGACAGAAAGGGATAGATGCTGGGTTCTGAGGGGGGAAGAAAGAGAGGAGCAGACGCTGGGCTCTGAGGAGTGGACAGAGAGAGGGGGCAAATGTTAGGTTCTGAGGGATGGACAGAGAGAGTAGATGTCGGAATTCTAGGGGGGTAGAGAGGAGAAAAAGAAGGGGGACAGGGAAAGAAGCTGCTGGGTTTTGGGGAAGGGGGAAAAGAGGTAGATAGTGAAAAAGAAAGAGGGAAGATACTTGATAACATGGGTAGAGAAGAAGGGTGAGAAGTGGGAGGCTGGGAGAGAGAGAGGGAAGATGCTGGGCATTGTGGAACCATGTAGGAGAGGCCATGGAAAGTTGGCAAAGAGATGAGTGAGAGGAGGTTGGCAAGTACAAAGGGTGGTAATGATGAATCAATGTCTGTCTCTTGAATGCAATCAAACTCTGGAATTCATTGCCAGAGCATGCAGTAAAAGCTGTTAGTGTAACTGGGTTTAAAAGAGCTTTGGATAAGTTCCTGGGGGAAAAGTCCATAAAGCATCATTAAAGGTAACTGGGGAAATCCACTGGGATAAGCAGCATGGAATCTGTCTACCTTTTGGAAACCTAACAGGTACTTGTGACCTGAATTGACCACTCTTAGAAACAGAATACTGGGCTTGATAGATCTTTGATCTGACCCAGTATGGCATATCTCATGTTTTTAAGACGGAGATGTGACATTCTGTTATCATGCATTTTCTGTGTAGAGCTCTGTAGCAGTTCCACTTTTTCTGTTTTCTCAGTTAAAGAAATACTGGTGTTCTATAAGATGTATTAGTTTAATATTAGTAGTGCTGCATTTTCATAGGTAGGGTTGGTGCTGTGTGTGAGTCCTGATGTATTATGTTATTGTTACAGCAGGTTTGCTGTGGGCTCTGAGTGGTCTTTTTGCAGGGTTTTATGTACATGATAGTTGGTACTGGAAGTAAGTCATATAGAAATATGTAGCCTGTGCATATAAATGATGTTCAGACACTTGTGTACTTATTAAGTTATAGACTAAGCATTATATTAAGGCCTCTGTCATTTTTGCCACTCCAGACCATGGATTCTCAAACCAATCCTCACGACACACCTAGTCAGTCAAGTTTTCAGGATAACTATAGTGAGAGAGACAGGGGCGGCTCAAGGCAACCTGCTGCCTGAAGCGGGGGTATGAGATGGCGCCCCCCCCCCCCACCCCGGAGTGGGCGGAGGAAGGGAAGCTTTCTAAAAACTCCAGTGAGGGACTAACCCAAACAAAAAGCCAATTAGATAATGTGAAGGAAATGCAAGATGTTCACACACCAAGAAGCTAAAAGAAAGAGTGAAAACCACAGCACAGTTTATTACACCAAATTATAAATCATTTTTATTTTGCTGTTATAAACTGCATCATGGTTCTTGCTATTTCTTTTTGAACATTTATTTTACATCTACAGTACCCCCTCCTCAAGAATGTGTGCAGAGCAGAACTAGGACATTCACCCACAGAACTCAATGTTCAATATCTAAAAATCTCATTCTGATCATCTCACTAACAAACATTTCTCCAATACCAGGCATACTGTGAACTAATACAAAACCCTACAACAAAGCCAGTAAGGATCTATAGAGCAAACCTATCATACCATACCAGCACCAAGTTCGAAAAATTACATAAGGATCCTACCCCAAAAAAAGCATCACTGTAAATCCTCCAAGTGGGCCCTGGAACATCCAACATCTATTTGAAAAGCTGAACAATTCAGATTACTATAGTACAGATCCCTAAGTACAGTACAAACTCCATGTTAACAGAACACCTGACCTTGGTCACACATTCAGAACACAGACCCTCACCAAGTACTGAATAAGTGACCATAACATAAAAATAAACATATAAATAAAAACTAAACTAAACTGCATCCCCAAAAAGCCAGATTCTGCATTCAATGCAACACCAGAGAAATAAAAAGAGATGCATTTCCCTGTACTATTTGAAATATAAAGATTGCACCAACTCCAATCATTAAATTGAAAATAAAATTCTCTTCTACCTTTGTTGCCTGATCAATTTATTCTCTGATCATGCTGGTCCCAATCTGAGGTTTCTGCTTTCCTCCCCTCCCAGTACCCCCCACCTAAAAATACCACCCCCCCCCCCCAAAACATTCCAAACCGGGTTCATGCAGGACACCTCCTCAACTCCATCATAGATGGCATGCATGCAGGACACACTCCCCAACTCCATCTTAGATGGGGTGCATGCAGGATACACTCCTATTTCAGACCCATTGCTTGCAAGACATATCCCTATTGCATACCCAAGGCATACAGGAAATCAGGACACATTCCCATTCCCATTCCCATAGCAGACATGGTGCATGCAGGTGACATCCCCCAAACAGACTGGGTGATATATATATACCCACTTAAAGCAATGCTAATATTACAATAAAATCAAATTAACAGAACCCAGAATATAATGGAATGATGACCTTACTAAAACAAAAGATTAAAAATTAAGCACAAAACATAAGTTGGCCATATGCACCGTGCAGTTATTATAATGTGTAACTCCCCAACAGCTAGCCTATAAATATAATGTGATCAATGAAAACTTACTAAAAACCTGACATAAAATTAATTAAAAACAAGAGCTGAAAGTCAGTAAAAAAATTTCCAAAAGAAGATCAGACCTCGGATGTGGATGCAAATCCTACCTTGGGTGGAGATCGAGAGTGCAAATACTGTAGGCAGGACTCTATCACATGTAAAAATGTGCCCAGATCATAATTCCTCAGTGCTTCTCCATTGCTCTGGCTGCTGGAAGTGGCGGAGGAGGTAGGGGCCTCAAAGGTGTCTGTGCGGGAATGATGGTTGCACAGGCAGATTTATCGGAGGAAGGCAGTTTCAGGCATAAGTGGAAAAAGCAAATAAACACAGCTGCGGCTGCCGGAGTGCCTCCCCCCCCCCCCCACCACCGCCGCTGCTGCCGCTTTTTTTTCTGCTCAAACTCATCCGCTATTGGTTCCTCCAAGGAATCAACCTGATTTCCTTGGAGGAACCAATAGTGGCTGTGCTTATTTCTGATTTTGCTGCCTCTGGCTTGCCACTGCCTTCCCCCTGCTTTTTTTCTTGCTCGGACGATCTTGAGCGGGAAAAAAAGTGGCGGGAAGGCAGTGGGAGGCCAGAGGCGGCAAAATCAGAAATAAGCACAGCCACGACTGCCAGAGTGCTGCCCTCTTGAAACTGCCACCTGAGGCGACCGCCTCATGTGGCCTAATGATAGAACCGCCCCTGGAGAGAGATCTTCATACAATCTGACTTGTTTGGTGTATCTCGAGGATTGGTTCGAGAACCCCTGCTCCAGACTAACACAGCTACCTCTCTGAAAAGTTTCATCGTGTTGGGATGAAAGAGAGGTCTCCACGGGAATTCACTTGGGGGAGGGGGGAAAAGGGCAGCAAAAAAGGGGGGAAAAGGGCAGCAAAAAAGATAGCATAGTCTTCTTATGGGCAGACTATGCGCTGCAATGACGCATAGCCCTGCCGTCGACCCTTAGCCCTGAATATTCAATGCCGGGATCATATGCGGTCCCAGCATTGAATATCCGGGGATCGTCGCACATGCTGGAAGCCACATTAGGTAAACAGACAGCAGCGATATTGTATGCTGCCTGGTTAGATCCTGCGCCACCTCCAATCTACTGTGGAACGCCCCTGACACGTCCCGATGCTAACGGGAAAGCACCGGGGCGCGTAGGGGAGTTAGAAGGGAATGATTTAGAGAAGCTAGCAAAGTATTTTATTTTATTTATTTATTTAACAGCTTTTATATACCGCACTTTTGATATCAGCGCGGTTTACATTTTAACAATTTTGTACTTAAACATAGAACAAATGTTAAGTTTACAAGGAACAGGGAATAAAAACATGGATAACAGGGATTAACAATTAACAGAAATTCTCAACTATTTACAATAGATTCTTAAATGCTTGAGCTCTAAAGATAGGGTTTGTGAGGATTGGTCTAGAACAAGTGATAAGGTTTCGGGAGCTTATTTGACTAGCCGTGATCGATGGTTTGTGTAGAAGGGGGAGGGGGTGGGGGGTCAGTATATTGCGAGAAGTGTTGTAGGAAGAGATGTGTTTTTAGGGATTTTCTGAATTGGGACAGGTCTTTTTGTGATCTAATACTAGGTGGTAGCATGTTCCAGCATCTAGGGGCGAAGGATGAGAATGCTCTTAAAGTGGTTGTTTGAGTGAGTTTTGTAATGTCTTTTGGGACTGTTAGCATGTTCTCTGTTACAGATCGTCTAGATCTGGCGTTCTGTGTGTGTTGGAGGAGATCAGATAAAGAGGATGATGAGATATGGTGGAATGCTTTGAAGGTTAGAATGAGGGCTTTGTATAAAATCCTGCAGGATAGTGGGAGCCAGTGGAGGTCAAATAGGATGGGAGTAATATGTTGATTCTTTGGGGATCCATGAAGAACCCTGGCCGCTGTATTCATGGCCAATTGAAGCGGGTTCAGCGTGCTCTTGGGTAGGCCATGAAGTACGATATTTGCATAGTCAAAGTGAGGAGTGACTAATGCCTGGAAGGTTGTGCGGAAGTCACATGGTTCGAGCATAGGTCTGAGGTGTCGAAGAGTCCTGATTTTATAGTAGATGGCTTTTACAGTATTTTTTATGTGTTCTTTGAATTCAAGTCGCTGGTCAAGTATAACACCCAGGTAACGTATTGAGGTTTTGATTGGTAGATCAGCATCTCTTGTTCTTAGAGTTGGTGGAGGGGAGAAGTCTTTGTTCCTAGTGACAATAAGGACTTCGGTTTTTTTAAAATTGATTCTGAGTGGGCTCAAAAAACACAAATATCTTCTCTTTAAATGAAACACAGCAACGAGCAGGAAATTTTTTGAGCCCACTCAGCTTCTGAAATTCCTGGTGGCTAGGGAGGATAGTATTGTGATTGTAACATCTCGTACGGCTGATGTGTAAGTCTTGCTCTGCCTTGCTATTTTTCCTTCCTTGTGAAAAACAAAGATTTCCTGGTGCCTCCCCCGAGTAATGTTGTGGGCTTATTATGGTAATGTATAAATGGTATGATTCTATGATATTTGGATTTGTATGTTCTGTTACCATGTTTCCTTTATTCAATTTTGGAATTGAATGTATTTTCAAAATTTAATAAATAAAAAATAAAAATAAAATAAAATTGATTCTGAGATTTTGTGAGAGTAGCCAGTCTGATATTGAATTGAAGCAGGTGATTAGTGTAGTGTAGTCAGGTTTTAATACATTAATTGGAGTGAATAAGAGCACGTCATCTGCGTAGATAAGACATGATATTCCGAATGAGCGGGATATGTTGCAGAGAGGTTGCATATAGATGTTAAATAGAAGGGCTGAGAGAGAAGAACCTTGCGGAACTCCTTGCTTCTGATGAAAAGGCTGAGATGTGGTATCACCAATCCGTACTTGTTGCCAGCGATCTTCTAGGTAAGATCTGCACCAATTCAACGCCATTCCTTGAATTCCTTTTTCGTGGAGCCTGGTGAGCAGTTGGTTGTGGTCAACAGAATCAAAAGCTGCTGCTATGTCTAGGAAGATCATAGCGACTCCATTTCTGATATTGTCTGTTGTATTAATGAGTGTGTTCAATAGGGAAGTTAGGAGGGTTTCAATTCCGTGAGCTTCTCTGAAGTAGTCAGGAAAGCAAAGATTCAAAAAGAGGAGGAAATAGCCAATGCAATAAAATGGGGGGGGGGGGGGAGGAGACATTTTTTAGATATGTTAGTGAGAAGGAGAAAGGCAAAAGTGTTATTGTCAGACTCAAGGGTGAAGGGGAGGAATATGTAGAAGCTGATCAGGATAAAGCGGAATTGCTTAACAAATATTTCTGTTCTGTGTTCACAGACTAAGAACCAGGAGCAGGACCTCAGAAAACACCCACAAACAGGAACAGAAGTGAACAATTTTCAGAAGACTATGTTTGTGAGAAACCAGCTAAACTTAAAGTAGACAAAGCGCTGGGACCAGATGGGATACACCCTAGAATACTGAGGGAACTTGGGGGCGTTCTAGCAACTCCACTGACTGACCTTTTCAATGCCTCGTTGGAGTCGGGAGTGGTGCCAAAGGACTGGAGAGAGGCACATGTGGTCCCTTTACACAAAAGCGGAAGTAAGAACGTGGTTGAAAACTACAGGCTGGTTAGTTTAACTTCAGTGGCGAGTAAATTATTGGAAGTGCTGCTGAAAGAGAAAATAGTGAGGTTTCTGGAGTCCAGCAGATTACAGGATCCGAGGCAGCATGGATTCACCAGAGGCAGGTCTTGTCAGACAAATCTGATTAATTTCTTTGACTGGGTGACCATGGAGTTGGACTGAGGGAGAGCCCTAGATGTGGTGTATTTAGATTTCAGTAAAGCCTTTGACACCATTTTATTTATTTATTATTTATTTATAATCTCTTCTATACCGCGCTATTCGGCATCAGTGCGGTTTACACCATTCCTCACAGGCGACTTATAAACAAACTGAACAATCTAGGGATGAACCCTAAAGTTACTGTTTGGGTTAGAAATTGATTGAATGGGAGGCGACAAAGGGTACAGGTAAATGGAGCTCACTCTGAGTTGAAGAAGGTTACCAGTGGTGTGCCTCAGGGATCTGTCCTTGATCTGATTCTTTTTAACATCTTTGTTAGTGATATCGTAGAAGGGCTGTCGGGTAAGTTTGGCCTCTTTGCAGATGATACCAAAATGTGCAATAAAGTAGACACCCAGAAATGTGTAGATAACATGAGGAGGGATCTAGCTAAGCTTGAAGAATGGTCTAGAATTTGGCAGCTGAGAATTAATGTTAAAAAATGCAAGGTCATGCATTTGGGCTGCAGCAATCCAAGGGAGCACTATAGTATAGGGTTGAAGTACTTTTGTCCACTAAAAAGAGTGTGACCTAGGCATGATTTTGTCTGATGATCTTAAAGTAGCTAAACAGGTAGAGAAGGCAACGGCAAAAGTTAGACGGATGCTTGGGTGCATAGGAAGAAGAATGGGCAGCAGAAGAAAGGAGGTGATAGTGCCTCTGTATAAGTGTTTGGTGCAACCTCATTTAGAGTATTTTGTGCAATTCTGGAGACCACACCTTCAAAGGGATATAAATAGGTTGGAGTCAGTACAGAGGGTGGCTACTAATATGGTTAGTGGTCTTCATTATAAAGCATATGAGTATAGACTTAAGGATCTTAATATGTACAGCTTAGAGGACAGTCGGGATAGAGGTGATATGATTGAGACGTTTAAATACCTCCATGGCATTAATGCACAGGAGGAGAGCCTCTTTCGATTGAAAGCAAGCTCTGCTATGAGAGGACATGGGATGAGGGTGAAAGGGGATACATTCAGGAGTCATATGCAGAAATATTTCTTTACAGAAAGAGTGGTGGATCCATGGAATAATCTCCCAGTGGAGGTGGTAGAGATGAGGACAGTATCTGAATTCAAAGAAGCATGGGAAAAATACAGGGGATCTCTAAAGGAAAAAAGGAGACTCTTGTAGTGGGTGATATGGAAGGGCAGACTAGATAGGCCATGTGGTCTTTTTCTGTCGTCATGTTTCTATGTTTCTACCAACTGTGTAAGAGCAGTTGAATATGTCAAACTACTATTACAAATGCTCAGTAGTAGTGGTTGAATATCCCGATTTAAGGCATTTACATGGTTTACTGGGGCTGTAAGCTATGTAAATGCCTTTCAAATATCAGGCCTGAAGTTCCTCATTATGGTAGTACATGAGAAATCCTCTGCAAAGTTTAGCTTAGCAGGCAAATGAGCCAAAAGTTCATTTCCATCTCTTAGCTAAATTTTGGGGAACAGGTACTAATGCACACATATTTTTAAGGGTTAGTACATAGGTCCCTTTATCATGTTTAAAAAAATGAAATGAAGACACAGGACAGTCAAATGAGGCTGTTGCTACATACCACAACAAAACAGGGACAGACTGCATGTTACATACTGTAAACTCTAATTACATATTTCTGCTGAGATCTGAAGCACTCTTTCAGTCTTATTATTAAACTTAAAATGCAAATTTGTGTATTCACTGTATATGATTTTTATATCCTCCCAATATGTCAGAATTGAACACAGAGAATTCCATCATGCCCTTCTTTATCTGTAATTCTTTTCAAACGCAGTTGCTCTTTTTCAGGCCAATGTACAAAAGCTAATTGGGACATTTCTCTGACGCTGTTCCCGTGCTAGGCCTGCTCTCCAATGCAGAAAGCAAGCTAGCACCGGAAAAATGCCAAAGAACAGCCACGCTAAATTGCAGTGCACTTGGCAAACAATTTGCATGCAAATTGCTGCATAAGTAATTGCGCTCAGTGTAAAAAAACTGCGCTGAAACTTAGTGCAGTGTTTTATACTGGGGTTTTTTAACACTAGATCTTCACATCAGCTTCGGGCAGGCATAAAGATCCAGCCAGGAGCAAAAATATCATCTGAGGTGAAGTTTCATACTTCATATCAGATGATCCAGGCATCAGGGAAAGCCCCTGATGCCATTGTCGCATTTTCAGGGGGGCCAGTGCCCCCCCGGACACCAAATCCCCGACAGAAACAAATTCCCCGCTGGACCTGTGGCCCCGATTCACTCCCACCCAATAAAACCCTAGTAGCTCCAAATCTTTCCAAACAAAAAAAACTCCCTAGTGGCCCAGTGGCCTCCAAACCCCATCCCCCTCCCAATAACTTTACTCTGAGGCGGGAGCATTGCCCACACATTCCCACTTCTGTACCGCCATCTTGAAAATGGAGGCATCTGAGATGCACCGAGCGGGGTCAGATTGCCATATAAGGCAAAAAAATGCCCTGTATGCAGAGTGACCCCACTGTTGCATCCTGGGACAGCTCATGTATCACAGGATGCAACACGGGAGGGTTGCTCTGCCATATGACAGGATGCACCGCACACAGCCAGGAGCCACATTTTTCAAGATGGCAGTGCAGGGGCGAGAACATGTGGGCAACATTCTCGCTCCAGAGTAAAGCTACCAGGTGGGGTTGGGGGCCACTAGGGATTATTTTGTTTGGGGGGTTTAGGGGACGCCGGGTCATTGGGAATTTATTTTTATTGGGTCGGGGCCACTGGGCCATCATGGATTTTACTTATTGGGTGGATGGGGGATCGGGGGCAACTGGGCCATCAGGTATTTTGTTTCTGTCAGGGGCGTCAGTCTCTGGGGGGCACCGGCCCTCCAACAGTGTGTCAATGGCATCGAGGGCTTTCCCCACTACCTAGATCATCTGAGGTGAAGTGTCAACCCTGCCCTATAGCTTTAAGCACTGAGCTCTAGCACAGGGTTTCTGAATTGGCTTGTTTGTGCTTTTTCTTGTTTTCTATACTGATACTATAGCTAGGTAGTTCACATCTCATTTAGAAATCTGCCGTTCTCAGGTACATTTTTGTGGTTGTCCTTGAAAGATTTTTATATCAGTTTTAGTCCTATTTAACTTACAGTCCGAAAGTCCTCTGAAGTTTTCTCTTATGTAAAATAGCATAGGTTCTGAAATGTGTGGATTACTATGCTAAATGAGAATGTAATAAGTCCATTTTATGCTCTGTAGCTCTGTTGGTATAAACGTGAACTTATCAGATATACTGTGCTCTAGATTCTGTAGTCAAATGAAGAAGAGGAAGGGAAAGTGAGCAGCTAGTGCCAGTTAAGTGCTCGATATATATCTTTCTCATCATTGGATATAAGCTATGGAACAGAATTTTAAGAAGAATTTTATATCCTTCTTTAGCAGAGACATATTAGATGCACGTTTTGTCAGGTTCTTCTAAGGCTTCAGAATCAGAGTTCTAGAGGTTTTATTTCTAGAAATAGGTAAACTCATTTCCTGTGCTAATTAGCTCTCAATAACAGCCTCATGTACTAACATTCAGAAATGTTTTGGGTTTAATATATATTTTTATGATATTTAGCTACAAGATGCAAATGAGCTTTTGGTCTATATACATCTCTTAACTAAATTTCATGGAAAATTTCTTGCACATTGCCACCTGTGTCAATGCAAGAGAAATGTCCAAAAAAGAAAACTTATTCACACAGCGGTGGCAGCGGGCAGTGGGCAGACACATAGGCCTCTCCATGCCCCTTTCTTAGGGTAGCCTACAATCCCAGGTAGCTAGTGAGCCCTCTGTCCCCTCTGTCCTGGCGCAGCAACCACCATGAAGCTCTGCCCCATTAGTAAAGGATTCTGGGTGTCGGCCCATCCTGGTGTCTCCCTCCCTCCCTCCCCCTGTGGCTCTGACTCACCCCAATGGGTCCTGGGGCCAATGGGAACAGGGGTGACCCCCACTCGCTCCTGCCCCGGCATTTGCCTCTTCAAAAATGTGCTATTCAGCACCTAGAAGTAGTCTTGCAGTACTCAGAGAAATCAGTAACAGTAAGAACTTGTAAATCAGAAACAGATTTTAGAAGCATGCTTTGGAAAACCTACCAGATATGTCTGAGATATTTACAAATCAGGTTTCCCATTTATTTGGATTTATTCATTTGGCCTTTCTATGCAAGGAAAGTCTGCACTGTAAATACATACCACTCAATAGTAGTAACACTTACCAGGTTGATTTCATCCTCTTTGAAAATAAAATCTAAATAATTTATGTTTCTGGGCAAAAGTATTTACTTTTCTCAAAACATTTTCAAGCCTCTAAATTCACAGAACTTCTCCTGACACCATACTAACTGAAGCCTATGTGCAGAATATTAAATCATGAAAAGTGTTAAACAAGGCATCAAGATTGATGAGCCCTTTTCCTAAAATGTGAGTTTGTGGCTACATTACCATTTTTTTTTACCTTCTATTGGAGATCAATCATCCAATAGGTCAATATGTGGGATTTCTGCTACATAGACTTTAAGGGTTCCTCTTAGGTCTCAGTCAAAATAAATCATAAATCAAGAAACCCATCTGTCAGTGCTACCAAAACTAAGTTAATTCTACCAGCTGAAAATGATAAATAGAAGTGTTTGAGGTGATTTTGCAATCACTTTCAAGCACTCAGAAAAGTGTTTAGAAATGAAATAAAAGGACAAAATTACTTTAACTTTTTTTAATGGCCTTACTTTCTCAAGATTACCATTTTCAAAATATTTCCAGCATATCCACAAAACAAGGAAAGGCATACTTCTGTTTAATGTGTATATCTGTTAACAGAAAACTGGCAGGGTTAGGGAAATATATTCTTATTATACAACTCTTCCATTGCTTATTAACACATCAATATTCGACTGCTGTCAACTACCATATTTGCTTTCTTGGATATCAATGGTTATCATCCTTCTTGAATCAGAATTAGACTGTTGTAACTAGTTAAAAGCACTAAATTTTAATAAGGTAGGATCAGCTGTAGAATGAGCAATATCTCCACAAAACAAAACCCAGAACAAACAACAGGGAAAATAAAAGCAGCTTTACTTCTGTCCCAGTTTGTTAAACTTCCACAAGCTGGTTCTCCTGGCCCTTCCTCCAGTCCCAGTTAAAGTTGCTATCTCAGAACTTCTTTGTACCTCTTGTCTTGAAAGGACTTCTGGCTCCATGGGCCTGTCTCCCTCCTGCAGCCTGCTAGGTTCATAACCTCTCCCTCTGATCTATTCCCTCCCAATCCTGAACTCTGGGCTGCAGACTCTCTTAAAGGGGACTGTTGATAATCCCATTGGAGAGGGATGAGTAACATTCTATATACCTCATTACTTACCCTCCCCCTCAGCTCAACCATGTCCAGTTGAATACCTGCCTCACCTTAGACCCTCACCTAGGAAACAAAGTCTGCATTCAGGTGAGTCAGACCAGCCCTATGGGGGACCTTGAACTGGTAGGGTTGGAGACTCAAAAACCTCTGTACAATATGGCCATTGGTCTTATGTTGAACCAGCCACTTGAGGGGTTGGTGGTTCATTATTAGCATAAATGGACGGCCTCCTTCATGATCTCCACATAATGCTTCTCCCGAGGAAGCAGTTTCCTGCTGTTGAATGCTATGGGATGTTCTTTACCCCTAACTTTCTAGTCCAGAATGACTTCTAGGCCCACCTCTGAAGCATCCGTTTGTACAATAAATGGTAGAGAGAAATTAGGGATAATCAGGACAGGTTCAGAGCACATGGCCCTCTTGAGATGCCGGTAGGCGAAGTCCATGTCCAGCGACCACTGGATCCATTTGGGAGCTCTCTTGCCCAGGAGATTGGTTAACAGCTCCGCTACCACTGCAAAATTAGGAATGAACCAACAGTAATAGCCAATCAATCCAAGGAAGCACAAACCTCTTTCTTTTATTTTGGGGTAGGGACCTGGGCAATGGCATCCACCTTCTGTAGTTGAGGTCATATCTGCCCATTTCCAATTAAATGCCCAAGGTATTGAACATGCCAACCTCCAAGAATGCATTTCTTGGAGTTGGCCATCTACCTGGCCTTCCGCAGGCTGGTCAACATGGCTTACACTTGGTTAGATGGTTGGTCCAGTCTCTGCTGTAGATGATGATGTCTTAAGGTAGCAAGTCACATATTCCTTATGTGGTCTTAGTAGGCAATCAACTAGACATTGAAACATGGCAGGAGCCCTGTGTAATCCAAAGGGCAGCACTATAAACTGGAATAGACTTGTGGGTTGAAAAAGCAATCCTCTCCTTGGCAGTCAGAGTCAAGGGCATCTGTCAGTATCCCTTGGTCAAATCCAAGGTTAGTATAAAGCATGCTCTACCAAGTCACTTGATTAGTTCATCTACTCTGGACATGGGATATACTTCTAGTTTAGAAGCTGCATTGGCCCTCCGGAAGTCAATGCAGAATCTGATGCTTCCGTCAAGTTTAGCAACCAAGATGATGGGTGACTATCAGTCACCCATAGACTCTTCTGTAACTCTCAGATTAAGCATCTCTTCAGCTCCTTGGTCTGTCTCCAGGCCTCTGGAATCTGATAGGGTCATTGCTGGATAACCACCCCATGGTTAGTAATGATATCATGACAAATGAGGTGGTTCGTCCGGGGGAGTGGAGAACACCTTTAGATTCCGATGGATCAAACTTTCTAGATCTCTTCTCTGGGCAGCAGAGAGCTGGTATCTAATCAGGACTCAAGCTGGATCCGGTGAGGCTGATACTTTCAGCCCAAAATCATCTCCCTGTACCATCAGAGAAGTCACTGGAGTCCACTTTTTCAGTAGGTTAATGTGGTAAATTTTGACTGTCTTCTGTTTATCTAGCTGGGCAATCTTGTGGTTAACAGGCCCCACTTTCTCTTCCACCTCATAGGGCCCCTGCCATTTACAGAGTAACTTATTCTCGGATGAGGGCAGCAAGACTAAAACTCTGTCTCCCGGTTGGAAGGTGCGATGCATGACTGTCCAATTGTAGACCCTTGCCTGCTCAGCTTGGGCTTTTTCCAGACTGAGTTTGGCCACCTCTCCAGCTTTCCTCAGCTGGTCTTGCATTGGTATAATGTAGTCCACCAAATACGCCGGACACGGGATTCTTCTTCCCAGGTTCCCTTACCATATTTAATAAGCCATGTTGCTCATTGGCTGTCATCCAAAGAGCAATTCAAAAGGAGAAAACCTTATGGCATTCTGCATGTCTGTACAGCGCTGCATGCATGGCGCTATATAAGTGTTTAATAGTAGTAGTAGTAGTAGGTACCCCATGGATGGTAAACATCAAATAGGATAAGAGAATGTTTCAATTCTTTCCATCCTCCTGCACAAACTCTTTTAACATCTCTTTCAGAATTTTATTGAATCGCTCGAGGCCATCTGTCTGTGAGTGATATACTGATGTTCGTAGCATCTTGACCTTCACCAAGACACACACTTGTTTCATCATTTTGGATACAAAGGATGTTCCTTGATCTGTGAGGATCTCATTTGGTATTCCCACCCACAAGAATACTTCGCAAAGAGTATTCACGATCATAGTAGTCTTCATATTCATTACAGCAATGGCCTCCGGGTATTGGGTCATGTAGTCTAATATGACTAAAATATACTTGTTGCCTTGGGTGGTTCACTCTAAGGGACCTACCAGGTCCATAGCCATTCTTTTAAATGGGGTTTCAATGATAGGCATAGGCACTAGAGGGGCAGGTTAGACTCTGGCAAGATTATGATGTTGGCAGATGGGGCATGATTGGCAATATAACTGCACATGTTTATGGACCTTGGGCCAGAAAAATTGGGCTAAAACACGTTCTAGGTTTTTCTCCACCCCCAGTTGTCCCCCAATAAACAGTTATGGGCCAGCGATAATTCCCGCTGATGATCGGGCCAGGGAAGTATCAGTTGTTCTATCTCTTCCCCCTCTAGGGCCCCCTTGGCCACTCTGTATAATAAATCTCCCTTTAGCACAAAATAGGGAAACGTTCAGCAGGGGACTCTCTGTTACCAAATGGAAACCCATCCACCTCCAAAACCCACTCTCAGGCATGTTTAAGGGACTCATCCTCTTCCTGGGCCCTCCTGAAACTCTCTGGGTCTTCCCCAAGCCCCCACTTTGGGAAGGAGACCATTGTATTTGGGTCACTACTACTGAGCACTGAGCTATCCCCAAGGGTTTCTTCCCTAGGCTCTCCCTCCCTGGATCCCTCCCCCATAGACACCCCCAGATTCTGTTGGTAGCTTAGTTTTTCCTGGTGATGCCAACGCTGGGACTTAGAAGGCTTGGGATTCTCTACATATAGATCCGGGTCTTCCAGTGGGAAGATCTCTGGGAAATCTTCTTGGTCCCACTTAGCGGGGCCATCAGTTAGCCAGGTCCATATTGTTCCGAAGTTTGGGTAGTCTCGACTGATCACCATTGCATATGGGAGCCTGGGGCAGCACCACGACCTCGAACGTGACTTTCCCTGTTGGAGTCTTGAATGAAACCTGTGCCGTGGGATACTGCCTCAGGTCTCCATGCACACAGGCCAGCGTTACCATCTTTGCATAATCAATTTGAAATCAGGTTATGGTTTCCTGATGAATGAGGGTCTTCAGACTACCAGAGTCTGTCAAGGCCTGGAGGTGGATCACCACGAGCTCCACTGGAATCACAAAGTTCTGGGCCCCTGGGTGTGGAGTGCCCACAAAAGTGCAGGTGTGAGGGGTGGTTAGGCTGACATCCATGGAATCTTCCATATCCAGGGGACATTCCCGAGCAAAGTGTCCCTGGACTCCACACCTAAAACAGGTGAAAAGGTCATGGCTGGGGCCATGCCCTCACCTAGGAAGTGACTTTGGGGGTTAGAACAGGGGAACCATCATCCGTTCTGGTTTCCCCTTCCTGGCTAAAAGGTGACTTCTTCCCCTTCTCACTGTCTGCTTCAGTCACTGATTGGGCTTCATGATACTCCTCAGCTGTTTCCAGTGAACTCTCCACTATAAACTTGCGGTGCTGACGTACCCATTGTTTCATCAGGGCAGTCAAGCCTTCCAAAAACTGCTACAACAGCACAATCTTGGCTATCTCAGGCCCATTCTTTCCCTCTGGTTGCAGTCACTTCTATGCAAGATCCTTCAACCAATAAAGGAACCTCTGAGGGCTCTCCTTTATCTGGAGCCACCCCTTTCTGAATCGCTGGTGGTAGGCCTCTGGAGTACAGCTGGCCTATTCCAGTATGGTGGCCTTGACAGCTGCATAAGTAGTTAGCCCATCTGGGTTGGCATCCCGGAATGCAGCCTGACTGCTGCCAGTCAGCAGATTCCTCAAATAAATAGTCCATGTCTCCTCCGGTCACCCAGCCATGCAGGTGGTTTGTTCAAAGTTCACCAAAACGTGGTCCAGTTCATCTTCTGCCATCATTTTAAGAAGCACTTGCACATGAGGTAGAGTTGCGGCCTCTGTAGGGCCTGAATCAACTGCTGCTGTTGTTCCTGCCCTTCCAGCAGAGTGTGTTGAAACTGCTGTTGTTGCTCCTGATACTGTTGTTGTTATTGATACTTGTGTTGTTGCTGCTGCCCTTCAGCCAGAATCTGGAGGAGACGTTCTATCCTGGCTTGTCACTGTTCTGTTGCAACACCACCACAGCTTCCTCTTCTGCAGCTGAGTTAACCTGCAATATTTGAGCTCCAACAAATTTTTGCAGCTTTTAGTGGCCAAAACAAAGCCTGCCCATCCAGCACTGACTAAACTTCTTCAAGCTCTCTAACAAGGGCAAGGCTAACCCTCTTAGCCAACACAAACAAACCAAAAAAAATCCTGACCTACTGTAGAGGCCCAACCCTGGAGGTACGTGGATTTGCCCTCAGTCATGTGGTTAGAGGAAATACCCAAGCTGCCACCATATATGTCACTGTGGTGTGTGTTGGGAAGAGGGTTTCTTTACAACACAGGCCAGACAGCAGTTCAGGGGAAACAAAAACAGTTTAATTCTTTCCCAGCTTGTTAAACCTCCACAAAACAAAACCCAGAACAAACAGCAGTTTGGGGAAAACAAAAGGAGCTTTACTTCTGTCCCAGCTTGTTAAATCTCCACAAGTGGTTCTCTTGGCCCTTCGTCCAGCTGTAGTTAATGTTCCTACCTCAGAACTCCTTTGCACAGTTTGCCTTGGAAGGACTTCTGGCTTCACGGGCCTCTCTCCCTTCTGTAGCATGCTGAGTTCTTAACCTCTCCTTCTGATCTACACCCTCCCAGTCCTGAACTCTGGGCTGCAGACTCTCTTAAAGGGGACTGTTGATAATCCCTTTGTAGAGGGACGTGTAACCTTCTATATACCCCATTACAAAGACAAACAGCTATATCTGGAGAAGCTAAGGGAAGCTGATAAAACAGTCAGGAAAGCAAAGCTGTAAAGGGAATTAGAACTAGCCAATACAGTAAAATATGGGGACAAGCCTGTTTTTTAGGTATGTTAATGGCAATTAACTCAAGGGTTAACTCAGTAAGACTCAAGGGTGAAGGGAGGAATATGTAGAGGCTGATAAAGATAAAGCGTAATTGCTTAACAAATATTTCTGTTCTGTATTCACAAATTGATTGATTTATAAAACATTTATGTACCACCTTCCTAAGAGCCTATTCAAAGCAATCCACAATAAGCAGAAACATTTTAAGAACTAAAAAATAAACAATGCTAAAAATAACAAAAATAGGTAATTAATAGACACACAACAGACAAACTTGGGTGATACCAGATAAAGACCTTGGAAAATGACCTCAGAAAATAAACAGAAATAGGACTGAAAGTGAGGTAGAATGTGAACAATTTTCAAAAGACTGTTTTCTTGAGGAACTAGCAAAACTAAAAGTGGACAAAGCGAAGGGACTAGATGGAGATTCATCCAAGGATATTGAAGGAACTTAGGGAAGTACTGATGACTCTGCTGTCTGACCTTTTCGATGCTTCCTTAGAACTGGGAGTGATTCCAGAGGACTAGAGTTGGCGAATGTGGTTCCTGTCCACAAAAGCAGAAGTAAGGAAGAGGTTGGTAACTACAGACCAATTATTCTGACCTCTATGCTGAGTAAATTAATGGAAAAGTTGCTAAAGCTAATGATGGCATAGTTTCTGGATCTGAGACAACATGACTTTACTAGAAGTAGGTCTTATTAGATAAATCTGATTGATTTCTTTGAATGGGTGACCAGCGAATTGGATTACAGGAACCCACTAAACGTGGCATTACTTAAATTTCAGCAAGGTATTTGACACCATTCTGCAG
The DNA here is from genome assembly GCA_033557465.1 of Ichthyophis bannanicus. Taxonomy (NCBI): domain Eukaryota; kingdom Metazoa; phylum Chordata; class Amphibia; order Gymnophiona; family Ichthyophiidae; genus Ichthyophis; species Ichthyophis bannanicus. Next base: position 923,422,320 of record CM066031.1, on the reverse strand, counting down.
TGACTACCTATAAATAAGCTGAGTGCCCTTTGGTTGGACCTGGAGTGACTGACTGGGCAAAAAATTGGTTGAGTGGAAGTTGAAAGAGGGAGTAGTAAATGGAGTTCACTCTGAAGATAGGGCAGTACCAGTTCCATGCCACATGGATTAGTCCTTGGTTCTGTTCTTTTTAACATTTTTGTAAGCAAAATCTGCAACAGTGTAGACACTTTAGAATCTGTAGATAACATGAGGAATGATCTAGCAAAGCTTGGAGAATAGTCGAGAACTTGGCAGCTGAGATTTGATGCTAAAAATGCAAGGTCATGCATTTGAACTGCAAAAACCCAAGGGAGCAGTACAGTATAGCAAGTAGAATACTTCAGTGCATGAGAGAAGAGTTGGTAATTGTATCAGATGATCCTAAAGAGGCCAAAACAGGTAGAAATGCAACAGCAAATGCCAGAAGTATGCTTGGGTGCATAGGGAGAGGAATGGACCTCATTTGGAATACTGTGTACAGTTCTGGAGACTGAACATTCCAAAGGATATAAACAGGATGGAGATGGTCCAGAGGGTGGCTACTGAAAAGATCAGTGGTCTTCATCATAAAGCATATGTGTACTTTGGAAGAAAGGCAGGAGAGGGGTGATATGACAGAGACATTTAAATACCTCTGTAGAATGAATGTATAGGAAGTGGCCCTTTCCAGTTGAAAGGAAGCTCTGGAATGAAAGGTTATAAGAGGAAGGTGAAAGAGGATAGATTGTGTTAATTTGGGGAAATATTTCTTTATGGATAGGATGGTGGATGAATGGAACAGCTTCCCAATGGAGGTGATGGAGATGAGAATGTATCTGAATTCAAAAGAGCATGAGACAAATACAGAGGATCCCTAAGGGAGAGGAAGGGATTGTAGAACTTAATAGTTCTTATGGATAAACAGACTGGATAGGTCATATAGTCTTTATCTGCCATCGTTTTTTTGTGTTTCTATGTACACCTTGACCTCCTCTCCTTAAGGGAATGAAAAATGTGCTCCAGTCATGGATTTATTCATTTATTTATTTCCATTTATAAATTGCATATCCATAAGCTGCTCAGCGCTATGTACAATAATCACTCAAATCCAACTTCTCAATACCCCCCCCCCCCCCCCCATACATACACAATGCAGCCCAACTGCATATGGCACCCTCAAATCCAACCCCATCCACCTATCATAGGAGACTAGTTGAGTCTGGAAGGCATGCATCAACAAAAGCTACTAAATGGATAGCATAATAATATCCCGTAGAGTAGAAAACTTGGTTGAGGTTGGCCATACTATATCATGGTCAAAAGCTGGACTGCCTGCAATTCAGAGCCTTAAATTTCTCTATATGGTTGGTTAGCTGGAGAGTAACAGCTTTTGCTACTAATTTTGAAATTAATGTAGTTTTGAGATTGGTCTGTAATGAGCCACAATATTCTGGTCTAAGGTAAATGTTAATGCTGGCTATTTCCCCACACTAGGGAACCATAGCTGGAAGAACCATAGCATGCAGTTGATTATAGTGGTACAGGTCCCTGCATCTCAGCTAGCAGGGCCTCTGACACCTCCAGCTGTCTCTCTTGCAATGCCATCTGTCGTTCTTCCATTTTATATTTACCTCACACCTTTCTAGTAGTAGATTGAGAGGAGTTACAACGATGCTCACTGGTGATTACTAATTTGCTCTACTTACAGATCCAGGAGCTGCTGGTTTTGCTACAGCAAGCACCCCCTACCCACAAGAAACAATGACTTCACTGACTGGCATGAAATTCGTTCAGTTCCAATGGTGCTGGTCCACCTTCCACAGACCCCTTGTCATCATGGAAGGGAGATGGCACTGGAAGTTGAATATCAGCTACTTCTTCCTCCTCTTCATTCTTCTGGATTCCAGCATGCCACACCACTTGTGCATCCTGACTTCCCTCCTAGCTGGCCACCTAGTTCTCTGAGTGCATGCACCCTCCTCCGCCTTGGCTGCCATGGTCTGTGTGGGTGGGTCTCTCCCCAGTGGTCAGCACCATGACCTCAGTGCTGATGTCCTCCTGCAGATCATTGCCTGTGGCCTCTCCTGTAGGTAAAAAATCAAAAACACTCATTCACAATGTACAAGCCTTACATTTACCAATTCTGAAATAATCCTTATATGCGCATTCCACCTAAAATACTACTACTACTACTACTGAGCATTTATAAAGCACTACCAGACGCACGCAGCGCTGTACAGAAAAAGACAAAAATAGACAGTCCCTGCCCAATAGAGCTTACAATCTAAAAAAGACAAAACAAAGAAGGCGAAGGATGAGGAAAGAACAAAGGCAATGGAAGGATAATAGGAGAAACAAGACAAAGGAAAAAGGTAAGAACAAGGGAAAAGAAAAGGAACAGGTGAAAAGAAGACAAGGGAAGAGGAGGAGAACAGGTAAGTCATGAACCAAAGGCAGAAGCAAAGAGGTGAGCTTTCAACCTGGATTTGAAGAGGGTCAGAGAAGATGCCTGACGTATAGACAGAGGAAGTCTATTCCAGGCGTAGGGTGCTGCAAGGTGAAAAGAGCGAAGCCAGGAGTTGGCAACAGAGGAGAAAGGTATAGCAAGAAGCAGTTGGCTAGAAGAGTGGAGTTCACGAGGGGGGATATAAGGAGAAATGAGAGAAGAAAGGTAAAGAGGAGCTGCAGAATGAATGCATTTATAGGTCAGTAGGAGAAGCTTGAACTGGATGCAGAAACAGATAGGGAGCCAGTGAAGAGACCTAAGGAGAGGAGTGATATGGGCAAAACGAGGTTGGCTGAAGATCAAATGAGCAGCAAGGAGCAGATTACAGTAATCAAGGTGAGAGGTGATAAGTGAATGGATGAGCGTTTTAGTAGTATGTTCTGAAAGAAAAGGGCGGATTTTGCCAATATGAAAGAGAAAGAAGCGGCAGGTCTTGGCGACAAGGTGAATATGTGTGGAGAATGAGAGCGAAGAGTCAAAAATAACCCCTAAATTGCGAGCTGAGGGAACAGGATAGAGAACAGAGCCATTCACATAGACTGAAAAAGGAGGAAGAGGAAGGGAAATTTTAGGGGAAAAGATGAGAAGTTCGGTCTTGGCCATGTTTAATTTCAAGTGGCGATGGAACATCCAATCAGCAATAGCAGAAAGGCAATTAGAGATCCGGGTCTGGATTTAAGAAGAGAGATCAGGAGTAGAGAGTTAGATCTGGGAATCATCAGCATAGAGATGGTACTGAAAACCATGGGAGGAAATGAGCACACCAAGGGACTGGGTATAGAGAGAGAAGAGGAACGGACCCAAGACAGAACCCTGAGGTACACCAACAGGGAGCGGAGTAGCAGAGGAGGAGGAGCCACCAGAACGCACACTGAATGAGCGATGGGAGAGATAGGAGGAGAACCAGGAAAGAACAGAGTCCCTAAAGCCAAGCGAGAACAAAGTGTCAAGTGTGTGAGGCGGAGCCAACACGGGTTAAGATGGCTGCTTGAGTCCTGAGCTCCTCAACCCCTTGCATTGCAACTACCCTGGCAGTAGCGAAAGCGGGATCTGAGACTCCTCTGGTGCCCCGGGTGGTGAGTGAGATGTCGGCCGGCAAGCCTACGCGGCTGGACTTCTCCACAGCAGTGAGCGGTGGCGGCAAGAGAGCCAAAGCCGAGCCTCCTTCACCGCAGAAAATGGCGTCGGCAGGGGAAGAGGTGGCAGGCCTAAAAGAGGTGTTGGCTGAAATCCGAGAAGTGAAAGGTATGGTAGCCGTCAACGGTGCAGCATTAAGTGGTGTACAGGCAGACATTGCGGAGCTCAAAGAGATGCGGGAGCAAATGAACTTTCTGACGGAGCGGATGAAGAAGCTTGAGAGCACCGCGGAAGTCCACGAGGAGCGTTTCAAGATAGTGGGGGCAAACACCAAAAGAATAGTTGCCCTAGAACGCAGCCTCGAGGACTTGAATAATCGCACGCGACGAAACAATGTGCGCCTCGTCGGGGTCCCCGAGGGGGCCGAGGGAACAGATGTTATTGCTTTCTTGTGCACGCTGATTCCTAAACTGCTTAAACTGGACTTTCATTACCCGCTGGAGATTGAAAGAGCTCATCGGGTCCCCACGCAGCCGGGCCCCAACGTTCGGAGGCCTAGGCCGATTATCATGTGCGTCCTGAGGCATGGTCAGGCGGTGCAAATTCTCTCGACTGCAAGAGCACTCAGATCGATTCAATTTGAGGGGCACAGCGTCGCTTTCTTTCCCGACTACCATAAGGCAACAGTGGATAGGCGAAAGCAGCTACTAGCCTACAGGCCGCGACTTCAAGCTCTGCAAGCCCGCTATGGCCTTTTCGCCCCAGCCCGGATGCGAGTGACTTTACATAATCAGACGAGGATGTTTGAGGACGCAGAGGCCCTGGGGAAATTTTTGGAAGACAAGGAAGCAGAAATCATGCGTTGAGGTTGGAGTTTCTTGTGTGTGACTCAGACTGCGAGAACGCTGGAGCAGTCCTGCCTTGCCCTGTGCCCATGGAACTCGTGGGTCTATTAGGGATGGGCACACATATGCTGTGCAATGTATAGATGTGAGAGTGTTACGAAACTGCTTGCTATGCTATGATTGTTATTTTGTATTATGATCCTACACTCAGTTGTTAAAGGTAGTTATAGCTGGGTTTGGTGTGTTGTGGGGGGCTGGATGCAACAAGGGTCAAATGCAGTGTCTCCAAGCTTCGGGGCCAGCACATGCCAGGAAATGTTTATGGTATGATATGGTACTCTGTCAGAGGGATATTGTGTTATTGTGTTGTTGTTGTATGCATGCGGGGGGGAGGGGTGGGGTTTGAGCGGCTTTCTGACCATGATGGTTCACCCATTTGTCACCCGTTTCAGGACGGGTGTGGTGTCTCCTCTGGGGTGTGGGGGGGGGGGGGTTCGGGTTCTTATGGTTTTCTTTGGGAACTGGGAACAGCAGCAGACTTATTATTGAGTCTGGAGGGCAGCTGAATAGGGCTAGTCGCCCCATTGTGGGCGAGCGAAGCATCTTGCCTCATGGCGTCACTTAAAATACTGACGTTGAATGTGAAGGGCATCAACAATCCTATCAAGAGGAAGAAAATATTGCAATATTGCAAGAGGGAGCACGCCGATGTAGTAATGTTGCAGGAAACGCGCTTGTCCGAGGCGGAATCCAAAAAGCTGGGCTTGGGGCAGTTTCTGCTTGTTGCGCATTCGGCAGCGCGTCAAGGAAGAAATGGGGTGGCAATTCTTGCCAGAAAAACTTTGCCCTTGACTATTGAAAGGCAGCGCGCTGATGGGGAGGGTAGATGGGCGTCAGGGCTAACCCAGATACATGGGAAAAAATGAGCTTTACTAGTGGTTTATGGTCCAAATATGGATGATGCCGGGTTTTTCAGGGGCTTAGCCTTTGAGATACAGGAGCTGTCTGGTCATGAAGTAATTGTAGGGGGAGACTTTAACCTGGTTCTCGACCCTCTGCTGGATTGTGTCCCATATCGGTCTCACCGGTGTTGGAGGGCTGCCAAGGTCCTGCAGGAGTTTATTAGGGCAGCCGGGCTGGTAGATATCTGGCGACTTTTGCATCCTAGAGATAGGGAATACTCTTTTTTTTCTTTGCCACACGGCTCTCACTCCCGTCTGGATTTTTTTTTGATCTCCCAGACTCTGGCAGCATCAGTAGCAAAGTCCGAGATAGCTCCCATGCACATTTCAGACCATGCGGCGGTTTGGTTTACTCTTCAATTAGAGGTGGCTTCCCCGCCGGCGCTGGCCTTCTTTTTTGATAGGAATCTATTGGAAAATGAAGACTTTTGTGCCTATATGCGTCGGAATATCCAGGAATATTTCGAAGTAAACCTTCCCAAAGATACTCCCGGATGGGCATGGTGGGAAGGTTTTAAGGCCTTTTCCAGAGCCAGAATTACCAGCTTTAGTATTGGCCTTCGTAGGGCGCAGAAAGCGCAGTTGGTTTTGTTGGAGGAGCAGATTAAGGCTGGGGAGCGCTTGTTAATTAACAGAAAGGAGGCGGGTGTTCTGCTTCGGTTGCAGCGCCTTCGATATCAGTACAACCAGATTTTGAATAGGGAGGCCGAGCAAATACTATCTCTGCAGAGGGCTAACTGTTATCTAGAGAATAATAAGGCAGGAAAGTTGCTGGCTAACACCTTGAAGCCTCGAGCTCTGAGGTCTAATATTCAAGCCTTAGTGAGTGACAACCAAGAGACACTTACGAACAACGCGGCTATAGCCGAAGAGTTTCGGAGATTTTATGAGACACTGTATGCTTCTGAGTGTCAAGTCTCTGCTGAGGATTTTGAGGCCCTATTTGGAGATATGGTTCATCCATCAGTCACTTCCCAGCAGGCGGATGGGCTAGATAGAGATATAACTGTCAAAGAGATTTTAGCGGTTCTGAAAGGAGCAAGCAAGGGTAAGGCAGCAGGCCCAGATGGGCTCCCAACGGAGTTTTACCAAGTGTTTGCGCTAGACCTCGCCCCTTTTATGCTTGACTTCTTTAATAGTATAGAGGCGCAATTGCCCCACACGGGATTGTTTAGCGATGCAGTAATAGTGGTTCTTGAGAAGCCTGGGAGGGATAATTCGCGAGTGGGAAACTATAGACCTATTTCGTTGTTGAACGCCGACTACAAGGTGTTCTCAGCGATCTTGACTAAACGGCTAGCCCAGGTGGTGCCGGAGCTGATCCATGTGGACCAATGTGGCTTCATTACCGGGCGAGCAACCTCTGACAACTCGCGGCTACTGTTGAACCTGCTTTCTTTGGCAGCGTCGAGAGAGGAGCCGATGTTAGGACTCTCACTCGATGCTGAAAAAGCCTTTGATAGGCTAGAGTGGAACTTCTTGACCCTAGCATTGCGGTGGTTTGGTATTGGGGAGCGGTTTATTCGATTTATTCAAGTACTATATTCTCAACCCTCTGCTCGAGTGTTGGCCAACGGAGTTCTCTCGGCTCCTTTGCTCTTGTCACGGGGGTCCAGGCAGGGGTGCTCGCTTTCCCCTCTACTGTTTAATCTCGCCTTGGAACCATTGCTCTTGAAGATCAGGCACTCCCAGGAAATACGGGGATTACAAGTCAGGGATCTGGAGGTCAAGCTCTCCGCTTTTGCAGACGATCTTCTGCTGCTTTTTGTGTGCCCCCATTCGGTGGAAGGGTTGCTTAGCTTGATTGATCGGTATTCGAGACTGTCGGGGTACAAGGTCAATTGGTCTAAGTCCTTGGTTTTCCCCTTAAATAAGCAGATGTGTAAAGCACTGATAGAACCTTGCGCGTTCGAGTGGCAGGTTAACGCGGTTAAGTACTTAGGGGTTCGGTTTTGCTTTGGGCTTGAGGAAACTATCCAGTTGAATATCAAGAACATAGAGGAGTTGATCAAATCTTTCATGGTGCAGTGGTCCCCCTTGCACCTCTCTTGGTGGGGTAGGCTGGAGTCAATTAAGATGGTGTTGGCCCCCAAGATAAATTATATATTGGAGATGCTTCCACTACGGTTCCTGCAATCATTTTACCATTCTATTGATCGATACTTGTCCGGGTTTTTGTGGCAGAATAAAACGCCCAGGATAGCTCTCCGGAAGCTTAAGGCAGCAAAGAACAAGGGAGGAGTGCAGTTCCCCGATTTTTGTAATTATCATCATGCTTTCCGGCTTCGGCAAGGCGCGCTTTGGCTGGCACCTGAGAGTAAAGGTGCCAAGCCGACTTGGTTAGAGGTCGAGGAGCGGCTTGTCATGCCTATCGCCCTAGAGGGGTTGATTGGTATGCAGCTCCCTGGCGCTTTTCCAGCGGGCAGGGTAGTGCGAGATACTCAAGACTCCGTGTATGTGCTAGAGCGCGTAGTGAAGGAGGCTGGCGCATTGTCGGGCCGCATGCCCCTTTGGTTTAATTCACGTTTCAAGATTGCTCACAAGGCGCTTAATTGGAGTGAATGGCAAGCGAAAGGGATTTGGTCCCTGGACCAATTGTTGAAGGGCAGGTGCTGGAAAAGTTTCGAGGATTTGCGGAGAGAGTTTAGACTAGCGGACAACCAGTATTTCCGGTGGATGCAACTGCGGCATTGCTTGTCGCACGCTGGGGTTATACCTGGTGAAGTCGCAGAGGAGTGGCAGCTCCGGACTTTTTTAGAACAGCATGCGGGGTTGCGGGGGGCCTCCTCTAAATTGTATGCAGCATTGAGGGAAGGTGTTTCTGGAGACCTTCTGAAGCTGGAGAGAGCGTGGGAGCGTGATCTGGGGGCTCCTGTATCTCAGGGGGGTGGCAAGCGATATGGGGTCCTGTGGGCAGGGTGACGCAGGGAGCTTCGATGCTTCAGTCGCTCTATTTCCTGGCGCATAGAGCTTTCATAACCCCGGTTCGGCTCAGCAAGTGGGATGCGAGCAGAGCGGGTAAGTGCTGGTCTTGCAATATTGCACAGGGGACTCTTCAACACATGCTATTTGCTTGCCCGCACGTTCAGATGTTCTGGCAGGCGGTATGGGACAAGATGCTGCTAGTGTTGGATATACAAGGGCGGCTGTCCTGGCAGACTGTCTTTTTGCGTTCTCAAGACCAGTCTCTACATGTCCCTCGAGATAAGTCCTTTCTGTTTGACTTTATGATGGCAGTTGCTATTAAGTTGATTTTGACTTATTGGAAGGACTCATCCCAGTTGGGAGAGATACAATGGTGGAATATGGTCTGTTTATATGCGGGATATGAGAAAGGACAGGAGGTACGTAATAGGCGGAGGGCGAAGTCAAGGGTGGGCATGACCCGAGTAATGGGGGGTGGGAGACGAAACGGGAGGGCCAATAAATGGAAATGCCTCGACGAGTTCGCCGTTTTGGCAAGATAATGTTAAAGGAGGTTACGGCCTTATTCAGCTATGTAACTCTGCTGCTGTAGAGGTCTAGGGTTGTTCCGAGCCCGCTTCCTCCTGCTCACGGGGAGACGGGGGGAGTGGGTGGGAGATGGGAGGGGACTGGGAGGTGGGGGGCAAGGGGGGTGGTGGGTAGCGGGCGTAGGGGGGGCATGAGAAGGTAGGGGGTTTAGAGTTTGGAGTGTGGAACTGTTATTCTATTCTAGTGTACTGTTGTATTGTGGATGGTGTGGAAAAATTTAAATAAACATTTAAAAAAAAAAAGTGTCAAGTGTGATAAGGAAGCTTATCATAGCTCAGGAAGGAGCTATAGAAAAGGTGAAGTGACTCTGAACAAGCAACCTGTCAGTTCTGGTAGAAATAAGAAAACAGAATTTTCCCATAAAAGACTACCAGTCCCAGAATGCACCAGGTTTCCAACAGCCATTAGAGGAGCTGAAGTGGGGAAACGTGTGTTCAATCAGGAGGGCTATGAGGTAATCCCTAAGCACTCATTTCAAAGGGCAGGGCCTGATTCAGCACAGCTGCGCTGTGTTAGGGAGGAGCACTCATCTAAGCAGAATAAAGGTAGAGTTTATTCTACAGAGAATTATCCTGAGAATCAGCTTGAGCTTGATCATCTTCATCATCAGGAAGATCATCAGAAGCAGAAGCCAAACCGGACGTACAGAGAGGGAAAGAAACCCTTTGGAAGAAAGAGGAGAAAAGCCTTTGAGAGGTCTAGAAGAGTCCAGAGCAGTACGTATAGTGGGAGGCATTCCAAGGGCCAGCATACACCATTGGACTGGGGAAAGCCAGAGGAATGGTGCTGCAGAGCTAGGAATCTCCAGATGGTACCTGGGAGGGAGACGGCTGCACGTGGAAGGGACCCTAAGACCCGTGCCAGAAGGTATGTGAAGAGAGATCCAGTGTCCAGGGATCTGGATTGGAAGGCTGGACATAAGAACTGGACTACATACTGGCCAGGCTATATAGAGAGGAACTCTAACAGCAATGGAAGCTCAGGTATGAACACTGATCTATGCCCTAGCTATAACCTTGAAAGACAGCAGGGAAACAAGTATTCTCCTGAAAGTGCTCCATTGGGAGATTCATCTGTGCCAATCCATGATATTGAACCCATGCTTGTTGAAGAAGAGGGGTGATAGCAGATGAAGAATCTGTTTACATGGACTGCTCTCTGTCTAAACTCCTTTGGTGATTTTCTGTTATAAAGTACAGCAACCATCACAAAGAAATACAAACTTGTTCTTTAATCTACTCAGAAAAGCTCCTGTGTAGGATTCCTAGTCACGCAGTAGAAAGCAAGCCAGCTAAGGGGTTTCAGCTGGATAACTGCTAGCAATTGAGCCTTACCTAATTGCTTGTGGGCTCTGAGAGAATCACTTCTGAATCTATGTGGGAAGATACAAGAAGTTAACCTGAGAAGAACAGTTTTTCCTTTCTTTGTGGCTTTTGTTTGTTATTTGATATATTGCTAAGAGAATATTAGCTAAAGCCTACAGAAAAGACCAGTTTGTTACCAACCAGGTCTTATTTCTTTTGCTTTGATTGCCTGATAAGTTAAAATGTTGTTTTCCTGATTTTGTTTTTTTAAGTTTAACACTGAAAGCAAGTAACCTGATTTATGTGCTACCAAGCATATCTGTGTTGGGAGAACTGTGGCTTTTGGTTCTCACAAGCAGCATCAATCAAAGAATTACTTAGACGGCAATTGCTTTAATTACAAAAACTTTTTATTTTAGCATAACAAAATAGCAGTGTCATACAGAACAGCAAAAGCCCGTCTATAGAAATGGCAGACAGTACCTTCTCTCTCTCTCTCTGCGAAGGGGGAGAAAATACTGCCCACCCTTACCTGAAAAATAACTGCCTTATATACATTTCTCCCCGTCTCAAATGTCTGTTTCAAATTAATCATACATTTCTTAAGTGTCAGCAGGGCCTCAGGATCCTACAACACTTGAATCCATCATACATTCTTAAGTGTCAGCAGGGCCTCAGGATCCTACAACACTTTTCCCAGGGGAAGAATCTCTTTTTACGTTTATACATCTGGATTTGCTTATAGGTCTGTTCATCTATGCATAGCTTGTGACCTCTGACCCTTCCTGTGTTGTTCTTCTTTTGGCACTAATTGAAACCAGGCAGAGAGTATTTTGTGCTGACCTGTACTTTTTGCTGATATTACTAGGCCCAAACTTCTGCATACTTCTATCCAGAATATGGTTTCCCAGAATCCTTCCATAGCAGGCCGCATCCATTATCTTATGGCAAGCATATACTCTCATATAGCTATTGTCTTCTCATATAGCTATTGTCTTCTGTGCCATCCATAGTTTCACCAGGTAAGGGTGCAGTCATATAAAGCCAATATAAAGCCAATATATAAGCAGACCTAACTCAGATTTCCCAACATTCTCCACTTTTTCTTTTCCTTTTTTTTTTTTTTTTTGTTGGGGGGGGGTAGTAAAAGTAATCCCACTAAGGGGCGTGAATAACAACCATTTGAGACAAAGATGGATCATTCAAAGGCAATCGTTGGTACTGATCCCTTGACACAATATACATGGTTTTAGTGCTTTGCGATATCATTCGTTTACAACAGGCAAGTAAAATGGATAAGGCACAACAGGCAATGATTGCAAAACAAGCGATACTTAAAAGCGTAATAAAGAAGGCTTTAAGTCCTACACCTAAACTAGCAAACCATGAAGCAATACTACCCCAGATATTATTAAGTTGAAGCCCCCCTTTAAAATCATCAATATGTAATTCAGAGAGATGCTTTATCTTATTCATTGCATCTAACACAAACACCGTGTGGTTAGCGATTACAGTACAACAGTTTGTAGCATTAATGAAAGTGCATGTTCCGCCTTCAGCGGCCAAAAGTAAATCCAAAGCTTGCCTATTCTGCAGAGTCATTTGTGTATTTTGCTCAAGGGACTCAGCTAGGCGTGATATGGATTCAGTAACAGCTTTCATTTGAATATGCAACAAACATTGCAAACGGCGTACAGCCATACCAAGCTCAGCAGTTAGGGCGGGGGTGGCAAAGGGAATCCAGGCCGTTGCGCTAAGGGCATCCAAACGAGTTTTAGTCATGGGATAAGTGGAATTGATATACTCAAATGAGGCCTGAATGGCATCATCCTCGGCTATAGAGGAATCCCAGGGGCTAGCATAAGCTGAGGAGCTACGTTTTAATCTATGCAGGGTGGAGCGAGAAGCAGAATGATGGGTAACATTAAGAGGTATCAAGACAGAAAAAGAAACTTTAACCAAAGCACAGGGTAGGGAGAGGTTAATTACCTGATACAGAGTTTCCCCACACAACCAATAATGACCCATTACAGCAAAGAGGTTTGTAGCAGGTGTCCATATGCGACTCATATGATGCCCATCAAACCACTTAACAAAAGATTTTCCCGTGGTAGCTGAGGTAAGATCCCTCCTGAAACTGGACATTGGGAGATAGCATGAAGTATATGGAGATTCATTCTGAGAACCCGTTGACAGCACGGCTGAACCATCGTGGTAAATGGGACCAACCCCCACATACCAGCGGAAGTCAGATCCAGTAAACACTACCGGGCTTCTAGTAATATTTTTCCAATCATATTGCATACTGGAGGGGTCCATATTACCGGATTGATTATACCACTTTATCATGACAGAATTACTAGCAAAATGAAAGGATCCACTAAGCACATTATACGACAAATTACACTTATCTGAAAAAGCAATGGATACATTTGTTATTAAACATAAATCAAATATCATATTCGGGTCAACATATACACGCAAAGGGTCATGTATCATATTCATTGCATGCCACGTCTGGGAACAATTAAAAGTCTCATAACAACTGGCAGAAAAATTATTATTATCTACACAAGCAAGCTGTCCTGCATACTCATTTAAGGGGACCTTTGAAACATGTACTGGAGCATATGATACACCCTTTGGTAAAGGGGTACAAATAATGCAGTCTGCAATGTTCATCAGGGAAACAATGTGTAATACTGATTGCTTCCACAAGTTCAGAGAGCCTTCAGGTAAAGCCCGGGGTGCTCGAGATATCGTCTGGTTAGTCTGGTTCCATCCCTGGAGAAACAAAGCTAGCTGTCCATCTGGATGTAAACACTCAATAAGGAGCACGATTATGACAGAGATTCCCAGAAAAAAGCACAAGGACGCCCACGGAGTAGGCTTGACAGCGATCATCTTTGGTACTAACAACATAGCACTGTGGTGAGAACACGTGAGTTCTGTAGGGAAATAAAACTGATTAATCAGATGGGACAGCTGGAAACGCTTTTAGATGGCTGACATGCACCCAAGTATCAGTATCATTCAGTCTGGCAGCAAAAGGGGAAGCAGCAGTGACAACGTGGGGTCCTGAAAAGGTTGGGCAGTCCCAGGATGCACGAACACAATTTCTTTTATAGACAGTGGACCCTACAGGGAAGCAAGGTAATAAGGATGGACTGGACACAGACTGTGTGTCTGCTACACGGTCAGCAATTTCTTGGAGCACAATCCGGAGTCCTGCAAGGTAAGCAGAGAGACTATCATGAATCGGAACCTGGGACTGTGATAAATTAGTTGTGCGCATACGCCGGCCAGTGGCCATTTCATGAGGTGTCAGATGTAATCGTTTGATCGGGCTATTACGCAGCTGAAACAAGCACATTGGTAATGCTTGTAGCCAGGTCATGTGACCAGAAGCGCAAATCTTTCTGAGTTGAGTTTTCAAAATGCCATTACATCGTTCAACAAGACCATTGGAAGTAGGTTTATACACAGAAACATACTTCCACTGAACAGGGAGATGCTGGGTGAGTGCAGTCACAAGAGCATTACGAAAGTGAGAGCCATTATCAGAATATATGACTTTAGGAATGCCAAATCGGGGAATTATTTGTGTTAGCAAAACCTCTACTACTTCTTCAGCAGTCTCTCTATTGCAGGGGAAAGCCTCAATCCATTTAGACCAAGGGCAAACCCACACTAAAAGGTACCGCTTCTGAGCACATCTGTGGATCATGTCAGTAAAATCTACATACCAGGATTCAAAAGGACCACTTAGAACCGGGAGGTGACCTTTGGCTATGGGTTTTCCTCCTGGCTGAGAATTCAGGATACACACAGGACATTTAGCTACTAGTTCCTGAATGCGATTTTTCATGTGTGGACACCAAAAAATGTCCTCAAGCATGCTGTAAACATTTGCAGTACTAGAATGATAGATATCATGAATGAGTTCTGTGAGGCGTTTCAGTGCTACATAACAGATACAGAGTTTTCCTGATGGATGTACCCACATTTTCTTAATTTGGGAACAACCTAGTCTCTCCCAGTTTCCTATCTCATGAGAAACAGCATCTTTCTGATAATCAGCAAGGTCAGGTACTAAATAGATCTGTGATCTGGTGACAGGTAAAGTCAGGGAAGCATTACTAGTTACTTCTTTGGCTAACTGATCTGCCAGGGCATTGCCCATCTGGCGGAAAGAGTCTCCCTGTGTATGTCCAGGAACCCATTCACAGCACAGAAACAGATTGTTGATTCTGCGTTTCTCTAAACACTCATAAATTTGATGTATCTCATCAAGATGTGAGATTGAGCTGGCTGAGGAAGTGATAAAACCTCTTTGTGACCATTTCTGGTGAAGCGCTGTCAGCACTTGTGCTGCATATTGGGAGTCAGTGAATATAATAATGTTCTGTCTCTCCTGATGCAGTAAGACTGCCAAAATTGCACAGAGTTCAGCACCTTGAGCACTATAAGCACTCGGCAACTGATATTGCAACACATCTAGAATGTCACCAGATAGAGATATCTGTACTGCACTGAAACCAGAACATAGTGACGTCTCAGAACCGTCAGTGAACCAGACTTTAGAATTGACAGGCATTTCGTGAAGAGACAGAATATTATCTGCGAAAGAAAAAATGGGGACGTTATCTCCCGCCTCACCAACAATGACAGAAACTAAATTTTGTAGGTAGCCAAAAGGGTGACTTGCAGGGAATGGCTTAATGAGAATATGACTCCGTAGCAGAGTAGCACAAAGCTGGTGCACCCGATGTGGGGTAAAGTGGAGAGTATTACTGCATAACAATGCCTCTACATCACCGGAGCAATACACAGTGAGTCGCAAGGGATGAAAGGTGTTATAGGTCTTCCTGACTGCCTCACTGGTGGCTACTAACCCTCTCTCAACATCAGGCAGAACTATTTCTGTAACAGAAAAAGACCCTGACAAGTAGGACACAATTTTACCATCATCCTGATAAATCACAGCTGCCCACGTGTGATGTCCATGAAAGCTAATGAGAAACATCTCCTTTGAATAGTCAGGGAGACAGATACTTGGTGTGTGTGCGAGACATCAGACAGAAGAGACTGAAGCAAAATCTGGTCAGGAGCTGACAGGCTGATAACAGTCGACCCCTTAGCCCCCCCTTTTAAATATTTGCGAAAGGGATGTGTACGTTGACTGTGACCTGGGATCCAATTACGGCAGAAATTTATAATGCCGAGCAGAGATCGCAATTGCTTTACAGTGGTAGGCATCTGTAATTGCAAGCAGTGTTGTTTAGTTTTCTCTGTCAGAGACAGCATTCCATCTCCTACTAGGAAACCCAGAAAAGTGACTTCAGTTTGGCAGATCTGTGCCTTGGCCATATTAATCTGGTAACCACTTTCCAAAAGATAACAAACAAGTTTATCTGTGAGGGCCAGGTTTGCTGCAGCCTCAGCTGTGGAAAGCAGTAAGTCATCTACATACTGTAACAAAGACACATTGCTGGGCAACTCTGCCCTGAATGATTGCAAATCAGCAACTAGTGCTTGAGAGAATATGGAGGGACTTTCCACATATCCTTGGGGTAACCTGGTCCACTGATAATGCTGACCCTCAAAAATAAATGCCAGAAACTGCCTGGATGTGGGTTCGACCTCTATCCCAAAAAAGGCATGGGAAAGGTCCAGAACAGTATGATATTTGTACAGAGTAGTCGTTGTCAGCAATGTGGCAGGGTTTGAGACTACTGGAAACTGTGGTTCAATAACACTGTTAAGTGCACGTAAGTCATGAACTATTCTCCACTTCCCATTAGGCTTTTTCACAGGGAATAGTGGGGTGTTATATGGGGAGTTACTGAGTTCAATAATTCCATGCTGAAACAGCTCCTGAATCTCTTGGCGAGATCCCTGCAGGGCCTCCGGTTGGAGGGGATACTGCGGAATCTTTGGTGGTTTACAGCCAGGCTTAATATGAATGGTAATAGGCAGATGTGATTTAACTCGGCCATAAGGGCTGAGGAGCAGTGACCGCTCAAGGCCTTTTTCTCCCAGCGGACCATAGGTGAATTCAACCTGTAATTTCACCAATAAGTCCCTACCCATCAAATGGGCAATATGGGGCAAACAGAAAAGAATGAGAAATCTGCTGATCTCCTATTCTTAAACAAATGGGTGTAGTTAGGTAAGATGTAAGGGGTCTACCATCAAAACCAGTGGTAGTCATTTTCTTTCTACTAAGCTGGCATCTCTGTGGTAAAGCAGTTAATACAGAGGAAGTGGCTCCTGTATCAAGTAACATTTCTGTGGGCTCATCATTAAGATATACTGTGATCAGAGGTTCCTGATATGTGAGCCTCGCCTGTAAGATATAGATTCCCAGTCATTGTTGGGGTGTGGGTCCAGAATCCCGGGGAGGTGTCCACAAAGGAAAACGCCTCCTATCAAAGTTCTCATTTCTGCGCTGAGCACGGCATGAGCGCTGAAAATGACCGTAACCACCACAGTTCCAACACTGTGGGGCAAGAGTACGGTTATTTTGTTGGTAAGAGGGACCTCGACGCTGTGGCTGAGGATAACGGGGTCGTTGGGCTCCGTTATAGTAAATGCGCTCCTTATCTCTATCCCATACCTCATCACAGGGGTCTGGAACATCATCCTCATAAGGATCCAGATATTCCATGTCATCAATTTTCTCCTGCTGTTCCCTAATTTTCTGTTTTAGTTGTCTAATAAGTTCATTATTAGATTTATCAAGATGTAATTTGGTGGTGGATTGGGGATCTTTAATTTCTTGTAACCCTTTAAGTTGAAGGTGTAACAAGTGTGCTTGGGCCTGTTTCAAATCCTTCTCAGGTTTCAAAGTGTCCTCCTCTAAAGATCGAATATAATGCAAAATATGGGCCTGTTGTTTAGGCCATGGCTCAGACTCCAAGGCTACTATAGACTTTAATTTTGCAGTTACGGATGGGGGTAATGTATTACACAAAGTCTGGAAAAATACAGGTCTCATACAAACATCATCGTATGGTACCCCCATTTGTGCTTCCCATAAATCTTGAAATCGTACGAGGTATGCACTGATATCCTCACCTATTTGGAATCTCATAGTAGTGAGAGGAGCCAAACTGCACTGAGTAGGGTACATCTCCCTGAGGGCGTCCCAAATACGAGGGCGAAACTCATTGAAGGAAGCACCATCGTAAGTGTTAACTGTGACTTTCACCTGTTTTAAGTCAGCATTGGCGAACACTTGATTTGTCGCACTATTTCCCAGAATTTTGGCCAATAAAGCTTTGATATCTCCCAAAGCCAAATTATATCCAGCCGTAATTCTTTCAAATTTTTGAATCCATGTCTCTCCCCCTCTACTAAGAGGAGGGAGACTACTGGCTATATTAGTCATATCCGTAAAACTCCATGGGATATATTTAGATTTTCCTTCATTTGTGTAGATTACTGGAAACAGAAGCTGTTTATTAGCGTCCTGATTCTCATACTTCTCCCAAACCCTAAGACCTGCCTCCATATAGGCAGAATCCCAGTTAGGGTCTCCCGCTCCTCCGCGAATGCAGAGTCGGGCGGTGTTAAGGTGTACAGTTTCTAGTGATCCATTAGGGGGCCACTGTAACATCTGGGGCTGGTTGGCTCTTGTCCAACCGTACATGTTGGAGGACCATCGGTAAACATAGTAACCATTTCCATCCTCCTGCTCTGTAATAAAAGTAAGGATACAGGGTTGGGGAGCTCGAGGAGCTTTACCACCTTTCACAACTCCACAAATCACTGTAAGTGCACTTTTTTCTCTTCATCATCTACTACCTCATCTACCTTCTCCTCTTCTTCCTCTTCTATAATCGCCTTAAGACGTTTTTCCCTATCTGTCAGGTCTAACTCCCATCTTTTAAGATTCTCAGTAATGTTAACCTCAGATAGTTTTAAAGCTTGAGCCTGACTTTCTAAATCTTCATGTTCTGCTGTTAATTGCTGTTTCAACTCTTCTAATCTTGTCTGTGCCTCAGCATATGCACTGGGATCTGGGGCAGGGGTGGCTTTTAAGTTAACATGACCCTCAATCTTTGCCCAAGCTCCCTCAGTGTCCAAGAGTTTATGCAGGACCTGTTCTGGGGGTATAGAGGCTGCTGGGTGAGAAGTCGGTTCTGACTTGGGCTGGAAAACTGGGTCAGAATAGCCTATGGCTGCCATAGCTTTACTTTCGGCTGCCCAATAAGACGGTGGGGGTACAGGGGCAGAAGACAAAGGCTCTGGACCAGCCTGCATCCACAAGGAAATATGTTGCAAATGTTCCAATTGGGCTTTGCCACATTTGTTAAATAAGATATGATCCCTAATTTTGGTCAAAATGAGCGGATCAAACGACCCCCCTGCTGGCCAGGCAAGAGAGGGTGTTTTCTTCGTCCATTTTTCCCATTGTTTAGAACAATTTTTTATTGAAGCCTCCAGTAGAGGGTTCTGTTTAACAAGGCTATCTATGGGGCTAGGACCGGGCTCAGTTCCTTTCTCAGTATTTTGTTCCTGTTTAGATTTTCTTTTAAACATTTCTCTAGCTGTCCCTTCTCTATAGTCTATGTAGACCTGGTGTTTTCACTGTTCAGGGACAGGGACAATTAACTTTGCCTTTTACCAATAGCAAATTGAACCTCCTTATATACAGAGGCGCGCATAATTTCGCTTTTAGGTGGCAATCCAAACCTCTTAATTAACAGAGGAGCGAAAATTACAAATCCAGGACTCATACGCACATACAACTCTTGCGCTTCGTCTAAACCCAGCCAATCCCCTCACGGGGGTATGAAAACGTGGATAAAGACACACACTCGCTTCGTATTAATAATAATACGTACAGTCTCAAGCGTACATCAATCAATCCCAGAAAGACAGAGACCTAATGTCTGGGCAAAACTTTCAAACTTTCTTTCCCTAATATTACAACTAAATATAAAGATACTCTAACAATTTTTTCAACATAACAAAACATTAAGCACATAAAATACATATGCATATGTGTAAATTTGGTACTCACCCACCAATCGAACCTGGGTAAATCTTCCGTCTTTGTTTGTAGACAGGAAAAACAAAACTCACCCGCTGGAGTCGTCCTAGGGTATCAAAATCTCTCTCGACGTCACTCTCCCATCTTCTGGACCAGCAGAAGGAATCCTCTTCTCCTAATGAGAAGGTATTCTCATCCCCTGTTTTTTTTATGTTCTGTGAAAAACAGGAGGTAGTCCCTCTGACAAAAATGCAGGCAAGTCAAAACTGCAGTCAGAGGAGTCCTTGGGCAATTTAGAAAAAAATTTAGAAGGCTGGGTTGCGGCACCAATTGTGGCTTCTGGTTCTCACAAGCAGCATCAATCAAAGAATTACTTAGACGGCAATTGCTTTTTATTTTAGCATAACAAAATAGCAGTGTCATATAGAACAGCAAAAGCCTGTCTATAGAAATGGCAGACAGTACCTTCTCTCTCTCTCTGCGAAGGGGGAGAAAATACTGCCCACCCTTACCTGAAAAATAACTGCCTTATATACATTTCTCCCCGTCTCAAATGTCTGTTTCAAATTAATCATACATTTCTTAAGTGTCAGCAGGGCCTCAGGATCCTACAACACTTGAATCCATCATACATTCTTAAGTGTCAGCAGGGCCTCAGGATCCTACAACACTTTTCCCAGGGGAAGAATCTCTTTTTACGTTTATACATCTGGATTTGCTTATAGGTCTGTTCATCTATGCATAGCTTGTGACCTCTGACCCTTCCTGTGTTGTTCTTCTTTTGGCACTAATTGAAACCAGGCAGAGAGTATTTTGTGCTGACCTGTACTTTTTGCTGATATTACTAGGCCCAAACTTCTGCATACTTCTATCCAGAATATGGTTTCCCAGAATCCTTCCATAGCAGGCCGCATCCATTATCTTATGGCAAGCATATACTCTCATATAGCTATTGTCTTCTCATATAGCTATTGTCTTCTGTGCCATCCATAGTTTCACCAGGTAAGGGTGCAGTCATATAAAGCCAATATAAAGCCAATATATAAGCAGACCTAACTCAGATTTCCCAACAGAAATAACCCCATAAATAAATATCTTATTGGCTTTACCCAAAAGCACAACTAATTATTGTGAGCAGCTGTGTCTGGTGTGAATGAACTGCATTGCCCACAATCCCTTGCAAATCATATAGATATATGCACTTGCCAAGACTGTGAAGATTCTCACCCAGGCAGCCGTCTGACACAAGGAGAAGATCATGATCAACAGTGTCAAAAGCAGCAGAGAGGTCAAGAAGAATAAGGACCGAGTAAAGGCCTTTAGATTTTGCCAGGAACAAGTCACTTGAGACTTTGACAAGGGTTGTTTCAGTAGAGTGCAAAGGATGAAAGCCAGACTGTAAGGGATCCAGGGGGGCATGAGAGGAAAGGAAGTCAAGGCAGCAGTGGTGAACCGCACGCTCTAACAGTTTAGAAATAAAAGGAAGGAGGGAGATGGGACGATAATTAGAAGGACAGGAGGGATCAAGTCAGGGTTTCTTAAGGAGAGGTGTGACCCCAGTATGCTTAAAGTCAAGAGGGACAATAGCAGTGGAGAGCGAGAGGTTGAGGATATGGGAGATGGAGGGGACAAGAGTAGCAGAGATGGGTGAGAGGAGACGGGTGGGGATATTCCTTCTTGTCCAGACGTGCATAGTGTGTGACTAAGAATGGCATTCTACTCCTATGGCATCAGTGCTGCCCATGCTTACTCAAGCAATGCAATTGATAAGATCAAGGTTATATTAAGGCCCACCATGGAAAGGAACAGAAAGCTGCACTCTTCCATGCCACTGATGATGCTTTCTGCATAAGAGCAATCAAGTGGGGAAACTGCTGTTGGACAAGAAGGTGGTGACGAGTTTGGCACAGAGTGCAGGAACAATGGGCAGATAGATCTTCCAGATATGAATAGTGTTCTCCCACTCCCATAGCAGCCAGCCTAGAGAGTGTCCTATGTGCCCACTGAGTCCCCTTCCAACTCAGTTATTTCATCCTTATTGGTTGCCTAGGGAATAACCTGACCCCTGGGGATCATCAGTGTGGTTCACTATATCTGCACACACAGTGCAGTTAACACCCTGGCAATCCTTGCACTATGCTGCACATCTGAAACATTTTCTGTCAGACCCTCGCGCACCTCTCTAACCACACCTCATGAGCCCTACAATAAAGATCTTCCATTGAGACAAAGAAACATTCAAAACTTCATACAAATTCCAAGACTCCAAGACCCCATCACTACTACACCATAGAAGTCCACCAGCACACACAGCCTAAAATACATGCTCATCAATGCACACTCAGTCTGCAACAAAACACCTATAATCAATGACTTCATCACAACCAACATTTTAGATATCCTCTTGTCACCAAAACATGGCTCACAGAAACTGACACAATACTTCTAAATCAGCTAAAGCCCCAGAGCTATTCAATATTCCACTGCCCACGCTCACACAGAAGAGGTGGAGGAGTTATCATAATCAGAGGCGTCTCTATAATTAGGCAGAGTAAGGCGGTGGCCTCAGGAAGCAAACTTTTGGGGGCGGCTGAAATGCCCCCAAAAGAGCCACCTCACTCCGCCTTTAAAAAAAAAAAAAACGATCGGAAGAGCCGCGGCGGCAGTGGCAGAAGAAAGTGCCCCACAGCCGCCCCGGCAGAGCCCTCCTCACTCCCTCAGTGCTGCCGGCTTTACAGAGCCACAAAGGGAGAGTTTCTCTCTCGCGGCTCTGTTAAGCCTGCTGGCTGATGATGGGGGGGGGGGGTTAGGACTGGTAATGAGTAGATGGAGGCTAGCACTGTAAATGAGCTAGGACTGGTAATGGGCTGATTGGAGGGCTAGGACTAGAGTGGGCTGATAAGGGGGTAGGACTGGAAATGGGCTGGGACGGGAAACAGGCTAATGGGGGAGGGGAGGAGAGTGCTTCTGGCCCTGGAAGAAAACTAGGGGCTAGGGCTACAAATGGGCTGATGTGGGAGGATGGTAGAATATGACTGGAAGGGAGCGGATAATGAGATGGTCTGCCAGGGGAAGGAGGGGGCAGGAAGGGAGCTGACATGGGGGAAGAAGTGACTGGAAAGGAGCTGACATCTGGGATGTACTGAAGGGGGACAGGAAGGGAGCTGACACTTGGGGATGGGAGTGGTAGGTGGCTGGGTAATGGGGAGGAGGCTTCCCCCGCTTCAAGACCCTTCTTAAGACGCACCTTTTCTGTCAAGCCTTCGACCTTCCTCCTCCAGCTAACGGTGTTCTGTCTCCTGGTCGTGCTCTCCCTCCATGATTACTCCCCTGACAGGCCCTTCCCCGTTTCCTTCCTTTCTGCCCCCCCCCCCCCCTCTCTATGCCGTTGCCCTACTGGGCTCTTTGCTTATTCTGCCTTTATTCTATCCCCTTCTATCCTATCTACTTTGGCGTTCCTTTCTGACTTTGTTTTCGGTAGCCTATGATTATATTGTACACCGCCCTGACGCTTCGGCCTGGGCGGTTAATCAAATGTTATGAATAAAGATAAAGATAAAGATAAAGGGAGTTGACATGCGAATGGCACTGGAAGGGGTTGGACAGAGGGTAGGGCGACTGAAAGGGAGCTGACTGGGGTGGTGGCACTGAGAGTGGATGTAAGCTGATATCTGGGATGGTATTTGGACTAGAAGGGGTTAGACAGTGGGGAAGGAAGGGGACTGGAATGGATTGGACACCAGTAGCAGTCATGGGAATGCAAGGCGGTTGACATTGGAAGGTACTGGGAGGGGAGGACTGGAAAGGGGACTGATACTGGGGAGGGTTACTGGAAATGGAAATGGGCTGATGGAAAGAAGTGAAGAAAACAAAAGAAGAGATAAGAAATGGCAGATGGACTATATACCACAGAAAAGAGCTAAGAGAAGACAGGAAAGCAGAAGCCTCAGATCAGGACCAGCATGATCAAAGAATAAAATGGTCAGACAACAAAGGTAGAAAAAATAATTTTATTTCATTTTAGTGAGTGGACTTTGTGCTATTTTTATATTTTACACAGTATTGGGGAACTGCATCTCTTATTTATCTTATGTTGCACTGCATATGGACTCTGGCTTCTTGGGGTTTCAATTTAAATTTTGTCTACATATTTTTATTTTTACTTTAGATTGTGGTTTCTTATTCTGTACTTGGTGAGGGCCGATGTTGTGAGTGTGTGACTGAGGTCAGGTGTTCTGTTAACATGGAGTTTGTACATAAAGATCTATACTATACTGTAGTAATTGGACTTGTTCAGCGTTTCAAATAGGTTTATGATGTTCCAGGACCCACTGTAGTATTTACAATGACGCTTTTTTTGGATGGGCTCCTTATATGAGTTTTGGAAGTTTGTGCTGGTATGGTATGGTATGGTATGGCCATCTGCCTTATCTATAGACCCCCCACACCTGACATACAAAGCTTAGACATAATACTTGAGGCTGCTTGTAACTCTTCACTGAGAAAGCCCTCTGTTATCTTAGGAGATCTTAACCTTGCCTCGTTACCAAATAGCCAAACACTATCCTTCCTTGAAGCAATGGAGGAAATGGAATTTAAACAAATAGTTACCCACCCCACTCACTGTAAAGGTAACACCCTTGATTTAATATTCCTACCATCACACTTCACACTCTCACCGCCTTCTACTCCACCCACCACAACTCAGGTACCATGGTCTGATCATTTCATGATACATTTCTCTCTTCCTTCCCAACCCACTAGCTCTGCTCACAGCAACGTCAAATGCACAAAACAAAGATTCCATCAGTTTAACAAGGAAAGCTTTCTGGAATCTATTTCTTCAAAATTAGACAATACCTCAAATAATCTCAATGAACTTGTATCTACCTGGAACTCTATTATTGAGGCGGAAGCGAAATATTTAACTTCAAATAAAAGAAAACCTAGAAGTAAATGGTACACCTCCGAGTTTGCTGCACTAAAGAAAAACCTCCGGAAACTAGAGGCTAAATGGCGGAAGAAGAAAACCACTGAACTTAGGGTTCAATACTTCACAAACCTTAAAACCTACAAGGAAGCCATTAACAACACAAAAAGATTATACCATACTAAAACATTATCTAAGGCCATCAAACGACCCAGGGAACTCTTCGAGATTATTAAATCTTTAACTAAGGTTCCCGATCACACCCCTAACAAAACACCAATAGACCCGCAACGCCTGGCAAACCACTTTGCCAATAAGCTTAAACTAAGCACCCGTCCAAGTATTATCCTGACCCCTACCACATCAAATACCATCACTGAGTGGGGCTCATTCCATACAATCTCCAACAAACAACTCCTGGAGATTATATCAAACCTCAATACTACCACTTCATTACTTGATCCCTGCCCGGTGTCTTGGGTTAAAGCAGCAAAATCCGAACTAGCTCCATACATATTGAAAGTTGTAAACCAATCTCTACTGCAAGGCTTTATGCTGGATGACCTCAAATATTCGGTGATTCGCCCTCTACTAAAAAATAAAACCCTTAACAGTACTGACCCTTCCTCATATCGCCCCATTGCCAGCATACCCTTTTTTAGCCAAAATCATTGAAAAGGTAGCTCAGATACAACTACAAGATCATATTGATACCAACTTCCCTTTAGATGACCACCAGTATGGCTTACGCCCATATCATGGAGTAGAAACCTTACTCATATCCCTTTTTGATTCACTAATCCGAGGTATGGATAATATGAAGCAGGCCTTCTTGCTCATATTTCTTGACATTTCCTCAGCCTTTGACAGTGTAGATCATAATACTCTCCTATCCAGACTATCTCAACTAGGTTTAAAAGATACCACTCTTAACTGGTTTAAGTCCTACATTTCTAATCGTTTCCAATATGTTCATATAGATCATTCCCCCTCACTACCATTCCCTCAAGAACGTGGTATCCCACAAGGATCCTCACTCTCCGCATTACTTTTTAACCTTTATATCCAGCCTATTTGCACAATCTTTCAACGCCACAACCTAAGCTATTTTATCTATGCAGACGACATCATGCTGTTTGCCCCTTGTGACATAGCTAACCTTAATTTCAACAGAATCGCCACCTGCCTCTCTGGAGCTGAACAGTGGCTCCGCTCAATCCATATGGATATCAACTTCAAAAAGACTGAAGCACTCTTCGTAACCAGAAATACCAACTTCACCCCTCCAGCTTTCATCAACCTGATGAACATTACTCTCCCAGTCAAATCTGAAATTAAATACCTTGGCGTTACACTAGACAAAACGCTAAGCATGACACACCACATAAAACAGACAGCCAAAACTATATTTTTTAAGCTCAGAACCATACAGCAACTCAGACCCCTCATTGACATCAATGATTTCAGAACAGTTGTCCAGGCTCTCATTATGCCACATTTAGACTTTTGTAACGGCATACTCCAACGGATATCTAAAAAGAATCTACACATCCTTCAAAGAGCTCAGAATGTCACTGCTCGAATCATTGCGAAAGCCAAAATATTCGATCATATCTCCCCCATCCTATACGCTCTCCACTGGCTTCCTATCTCTAGCAGGATTCAATATAAAACCCTCGTCACCACTTTTAAACTCATTAATGACTTAGCCCCATCACAGTTAGCAACATTACTTCAGACTCCACCAGAAAACAGACTTAGAAGAAAAACAAATCTCAACATGCTACTAATTCCCAATGCCGTGAGAAAATCGAAACAAATAACCACCAACACTGCTTTTTCATATTATGCTCCCAGCCAATGGAACAAACTACCACTAAACCTAAGAGAGATTAAGGACCTTACCTCTTTCAGGAAGGAATTTAAAACCTACCTGTTTAATCACCACTACAGCAACCTACAACCTATAATCAAATATACTACACAAGAATACACAACTAACCAAACACAAGTCTACCCCACCTAATTCAAGACTCACTTCTGTTAGCATTTGCTTATCACCATCTCACCATCTCTGATACTTCTCACTCACTGAATCCTAACTAATTCCTTTAATAACTATTCTAAACAGCCCTTCTCCCAACACTGTACATATGATTACAAATAACTGTTGTAAATAGTTTTTGTTCAACCATGTAAATAATTTACACATTATTTCTTTGTAAGATAGTTCTTATGTTCCCTTAATGTTCTATGTAATACAATATTTCACTGTATGTTATATTGTTTTTTAAGTTCCTTGTAAACCGCCCCTGATCTCTGGAAGGAGCGGTATAGAAAAGCACACAAATAAATAAATAAATGGTAGGTTTGCTCTTTGTTGTAGGGTTTTGTATTAGTTCAGAATATGCCTGGTACTGGAGAATAGTGGTTGTTGTTGTTAGTGAGATGATCAGAATCAGATTTTTTTTTTAAATATTGAGTTCTGTGGGTGAATGTCCTGGTACTCCTCTGCACCTACTGTGAATGCAAAATATATGTTGAAAAAGAAAACGCAAGAACCATAACGCAGTTTATAACAAAATAAAAATTAGTTATAATTTAGCTGGCAGGACAATAGCAAGCAGCCGAAATGCACTCCGCAAGCCTTTTTGCAGCACTTTAAGCAGGTCTGGTCCCTCCCTCCTCCGACACGATGTCAGAGTAGGGAGGGAAAGTGCCAGTGCCTTTCAGATCGGGCGCATGCCCCCTCCCCCTACCTCCATCCAGCGCTGCCTGCTCTTTCCCTGCTGTCGGCGCCGCCATGAAAAAAACAGAGGGAACGAGCAGGCAGCTCTGGACGGAGGTATGGGGGGAGAGGGGGGGCATGCGCCCAAGCTGCAAGTTGCACAGGGTGCGATTGCAACTCAATACGGCCTTGTGTGCAAACATCTTGCAGGTGAGAGCTTTCTGCTCTGGTGCCAAGATTTGCTCATATGCAGTACAAATCAAAGCTTTTCTAAAATGAGCTGCTGCATGTGTTGTTTTTTCTTGAATGATCTATATCTGGGCAAGTATATTGGGGATAAACATGGATAATAGTGATTTTACAAGAGGGAGAAGCCTGTCTATCTTAACCAGATGTGGATGATTGTAAAATTTCTTGCTCATGGACAGGAATTATGCTGAGACCTCCATTGCCCAAGCTGATCCCCATATATCTTTATGTATTCCAATATTCGAAATAAAGACCTTTTCAAGTACATTCGTAGCAAAAAACCTGTGAGAGAGTCAGTTGGTCCATTAGATGATAAAGGGGTTAAAGGAGCACTAAGAGGCGACAAGGCGATAGCGGAGAGACTGAATGAATTCTTTGCTTCTGTCTTTACTGAGGAAGATGTAGGGATGTTACCCATGACTGAAGTGGTATTTAAAGGTGCGGAATAATTGAAGGAAATATCGATACATCGGGAAGATGTCTTACAACTATTAGATAAACTGAAGAGTAGCAAATCACCTGGGCCGGATGGTATACATCCAAGGGTATTGAAAGAACTGAAATATGAGATTGCAGACCTGCCATCAGTAATCTGTGAACTATCATTAAAATCATCTCTAATACCTGAAGATTGGAGGATCGCCAATGTAACACCAATTTTTAAAAAGGGTTCCAGGGGTGATCCGGGAAACTACAGACCGGTGAGCCTGACGTCAGTACCAGGAAAAATGGTAGAAACCATCATAAAGAATAAAATTGCTCAGCATGTAGATAGTCACAACCTAATGGGAGACAGCCAACATGGCTTTAGACAAGGAAGATCTTGTCTTACTAATCTGTTATGTTTTTTTGAAGGAGTGAATAAACAGGTGGACAAAGGTGAGTCGGTTGATATTGTGTATCTGGACTTTCAGAAAGCCTTTGACAAGGTCCCTCATCAGAGACTTTTGGCAAAACTAAAGAGTCATGGGATAGGAGGCAGTGTACTATTGTGGATCAGGAACTGGTTAAAAGATAGAAAGCAGAGGGTAGGGCTAAATGGCCAATTTTCCCAATGGAGAAAGGTGAATAGTGGTGTACCCCAGGGATCTGTGCTGGGTCCGCTGCTTTTTGACATATTCATAAATGACCTGGAAAGTGGAATAACGAGTGAGGTTATCAAATTTGCAGATGACACAAAACTATTTAAAGTTGTTAAAACCCAAGAGGACTGTGAAAAATTGCAAGAGGATCTTGATAAATTGGAAGACTGGGCATCAAAATGGCAGATGAAATTTAATGTGGACAAGTGCAAGGTTATGCACCTAGGGAAGAACAACCCAAACTATGGTTATACGATGCAAGGTTCCACATTAGGAACCACCACCCGGGAAAAAGATTTAGGCGTCATTGTGGATACCATGTTAAAACCCTCGGCCCAGTGTGCAGCAGCGGCCAAGAGAGCAAATAGAATGCTAGGTATGATAAGGAAAGGAATGGAAAATAAAACAAAAGATATTATAATGCCTCTATATCGTTCCATGGTGAGACCGCACCTTGAATATTGTGTGCAATTCTGGTCGCCGTTTCTTAAAAAGGATATAGCGATTTTAGAAAAGGTTCAGAGAAGAGCCACCAAAATGGTAAAGGGGATGGAAGGATACTCCTATGAAGAAAGGCTAAAAAGGTTAGGGCTCTTTAACCTGGAAAAGAGACGGCTGAGGGGAGATATGATAGAAGTCTATAAATTAATGAACGGAGTGGAACGGGTAAACGTAGATCGATTGTTTACATTATCAGAATATAGAAAGACTAGGGGACATGCAATGAAGCTACAGGGTAAACTATTTAAGACTAATAAAAGAAAATATTTTTTCACTCAACGTGTAATCAAACTCTGGAATTTGTTACCGGAGGATGTAGTAAAGGCTGTTAGTGTAGCTGGGTTTAAAAAAGATTTGGACAAGTTCCTGGAGGAAAGGTCCATAAACCATTATTAAGAAGTGACCAAAGATATCAATGCTTGACCCAGTACAAGCATTGTGGAACCTATGGGGCATGTTTACTAAACATTCCTAACGTGCGGGGCCGCGCTAGTGTGCCTGTGCCATATAAGGAGTGGGCGGTTCAGGCAGAAAATAGAAAAAAAACGGTAGTAAGCAACCGGACGTGTGCGCGTCGCGCTAATGTGCGGGGGTCGACATTAGCGCGTGGAAAGGCAAAGTGGCGCACTGCTGAGTATACAAAACAACAGAGCCGTAGTACAATGGTGAAGACACTGACCAATGGTGCAGGGGCCATGGGTTCAATCCCCCAGTGTGCGCAACGACAAAGGTCAGCTGAGGCAGTAACTGTAATGATTAAAATTGTTTTAGGAGGCAAATTAATTTGGAACGGCATAAGGCGGCGCACAGTTATTTTTGGGCAGCAGAAAGCGGCGCACTGGTCCCCTTGGGCGGCAGAAGGCGGCGCGCTGATAGGCACAAAGCGGCGCGCTGATGCACAAGCACAGGAACAGAGACACAGCACAATGGTTAAAACACTGACCAATGGTGCAGGGATCAGGGGTTCAACTCCTCACAATGCCCAGTGAAAAATGCCTGCTGAGGCAGTATGTATTATGTTGTGGAGTGCTGTAGGAGGCTGTATAATTTTATGTTGTTATCACTACTAGCAAACGCACTCTCCCAGCATGTTAACATACGGCGGCCCATAAGGCACATGTTACAGTGCACTGTTCGCCAAGGCACCCTTGAATGTCCCCTATAGGGCAGCATGTATGTTGCGACACAGGATAATGTATAGTGCACCCTATAGGGATGGCAACCATAAGGTGGCCTACAGGGCGCCCTATGAAGCACCCTCAGAGGCACCTAATGGGTATAGTAAGCTGAGGGTGGTCTTGCCGGCATAGACATATGTACAGTAAATAAAAATAAAGCTGTGGACAGCCCTACCAAAGGGCCCCACTGTGGGCTTGAACCCATGACCTCTGGCTGCACAGGCAGTGATGTAACCATTGCGCTACAGCTCCATAGCTGTAAGCAGGCCCCTGGCTGGCTGCAGATAGCCTACACGTCACCTCACAGACAGTCTGCTGGTGTCAACAGGATAGGGTTAGGCCACCCGTACCCATGATGCACTGCACATGCAAATTAGCTGTCCGCAGATGGACACAAGATGGGGAATGCACCCCCACAGCACCTCGGCCCTGTTGGGGGAAGTGACCGGGTGCACCCACACAGCACCTTGGCCTAGTAGGGGGCACTGACCGGGTGTTTTACTGGCACAGAGTAGCCACACACCGTTACATCGTGCGGGTACTGTGCTCACCCTGAGTGTGCAATGAGGTGGCCAGGACCAGGTCAACAACACCTGCCATGGCTGATGGAGGCCAAGCGGGCATTCCAAAGCAGTGTTAATGTGTAAGATAGCTAGTTTCTGCACAAACACCATGGATATCCCTGTCTGCTGCTATCAGGCATCCTTCCTTCCCCCCCCCCCCCCGTGGCAAACATGGTCCCCATCAAGGGATCCACATTCTACCTCCCTGCAAAGGTGGCAGTAGAGGGCAACATCAACCCCAGTCCTGCTGAGGAACATCACACCCCCCCCCCCAGGCAGGCAGCTCCATACACAGCCATAACACAATAGCAGACAGACATAAGCACAGGGTATGGTAAGCTGCACTCCACCACCAGATATTCCCCTGCAGCAAGCCAACAGCCACTGCACCCTGCAAGCCATTATAAGCAAGACATTTACCAGCTACAAACAGTCTGCTGGTTAGTCCATAGTGCATGTTCCCAATGGAGATGCATGCATGCATGCACCCAGAACTGGACTGTCTGCATACACAGCAAGCAGATAGATCAGTGACTGGGCCCCAAAGAGAAACACATATCTATCACATGAGCAAACTACTATACAGCACTATGGGGAGGCCTAGCCATGCTGTGGTCACTGCACAGTCAGGGTGAGCGTGATCCCCCAGAAGGACATGCTTTGGCCACCCTGTCTGTGTAGGTGGTGGCCAGACACTACAATATCCCAGCCAATGTCCCTGCCAGGGCCCTATGCCCAGTGCAGATGCATCCTGGCCACGCCACCCTGCCCTGGCTATACCCATGGTACCTTGCACCTCATTATGCACATTGGCTGGCCAATACTGGCAACAGTGCTGGCAGTGTGGGCTGTTGAAGGGGCTTGCAGCCAACACCCACTGTATAGACAGACACACACTTCCACACCTCTGCCATCATGGTGCTACGATTGAGGGGTTAAGTAGCCTTGCCCACCAAACCGGTCCTGAGCACGGCAAGGCATGGATATGGTACGCATTACAGCTGGTGGTCACTCCCCAGGGTGGTAAACACCGTCAGAGGCCAGGCCTGGAGCATGCCCCGCAAACACCTAACAGATTGTTTGGATGGGGTCAACTAGCAGTATGTACGTAACGTATGGATATCTGCCTGCCTGTGCTCCTAGCAAACGTCTCAGAGCTGTGTACCGTATACCTCAGGTGTAGGGTGACATTGGTAAGTTATGCAAGTGCTCGTTTTGGGTGCTGCATGCACGGTCCAATGTTCTGCCTTTCCAGGAGACATTGGCCAATGGGGCCTGTGGGTGTGGGTGTGTCTGCCCTTGATGGCTGCTGCTTTACGGCACAGATTCCCAACT
Organism: Ichthyophis bannanicus; assembly: GCA_033557465.1. Classification (NCBI taxonomy): domain Eukaryota; kingdom Metazoa; phylum Chordata; class Amphibia; order Gymnophiona; family Ichthyophiidae; genus Ichthyophis; species Ichthyophis bannanicus. The sequence continues at coordinate 923,390,546 of CM066031.1, read as the reverse complement.
CCAGTCCAGGTTTGCATCACACTGTTCGGGTTTTCCTGCTATCCCTCATGAATATGCATGGGCTACATCTACATGCCATGGGGGTGGTGCATAGATATACAGCACAGGCATTTGTATGAGTGTCAGCATGGAACCTGACTGGTGTGTGGCCCACCAGGACTGCATTTGGGTGATTCTGCTCTAGGTACTGCCCCTGTTCATGGTGTCTGTGCTCAGTGGGGTAAAAGATAGATGTCTTACCATTGCATATGTCCCCGCCATGAAAGGTGTGTCCTTACTATCACTGTTTAGTTGTGGGAAAAATATGTGGGCAGGATTGGCAGTAGCCCCAGCTGGGCTTTGAACCTGTGACCTTCTGTTCTTGCATGCACTGTCTGTGTGCATTGCACCACTGTGTAGCCACAGATTGGCTGGATTCCCTGGACTGTCCATGACTGTGGATCCGGCAGGGCCTGTCTGTTGCAGTGGACTGTGCCAGCCTGCACATGGCTAGGCCTCTGTCTTCTGTGGTTAGCAGCCACTGCCCCCTGCACCACATGTACTTGTCCGCCAACATGCTGGCATGAACTTCTCTCAGAAAAAGCAGTTGACCTGATTGCAATGTGGCAGTACGGGACTGCATTTGGGGGACTTGGCTGTAGGTAATGCCCATTGTTGTGGTGTGTGTGCGGTGTTGGGTAAAATATGGGTGTTTTCCCCATGCTTATGTTCCCTGCACTACAGGGGTGTCTGCGCTATCTTTATTTAGTGGTGGGTAAAATATAGGGACTGGGCTGGCAGGTGCCCCAGCTGGGTTTTGAACCTCTGCCCTCTGGTCCTAGAGGTAATGACTCTGTCCGCTGTACCACACTTTGGCCACAGAAACAGTGCAGCCCATGGAGGCAGTAAGCCTGGCAGGATGGAGTCACAAATCCTGCTCTACTCATTTTTACTGTGGGCATATGCACCCTGTCTGGTGACAAACGTGCACATAAACACCAGAAATGACCACGGGAAAATGGGGGACAAAATATCACCACGCTGGGCGACAGTGGTATTAATGGGCAACCATAGCAAACACTCCGAGGAAAGCTCCAAAAACGGAAATGTTTTTCGGAAGAGTCTCCGCTCCGTAGACCCTTCCAATATTCATCTCTTTTTTCTGGAGCTTTGCTGGGTGTGTTTTGTATATTTGCCCATCACTATAACTGTTCCCCAGCTGGATTACTATTTATAATAGTTTTGTTGTGGTCATTTTCAGGTTCTATTTGCAATTTTGTTCTGTGCACATATATCACACTGCTCACGTTTTTTAGGTTTCCCCGGTGTTCCTGTACATTGCTGACGGAAATGGTTTCTCTTCCCTTTAAATGCCCTCTACCGCGAGGGTTTCACTCGCGCTAATTTTTACATGGAAATTCGGGCCCGATACTGTGCGGGGAGCCTCTCCCCTCCCACTCTCCACCCATTGACCCCGTCCCTCCGCCCCTCCGGAGCCTTCCTCCGCCCTCTTTTAGCCGTTCCACGCCTCTATCGGACATTTGCGGGCCCGCACTTGTACGGGGCCCGTTAGTGTGCCGCGTACCTGTGCGGGGGTGACACGCACGTGTGCGGGGTGTTTAAACGCGTTTCTGCGCGTTTAAATGCCGCGTTGCCGTGCGCTATTTTGCGGCACGCAGATTTGCGGACTTTAGTAAACATGCCCCTATGTCTTTTGGGGAAACTGCTAGGTACGAATGACCTAGATTGGCCACTGTTGGAAACAGGATACTGGGCTTGATGGACCTTGGTCTGACCCAGTATGGCAAAGCTTATGTTGTTATGTTCTTACAAAACATATAGGCCTTGCTTAATGCTACTGTACGAAGTGTGCAAATAGATTACAGACGGCTCCATATGACAAATAATCACTCAATGGGCCTACTAGGCAATCTTACTTGTTTCCTTATGGTCCTTGACCTGGATATCTGTGGGAGAGCACCTGCATATTGCAATGTACTCTGTAGTGCAACTACATCCATATCTGTGTAGTAGGTTGATGCTCAGTAGTGCATGAGACATGAATCTCCTGCAACTGTTTAAATCTTGTGCTGGACCACTGCGCAATGTATAAGTGCATGTCCCATTACAACCATATGCAACATGTGCTCTGGGAGGATGCCTACTGCTCCTTGTAATCTCAATCATCTGGTACATGTGTAGCTTGGGACATGGTGCATTATGAATCCAGTGTTGCTGTGGACACCTGTCATCAGAGGCCCTAACAGTTTGGGAAACTACACATCTGCCCAATGGCAGACATTGGCATATGTTTTGTCATAAGTTTATACATCTAGCACTCTCACCATTCAGCTCATATGTGCATCCTGCCCTATGGATTTCTCCCTCTCCCAGATCTCTTCTCCCTTTCCCTGTGGTCCATCACGAATTACTTCTTCCTTGCCTCTGGACCTCCATTGCTGCCATTACTTGTGTAATGGGTTGGTCACATTTTCAACATGGCTGTGGCTCTCATACTCCTTGACTGACAGCTGATCATGGCACCCTGCCAGGTGCAGCCATTGCAGCCTATCCCCTTGTCTGGAGTACTAGTGAGGCTGGCACTGCTCTTTGGTGCAGAATGAGCAGGACAACAGAACCACTTTGGAAAGGAATACAGGAGGAGTGGCCTAGTGGTTGGGGCAAGTTACCTCAGGCCGGAAGGTCGGGGGTTCAAATCCCACTAGAGGACAGCAACCTTGGGCCAGAAGGACTGGGGTTTCTAGTCCCACAGGTGCTCCTTGTGGTCTTGGGCAAGCCACTTAACCCTCCATTGCCCATGTTCCCTGTAAGTATTAGCGTATGTGTCTCATATCCCCTCGTGTTAAATGTAACCCCCAATTGTGTTGTGACCACTTTGATTGAAGGATAAGGTGGTATACAAGACTGTCTAAATAAAATAAATAAATAAATAATGCTGCTGCCTCTGCCTGCCTACCTCTCCCTAGGCAGAATCGGCAGCAGCTGAGGGGGTGGCAGCAATGGCAGCAGCTGGGAGGGAAGGCTCTGGCAGCTAGGAGAGGGCAGTCTCAGTGGGGGTGTGGCATCAGCTGGCGGGGGGATGGTGAGACTGAGGTTATGCCTAGGATGGCAGAAACTCTTGGGCTGGCCCTGCTGCAATGCCTATGCCTATGGGAGCAGTATGCATTGTATCTGTCTGGTTTAGGGAGGAGGGGCTCTGTCTGCCTAGATATATGCCTGCATGCATTGGCTTGCTGGTATGTGGGCATGGTTCATGGTACTTACACCCACCTGTGATAACTTGCCTTTCACCATGTGACAGGAGTGTCCAGGTTTTCTATGTAACAGAGTGGCTATAGCATGGGCCAATGCAGCTGTGTATTTCTGTGTTGTCTGGAAGAGCTGCTTTTTCACAGACAGCATGAGTGATTGTGCCATTTTCATGAGATCCAGTACAAGGGGATTGGGTGCTCTAGGTGACCCTTCAAACTCATGCCCCTCTATTTTTTTTTATTGATATATTTAAAGTTTTACAAAACCTTATTAGAACCAATAAAAAACATTAACAATAACAATCCCACGTCACCCCAACCTATACTCCCAGGTGCTTTGCAGATCCTATGAAACTATGAACATAACCAGCTTGATAACCCTTGGGACATGCTTATCAGGAAGGGTGAACCCCTCCGGTACAACCTAAGAAGCAAGTTACTCTTACATTGTAGACCAAGCAGCATATTCATCAAGACCAAACCATTTGTTTAGATTATTACTTCCACCTCTAAGACTGGAGACCCTGTCATGAGCTTTTTCGTATTTGGACATGCCAGTCTAATTTAAAGGGTTTTTTTCAATTAGTAAGTACTAGTTTTATGGCTATTGTTATCAAAACGTTTAAAAGGAAAAAATCTTCCTTTGCCAAAGTTGGTATCCCCGCTAGGGATCTCAAAGTTATTATACGCCATGACACGGGGTAGAGAAATTTAAAATTTGTTGTATTTAGACCAAACAGGGATCCAGAAAGCCTGAACGTTAGGGCATTCGAGGATCATATAGGCTCAGGTGCCTTTATGATTCTTATAGGACCAACAACCATTATTCGTGCTCCTATCCCATTTAGCTAATTTAACCGGGATAATATATGAATGGTGCGTGAGAAAGTACATGGACTGGGTGAAAGCAGCTGATCTTGAAACACGAATAAGGGGTCCCCAAAAAAATAGACCAGGCTTGAGGCAAAATAGAGGAATCCATGTCTTCCTCCCATACTCTCAACAAACCCATGTTCTTAAGTGGGAGATGGGCTCTGAAAAATACGTAGAACTTTGGTATTGCTCCACGAGTGTTGGCAACTTCCTCAACATTTCTATAAAGACCCCAAGATTGAGAGAGGCATTGGATATCAACCTTGGAACTAGTAATACAATGCCTAAGCTATCTTTATCTTTATCTTTATTTCACACTTGATAAACCGCTTACGTCAAGACATTAAAGCGGTGTACAAATAAAATAAAAGGTCAACACTGCAAACTACGGAAAAAAGAATGCCAAAAATGACAGGAAAGAAAGAGAGAGAATAGTGCAAAATAAAAGACCATAAACATCAAACAATAATCAGAACCAAACACAACCAACACAAACAGACAGGGGAATGACAGGACCAAACGCGGCTGGGACGGGACAACAACCTACGGCTGCATCAGGGAGGAGGATCAGGGGGGAGGTCGAACGCTTTTTGAAACAGATGGGTTATAAGTGAAGCTTTGAACTGAGAATAGGAGGGTTCCAGACGAAGGGATGAGGGTAGTGCATTCCACAACCAGGGACCAAGAAAGAAAAAGGCAGAGTGACGGGTCTTTTCAAGATGTGCGTGGGAAGGGGATGGTAAGGACAGATGATTAGCATGGAGGGAGCGAAGTTGACGATAAGGTGTGTGGCGAGAAACCAGGTCAGCCAAGTACAGAGGGTTATTAGTATGAATAGCGCGATGAGTGAGAATAAGAATTTTATAGTGAAAACGAACACGGAGGGGTAGCCAATGCAAGCAAAAGAGGATGGGAGTGATGTGATCGAAGCGGCGGGCAAAGGTGATAATGCGGGCAGCGGTATTCTGAATAAGCTGGAGACGTTGAAGTTGGTAATTGGGAAGATTGGCCATAAAGATGTTACAATAATCAAGTCGACTAGTAATTAGGGCAAGAACGAGAGTAACCAGGGAACCAAGAGGAAGAAGTGAACGAACAGCCCGAAGCTGACGGAGGATAGCAAAAGAGCGCCTAGTAAGGGAGGAGATGTGGTCATGGAAGGAAAGAGAAGAGTCAAGGATCACCCCGAGATACCAGAAAGAAGACACGAGAGGAATGGGGATGGAATCAATCATGGGGGCAACGGAGGGACACGACCCACTCAGGGATAGCCACATAGCGGTGGACTTAGAAGGATTTAGATGCAGAAAGTGTTGAGAGAGCCAAGAGGCCACATGAGAGAGGCAGGAGTTGAAGGGGGAGAGATCCAGAGAAAGTGGAGAGGTATGGTAAAGCAAGATAATATCGTCCGCTTAAATGTATGAAGACACTGGGTACTGTTGTAACAAAAGGAGTAGAGGGGCCAGGAAAATATTGAACAGCAAAGGGGACAATACAGAACCTTGAGGGACACCACAAGTGAGGGGGAGAGAGGCAGATGACTTACCATTTACGGTAACAGAGAAGTTGAAACCATTGGAAGTAGCATGAGGGCGAAAGGCCAAACTCCTTTCGCAGGGATGAAAAGGATTTCCAAGGGAACCCTCAACTAGCTGTCCCAGTATCCAAATGTCACATCTTTGCCATGTCTTCCAGGAAAAAGGGGCCTTTTTAATTTTAAATAAGGGGTTATACCATAGCAGAAGTAAATTTGAATAGGGATTATCTACTCTAATAACTGGGAGAAAAGACTGAAAAGCCATTTCCGTGGATATTATTACATGTCCAACTCTAGACTTATCTGGATAACGTGTTCCCATTAATAGCTGTAGTGGGCATGGAGAGACTAACCTCTCCTCCAACTCCAACCAGGTAGGTTTCCATGAGAGACTATCAAAGGTAGCCCATACGGCACCTTGTTTCAACAGGAAAGCGAGATGAAAGCAGTAAAAATCTGGAAAGCGGACACCCCCGTCAATTTTACTAGCCTTTAGTTTTTTTAAAGCTATCCTATCAGGCTTCCCTGTCCAAAGAAATGTAGTCAACATATGTTCCAAAGCTTTATATACTGAAAAGGGAAGTAAAGTTGGAAGCATTCCTAAAACATAATTTACTTTCAGTACCAGGACCATCTTTATAACTTCTAGATGACCCCACCAGGTAAGATGAAGAGGGGATCATTTTAGAGTAAAGGAGCAAACCAGATCTTTTAAGAACTTTCTATTTATTCTTAATGTTTCATCCAGAGGGATACAATAGTATACTCCTAAATATTTGGTTGCTGAGGATTCCCACTAAAATGGAAAGTCTGAGATAATAGCAGCATTGACTAACTGATTGATAGAGAAGGCCACCGATTTTGACCAATTGATTTTATATCCTAAAAGATAGGAGTATTGAGCAACCATTTGCAAAAGTGGAGGGATAGAAGCTGGGCGAAAAAAAGTAGATCATCCGCATATGCGGAAAGTTTAATTTGCAAGTCTGCAATTGTAATGCCTTGAATTTCGGTGGATTGTCGGATAACATGAGGAGGGATCTAGCTAAGCTTGAAGAATGGTCTAGAATTTGGCAGCTGGGCTTTAATGTTAAAAAATGTAAGGTCATGCATTTGGGCTGCAGCAATGCAAGGGAGCAATATAGTATAGGGGGTGAAGTACTTTTGTCCACTAAAGAAGAGTGGGTCCTAGGCGTGGTTGTGTCTGAGGACCTTAAAGTAGCTAAACAGGTAGAAAAGATGATGGCAAAAGCTAGAAAGATGCTTGAGTGCATAAGGAGAGGAATGGCTAGCAGAAAAAAGGAGGTGATAATGCTTCTGTATAAGTCTTTGGTGCGACCTCATTTGGAGTATAGTGTGCAATAGACCGCACCTTCAAAAGGATGTGAACAGGATGGAGTCGGTGCAGAGGGTGGCTACTAAAATGATTAGTGGTCTAGAAGACAAAACGCAACATACTCGTTAGGCATACAAAATACTATCCGTAAAACAAAAAAAACTACGAGCTCTAGAGCCTTCTCATATGCTGCCCCCGCCCTCTGGAACAAACTACCTTTAAATCTTAGAATGATAAAAGACCTCCATCTCTTCAGGAGAGAACTTAAAACCCACTTATTCACAGAACACTTCACAAACACAATATACCTCTCAAACCCACCTTAAATGCAGACGTTTACACTGTAAACACATCAGAAAAGTCTAAATGAAACCCTACTGATGATTAAATCCAACAAATGTCTACCAATGCTACCTACTCTTCTACTCCTGTATATAGTTGTTTACAATTAATAATATAGTTACTCAGAAAAATTGTTGATTTAAAAGTTGTTTGTAAATAATTTAAAATCTGTTCCATGTAAAACCTGTTCTGGTTACACTTGTTATATGTAAACCGCCTTTGATCGCTGGAAGAGGCGGTATATAAGAAAGTTTTAAATAAATAAATAAATAAATTATAAAGCAAATGAGGACAGACTTAAGAATCTTAATATGTACACCTTAGAGAAAAGGCGGGATAGAGGTGATATGATTGAGATGTTTAAATACCTCCGTGGCATAAATGTTCAGGGAGAGGCTCTTTCAATTGAAAGCAAGTTCTGCTATGAGGGGACATGGGATGAGGGTGAAGGGAGATAGATTCAGGAGTGATATGCGGAAATATTTCTTTACAGAAAGAATAGTGGATCCATGGAATAGTCTCCTAGTGGAGGTGGTAGAGATGAGGACAGTAACTGAATTCAAAAAAGCATGGGACAAACACAGAGGATCTCTAAAGGTAAAATGGGGACTGTTGTAGTTGTTGATATGGAAGGACAGACTAGATAGGCCATGTGGTCTTTTTCTGTCATCATATTTCTATGTTTCTATAAGTAATGCCAGTGGTTCCAATGCCAAATTGAAAAGAAGAGGAGACAAAGGACATCCTTGGTGCGTGCCCCAAAGCAAGACAAAGGGTTGAGAGAGTAATCCATTCAATAAAATACGTGCAGTGGGACTGGCATATAGGACTTAGAGCATACCCAAGAATTTATTTGAGAAACCAAATCAGTCAAGGACTCTGAAAAGGAATGGCCATTCTAGCGTATCAAAAGCTTTTTCAGTGTCTAAATCAGGCCAATGTATGGGATATCCAGATGATCTGCGACTTCTAATAGATTACAGAGCAGACGAGCGTTGTCAACAGTTGACCTTCCCATAATAAAACCACACTGATCGGAGTGGATTAGCAGGTGGAGGACTGAAGAAAGCCATCGGGCCAAAATATTGGAGTATAACTTATAATCTGAATTTAGAAGCAAAATAGGCCTAAAATTTCCTATTTTTTTCGGATCTTTGCCGCGTTTCTCCAGATCCACTATCGAGGCACTGGAGAAAGCCCCGGTATCTTTTACTTGCTCCAGTAATAGCTGATAGAAGGTTATCATGTGGGGATGCAGATCCTTTGCGAAGATCTGATAGAATTTTATAGGAAGCCCATCTGGGCCCGCAGCTTTACCTGTCTTCATATTTGCTAAGATCTCTTGCATCTCAGGAACTGGGATAACTCCGGGGTCTAGTGGAGGCCCAGATTAAGGATAGGTCTGTGACTTTGAGGAAAATAGAATATTTGGAAAATCAAGTTCAGCATTGTAAATTTTTGAATTTTCCTAGCTCTCCAGTGTTGTCAGTGGGAGAGATGTTGAGGAAATATTTTGGGGAGGAGTTGAAACTCCCCTTGGAACATTTTCCTTCTATGATTCAGACTCAGTATCTGTCTTTAGGGGTCGGGGATCTCAGTGCTGTTCCCGGAGCTGTTTCCTTGGAGGGCAGGGACCTAACGGGGTTTTCAGAAAACTCCTTAGAGGTAATTACAGGGAGATCTACTCTGCTTGTAACTCTGGCTTTGGAGTCAGATAAAGCTTTAATTTTTTGTTCATATTTCAAGAACTTCAATCAGTCTTTTCTGGGGTTTCAGGTTAGGTTGTTTCCTGATTTGTCTTGGGAGTCTCACTTGAGGCGGAGGGAGTTTATGGGCCTTTGATCTAGGGTCTTAGCCCTTGGTGCTTCCTTCCAGTTAAAATTTCCTGTTAAATGTTCTGTTTCCTATAAAGATAAGGTATATATGTTTTTTTGAGCCCAGTTAACTCTTGGAGTACTTGACTGCTAGGAACGAAATACCTGTACAGGTTGCCCTTGCCTCCCCCCCCCCCCCCCCATATGGCTAACATGTAAGTCTTCACCTGCCAGTTCTTTTTGTTGATTTTACTTTCCTCTTAGGAGTTGGAGGCTGGGAACTTTATGCTCTGCCCCCCCCCCCCCACTTGGTTATGTTTCCTCTATTCCCCCCTTCTTTAATTGTGGGCTAATTATGATATGGATGTATCTGTTCTCATTGCATTCTTAAAGCTTCTTGTTCTTCTATGAAGGACTGCAAAGCTACTGGGTCTTCAAAGGTTTTAGTGTGATTATCTAAAGTTACCTTGAACCGAGCCGGGTAAAATAATCCATAGCATGCCTGGAGGTGTTGTAGCCATGGCCTCAGCGCCAAAAACTACTTCTGCTTTTCAACAGTATTTTTATTAAAGTCAGGATGGAAAGATACCTTGTGACCTTCAAAAACCACTGAGGCGTATGTTCTTGCAGTATTCATTATTTGTACCACTAGTTGGTTTCTAAGTAGGTAGAGGATTAACAGGCATGGTCTCCGAGTTTGTGGCCCCGTCTGTGTTGGTACTCTCTGAGCTCTTTAAATTTCGAGCAGCCAGGCAAATTTTAGACATAGCAGTTGAGGCAGTTGATTTTCTAAGAAAGATATCAGGTCCGGCCCTTCAGCTCCTTCAGGTATACCAACTACTGTATACAGATGTTATTTCATCGCAGTCTATTGTTAAGATCTTCCAGGCTGCTCTCTAAAAGATTTACCTTTTTGGAGGCCCTGTTTAGCTGGTTAAGGTGCTCCTCGTGGGCTGGGAGAGCAGCATCAGCTTTGTCCATCCACCTGGAGAGACCCTCCAATTGAGCTTTCAGATCATGCAAGTCCAATTGAACCTGTGCTAGCGACTCTCCGTTAGCTGCTACGAGAGTGTGAACAGATCGAATTTCCGTCAGGAGTTCTTGGATCGCATCAGAAGAATCACAGGTAGTGGCCACCTTATGCAAAGAGGGTTAGACTTTGCTCTCTTTGAACCCGGATTATAAGCCGCAGAGAATTCCAACCTAGTTGGCTTGCCGCTTGTCCTGATCTGGAGAAGGAAAGGGATGCCAGGAAGCAAAAATCATGAGGTAAAAGTTGCACTTGGACAGGGTGGATTGCAGGATTCTTGATGAGTCAGAGGGAGCAACGCTCCTAAACAGCCATCTTGTTTCACAACCGGCTCCGCCTCCACTCATGCCCCTCTATAACTAAGTAATTATATTGGCAACCTCATAAAGTAAAGTTATTGTATTGAAAAGCAGTGAATCCAACTGAGATTAATTTAGTAATTTTGCTTAATTAAAAGGTATTGTTCTTTTGTGTAAAGTCTTATTGTCTACTATGGTATTTTAGCTCAAAGATAGAGGAAAGAGGTTAATCTTAACATAAACAATCCAGAATGAACATAACCTCGCAACCCAAACGAACAAAAGTATTAAGAACCGATTTGTTGTAACCAAAATGTATACATTGCAACCACTGAAACAAAACTGTAAATGGACCATACTGTTTAAATACTATATAGATGCCTTACACTGTATAAATGAAAACAAAATTTCAATATTCAAATCTGTAAAAAAGCAAGCAAAACAATATAAAATGTAAATATGTATAAATGTACAGTCAAGTACACCTCAATGAAAATGTAAATTGTTGATTTTTACCATATGTAACCAATGTTTGATGTGTAGAGTAAACCGCTTCTGATAGCTGGAAGTAGCGGTATACAAATGAAACCAAATAAAATAAATAATCTTTTGTGAAATAAATCCAGGGTTAAGAACATACTTGGACTAAGTGATAGAAGTCTTTGTGAAGTAATCTAATTAGTTATATTTGATTTAATTTTTAAGTAAACTCTTCCTGCTCCCTACTGCCAAGGCCAATCAGGGCCATACTGGACAATTCAAAACCCAGCAGCAGGACACCGCAACAAAGGAGCCCTGATCAGCGTCAGCAGAAGGCAGCAGGAAAGTAAACTCTGGGTCCCCACTGCCAAGGCCAATCAGGGCAGGGCTGGACTGGACAATTCAAAACCCAGCAGAACACTCAGGCAGGCCAGTGCTGGAGGGCCCACCCAGAGAGCCCTTTGACAAGGCCCTTCAGCAGGGATGGTAGACTGGGACCAGAGAACAGAGATGACCTGGACACTACAAGTGTGACACCAGAGAAACTGCCAAATCAAAAAACCCATACACCTTCACCTACTAACAAAACAATTACTGCAAATATATCAACAAGGACACTCACACCTACAAAAGACAGAACGGTGCACTCCCCATCATGCTTCCCCTATAGATAACATATTACTCACTACTCACCCTTACCCCCGTATCAGAAGATTACCTCACATACCCATCCTGACCTTATCCAGCCCTACCCCACACACTCCCTTCGTACCAAATGAACTTTACCTAATACCTTCAAACTAAACAACGACAACACCTTATACAAATACCATGCAAAAACAATCACTCACAGACTCCCATGACTCCCACTACAACTACACGCACACTACAATGTGCACTTATCAACAAAATATTTATTTTATTTATTTCCTTTTTTTTTATACCGTGCTATTTAGAATCAGTGCGATTTACATGTATACTAACAGGTACTTTTTATTCCCTTGTCCCCAAAGGGCTCACAATCTAAGTGTACCTGAGGCAATGGAGGGTTAAGTGGCTTGCCCAAGGCCACAAGGAGTGGCCATGGGACTAGAGACCCCAGTCCCTCTGGCCTGAAGTTGCTTGTCCCCATGTGGGAATTGAACCCCCGGCCTTCTGGCCTGAGGTAACCTGTCCCAACCACTGAGCCACTCCTCCCTCCTATCCATTATAAAAGACTTCTTCACAATGCATCTACTCGACATGTTATGTATCACTGAAACATTTTATTTATTTATTTATTTTATTTTATTTATTTAGCATACATTTGTATACTGCTACTTCCAGCGATCAGTAGCGGTTTGATTACAGATATGAATTTGTCGAATCATGACAGAAATTTTGCGGTATACACACATTGATTTGGAGGGGGAAGCACAGCACACGGGGAGAGGTCATATGTAGAGGAGTCAGACATTACATATTTACATAAACTGCAACCATGTTTCATTGGGTGGTATCATTTATACCCCTGGGATTATATCAGATTGTATTGACACTGGAAAAGATGTGTCTTGAGTTTCATTCTCTTATATACTGTGCTATTCTGCATCAGTGTGGTTTACATTGAACAAACTGAAATTACATTGAACAGGGTATTATAACTTGGAGATAACTATTTTACAGGGAACATGGGCTATGGAGGGTTAAGTGGCTTGCCCAAGACCACAAGGAGCATCTGTGGGACTAGAAACCCCAGTCCTTTTGGCCCAAGGTTGCTGTCCTCTAGTGGGATTTGAACCCCTGACCTTCCGGTCTGAAGTACCTTGCCCCAACCACTAAGCTACTCCTCCACTCCATGACTCATGGACACTGACACAGTCTTCATGAATCAACTTCAATATGACAGATTCAGCCACTGCCCTCGAGCCCAATGCAGAGAATGAGGAGGAGTATTAATCATAGCCAAATCCCAACTTCACTTCCACTACCTATCAACATAAAGCACTGGAGAAGTTGACATCTTCACCATCACAAATAAACAACTATCAATCTTCCTGGCTTACAGAACCCCAACAAACTCCACAACCAATCTCTCCAACCTCATAGGAAAAATCATAGAGAACATCAACTTTGCAAAAGACATCCTTATCCTAGGGGATTTCAACCTCCCATCAGTACAACCTGGGCATGCCATAGCCTTCCCAGATGCCATGACAACAATGGACTTCAGAAAGCTCCCACACACAACAAAGGCAACACACTAGATCTCATCTTCACTAACAACCAAAGAATATAAGCACCCCACACAATACAATATCACCCTATGTCCTGGTCAGACCACAATCTAATCACATTCTCCCTACCCATCAATGTCCCAAACAATCCTATCACCCAACCACAAACAAACAGAAAATTCAAGCATTTTCACAAAGAAACCTTCCTTAAGGAAATACTCCCTCAATTGGAAACGGAAACAAAGGACCCAAACACACTAATAACCGACTGGAACACTGTCATAGGAAGAACCACAATATCAACAACAATCTATACAACAAACATGCAACAGAAGACACCCTGGTACACCGCCGACTTCAGAAGAATCAAAACACACCTCAGAAAACTAGAATGGAAATGGCGCAAATCCACCCTCAAAACCATCAAAGATCTATATTTGGATATGATGGACAACTACGGTAAAGAAAAAGGCAATGCCAAGTGAGAATACCACACAAAGCTTTTCACTATCTCCCTGAATAGACCAAAAGAACTATTCAATATTATCAACCAACTAACCAAACATTGCTCCAGTGCCTTCATGGACCTTAATATAAGCCCTCAGCAACTAGCAAGCCACTATAAACAACTCCACCCATAGCCTAGCCCCACACCAACCACACACATCCCTGACCAACCCCTTAACACCACATCATGGCACAGTTTTGAGTCCATTAGCAAGGACAACATTGAAGCCATCATTACTTCACTCAATACCACAACATCCCCCTGGATCCATACTCGGGCACATGGATCAAATCTTTCAAACAGAACCTCAGCCCAATTCTCACAAAATTGACCCAATCCATGCTACAAAGAGGAGAAATGCCCAATGACCTGAAACTGTCCTCAATCCATCCCACCCTCTAAAGACCAAACCTCGACCCGACAGACCCAGCCTCCTATAGACCCATTGCTAGCCTTCCATTCCTTAAGAAAATAGTTGAAAAAGCTGTCCAACAACAGCTTCAAGAACATATTGACAAGAACTCCCTCCTCAACACCCAGCAATGTGTTCTGCCCCCTCCATGGCATAGAAACCCTCATGATCACCCTCATCAACAACCTAATAAAAGGGATCCAAGACAAGTCACAAGGATACATCATGATATTCCTAGATATATCTGCAGCGTTTGATACAGTTAACCACAACATTTTCTTGCAACATTTTCTTGCATGTCCACCAGCATTCAGAACACAGTGCTATCATGGTTCTAATCCTACCTGACAAACAACAAATAAAAATGAGAACTAACACATCCAATCCCTACGGCCAAGCTATAATCCTCCCACAAATTGACTATTGCAACTCCATTTACCAAGACCTCCCGCAATCCACCGTGCTTCCACTATGCACTGCCCTGCACAGCACAGCACAGGAGCAACAAAATATGTCCATATCACACCCACACTAAAACACCTATACTGGCTACCTCTAACCAACCGAATAAAATACAAGACTCTCCTCCTAATTCACAAAGCCATTAGCTCCGACCCTGCATCTCACCTACACAACCTATGACAAAAAACACAACATAACAGAACCAGAAGACAATCCAGCAGGAACACCCTCATCATCCCCCATGCAAGAACAAAATCTATGCAACGAGCATGCGCACGCTCATTTGAACTATAAGCTTCATCCACATGGAACACATTCCCAGACACCATAAGAGACATCATGGACCTGCACACCTTCCATAAACACCTAAAGACCTATCTATTCACCGAATATTTTGGCACTTCCATCTAATCCTCTGTATATATTTGTATACAAGTTTTCACTTGAGGGAACTCAACAACTACTGTATATAAGTTTAAAGTTTATATATACAATAAGTTAAACCTTGTCCATAATGCTAAACGAGGAGCAGAATGACCCCCATAGTTACTCCAAGTTTTATGTGGCACAGAATTACATATGTGGTTCGCAGCCATATTCATTTAAACTTCCATGGGAGATCTGTTTTCTTCTGCTGTGGATGAAATTACTTAAATGGTAGCAGGCTTCAGTATAATCATTTTGTATCCTGGGTATATGCTTAGCAGAGAAAGATGTTTGGCGTTGGTCATTTCAGTATGATTTCCCTCAGCAGACTTCCCTAGCTGATTGCCAAATAATTGCTGTTCTATGATCCCAATTTCACATTCCTGTTGATGAAATGTCTTCCCCAACTACTATAAATAATGCTAGGACTATAATATTCTTCATGGTCTCATTTCTATGCTAATACAGCAGCAAATGCAAGGTCCTGCACATCATGATCCCTGGATAAAAACTCCAAATCTTCCCTCCCCTCCATCATGACCATATCAGAGAAAAATTCAACACCTTGGCTATACACAAATTGCAGTGGCACTAAAATGGAATAAATGTTTTGACCAGATGGGCACGTTTTCTCTTATCTTGTAAAGTAATCAGTAAACCAGGTCATTTACTCTTCCCTCCTCCCCCTCCTAATTCAATGCAGAAGGGATGGCAGTAAAGCAAGAGGAGCTACTAGGAAAAGGTAGCCACCTGTTGCTAGATGCAGTGGTAGGAGCATGTTTCTGTATTATCTGCCTCTGCTGCAAGTATGGGGCATGTTTACTAACAATTTTAATACAAGTTTATAAAATTAACGCACATTAAGGTCCTGATATTCAGAGGCATTTACATGGTTTACAGACCTGTAAACAATGTAAATACCGCTGAATAGTATATTCAATGGCACAAACACGGTTAGTGCCATTGAATATCCCCCTAATGCCGCTACACGTCCCGCTGCTAATCACTTAGCATCAGGGCATGTCGTGGGCGTTCTGGGGCGTGTTGTAGGCAGCAACAGTCACTGACCGGGTAGCAGCGATACTGCACCTCTACCCAATTAGCCACACATGGGTAAAGCTAGGCGCAGCAAAAGCTGACCTAGCTTTATCTGTATGAGCTAACTGGGTAGTGGTTCAATATCGCCACTGCCTGGTAAGCTTCTGCAGCTGTGGAGGATGTGCGGCGACCCCTGATATTCAGTGCTGGGGCTGCATATGACCCCGGCATTGAATACTGGGTCATAAGCGTCCACAACTCTTTTATTTATATGGGTGTAGTGGCACTTAACATGTGTTAATAAAATTAAAGCGCGTTAACCTTTAGTAAGCATGCCCTTAAGGGCCTCTTTTACTAAAAGTTTGAATGCGCATTAATGAAAGTTAACACGCATTCAGTCCCACAGCTCTTTTATTTCTATGGAAGCAATGGCACTTAATATGCGTAAACTTTCATTAACATGCATTAACCTTTAGTAAAAGGGCCCTATGTTTTCACCATGTGTTTGTGCAAGCAACATGTAGAAATAAACCGTTCTCATTCATACCATATACCTCTCTGATATCTCTGGGTGATGACTACAACAATTTAGCCAATGCTTTTATATACTTTAAAAGGTTTATTTATTTATTTATTTATTTATTTATTTACAGTCTCTTATATACCGCACTATTCAGCATCAGCGCGGTTCACATGGAACAAATGCTCATTACAGTTAACATGTATGAGTTTACATATAACAGGGGACAGAAACTTGGCTAACAGGGGTAACTATTTACAGACTTATTACATGGAGTCATAATCAAAGCAGTTGCATAGAAAACACAGTTCACTTTATAGGTTTGAGTATCCACATGGTGAGTTGCTTGTGGTACTGTAAATTTGACTGAGAAAGGTTGATATTGAAACAATTTTCTCAGGCAACTTTTCAATTTGGTTTAAAATGTCCAACTCCCCCCCCCCCCCCCCCACAAACTGGTTACATTTTAGCCAGACAATGTGATATGCAGTCAAAATTTAATTAGATAAGTATAGGAAAATTATAGGTCTGCCAGCTACTCAGTGAAGAAGTAACCATGTAGCACATATCTGCAGCACTATCCAGTTAAACATAACTGGTAGGAAAATAGCAAGTCTAAATCAACCAAATAAGATATCCAGTTAACTTTAACCAACTATATTCGGTGACACTGCCTTAACCAGTTCCGTAGGTGACTGGTTATCTTTAATTGGATATAGTGTTGCTGAATATTGCCCCTGAATTTCTAAAGGTTGTATCATTTGGAACCTCAATATTACATTTCAAAGTTTTATTTTAAATATTATAAGTTTTATCCTCTCTGGCTATTATTTATGGAGTAGATGTGATATGTTACCACATACTTATTCATTTTTATCCAATCTGTGGGCATTAGCTGTAGAAATAAAAGCTTAAATTATAACATGATTACAAAGCACTAGAAAGGGCAGAGTGACTGTAAGAAAGGTCACACCTCAAGATGGAGGGAGCATAATATACAAATGAAATTTACAGTATAATGGAAATAGAAAAATTGTGCTGATGGGGGTTAGAAGTCAGCAGCCACAAAATCATTTGAGTCAAAATGATTTCTGCGCTAGTTTTACTTTCCTAACAAGTTTTTTCTGGGTTTTCAATACTACAGTAGTCTCTTCAACTGGAGAAGACATGAAGCTGTAAATCCCTTATGTGTTTTTATCATTAAAAAACGTATCAGGAAGAGTAATACTTTCTAGATAAAGGTTTTGTAAGCTTGTTGACCTTTAAACAAACAAAGAGAGAAGATAAATAAAATAAGGATGTTGGCAGACAAAATTTAAACTTGTTTTAACAGACTGAAGTACTGTATATAAAATCATGAAAAGATTTCCTTTTTCTTTTTGCTTGAGCTATGAAAGAGCAAATAAGGCTTAGAGATTCTTGCAAAAGACATCTCAAGAGTTAAGTTCGTTGTTGAAGGTTATAGCAAGACATTTTGAGGAGGATTTTAGAAAGGACGTCCAAGTGCAATCTGGGACATCTAAGCCAGAAAATAAAAAAATTCACAAGAAAGAGGACCAGGTGAAAAGAGCACTATGTACAAATACGAAAACTAATATTTTTTATTTGTCGGACTAATCATAGTAACATAGTAAATGACGGTAGATAAAGACCAGCATGGTCCATCCAGTCTGCCCAGTAATAGCACAGAGAGGATAACTCCTCTTCAAATGTCCATTTTAGTAAAATGAGCAAAGGTACTTAGCTGTATGGCCGACAATCAAAAATTCTAGCCATTCACTCCTGTCAAATGAAAGCACAGACTTCTTCAGACAGTTGCAATACAGTGCATAACTCTCAAGACCCTATGTCAGGTATTCTGTCCTCCATGAACCATGCAAAATGGAATGTACTTTCAGCCAACGCCATACCTAGCCCTGTGTGAGTGGTGCAGTCGCACAGGGCGCAAAGGCTTAGGGGGCGCATTTTGGCTGCCTGCTGTTGCCCTGCCACTGCCATTTTTTGTTCTCTCAGCAGTGGCGGCACCGGTAGCAGCTGAGCAGACCTAAAATAAAAAAACCCAAACCACGTGCATCTTTCCACAGGTTTGGTCCCTCTGATCTGACGCGACGTCAGAACAGGGAGGGATCAGATCTGTTTAAAGTGTGGAGTCGAAAGACCCATGTGGTTTTGGAGGATTTTTTCCTTTTCATTTTAAAGTTAGGTCTGCTCTGTTGCTGCAGGTGCTGCCGTGGAGAAAACTGGGTGGCAGCAGCAGAGCAAAAGCAGGCAGCGGCAGGATGGAGGTATGGGTGAGGGGGGCGCGCCCGATGCAGGGGCGGCCCAAGGGGGGTGCGGGGCCACGTGCGGAGACTCGGTGCGGGGCCTCATTTGCATAAATATTTGCATAATGTTACCATATACTAACTTTTAGTAAACATGCCTCTTAATGAGTGTATGGATAAAAAAAGACTACAAGATTTCTACATTACTATAATCCAGTGCCAACCACCAGACACATTAGGAACTACTACAAACACTGCCCATTTAGAACCCATAGCAAACCCGCCGTATCCTAACAGCACTACCAGGACTCACAAAGCACCATACCCTACCTATCAAAAGGAAACATGCAAATATTAAACCAATACATTTCAGAGAACAACAATACATGACCTACTGGGGAAAGAGAACAAGTGGCAATGTCAAATAGGAATTACATAAACAGAATACCTCAGCTCAGTTACACATGCAGAACATAGACCATCACCAAACAAGGAATCACAATTTAGAAACAGGAAGACAATAATTAAACTGGGAATCCAAAAAGCCAAACTTGGAATGTACAACACTGTAGAAATAAAACTATACATTAATTTGCTCTTGTACTAAACAAAGCGCAGACGTTAATGATGCACATTTACCAGAGCTGACATATTCCAATTAATAAATTCAAAATAAAGAGATATTTTTCTACCTTTTGTGCATTTTTTTCAGCTGCAATTGCTCCAGCCACTTTCTTCTGGTTTCTTCGTGTCTTCTGCTAACTCTCCATCGTCTGCTGTCCATTTGTCCTTTCTTCTCTCTTCTAGTTTTTTTCCATTCTCTCTCTACATCTGCTTTAACATACTAATCTTTCTCCTTTTGCTCTTTCCTCATTCCTATTTCATCCACTCAAATTTTACCCCTCCATCCTCAATCCCCACTTACTCTCCCAATACCCGGCCAATTGTAGATTTTTTATCCCTCCCACACAAAATATTTTTCCCCTCTCCATTTTACTCTCCCAGCCCCATCCCATTCTAATCCTCCCCCAACATCAGATCCCTTCTAGTTCCAGCCTCACCCAGCATCCATTCCCTTCTAGTCCCTGCATCAGCCCATTTCCAGTCCTAGCCCCCCATCAGCCCATTTCCAGTCCTAGCAACCCCCCAACCCAATACCAGTCCTAGCCCCCCATCAACCCACTTCCAGTCCTAACCCCCCCCATCACCCCATTTTCAGTCCTAGCAACCCCCCAACCCAATACCAGTCCTAGCCCCCCCATCAACCCACTTCCAGTCCTAACCCCATCACCCCATTTTCAGTTTAAGCCCCCCCTATAACCCATTACCAGTCCTAACCCCCCATCAGCCCACTTCCAGTCCTAACCCCATCAACCCATTTCCAGTCAGCCCCCCATAGCCCATTGCCAGTCCTAACCCCCCATCAGCCCACAGCCCATTACCAGTCCTAACCCCATCAGCCCACCTCAAGTCCTAACCCCTCCCATCAGCCCATTTCCTGTCCTAGCCCCCCCCATAGCCCATTATCAGTCCTAACCCCCCCATAGCCCATTACCAGTTCTAACCCCATCAGCCCACCTCAAGTCCTAGCCCTTCCCCATCAGCCCATTTCCTGTCCTAGCCCCCCATAGCCCATGACCAGTCCTAACCCCCCCAACAGCCCACAGCCCATTACCAGTCCTAACCCCATCAGCCCACCTCCAGTCTTAATCCCCCCAGCCCATTTCCAGTCCTAGCAACCCCCCAACCCATTACCAGTCCTAGCCCCCCATAGCCCACTCCCAATCCTAATCCCACCAGCCCATTTCCAGTCCTAATCCCCCATCACCCAATTTTCAGTTTAAGCCCCCCCATACCCCATTACCAGTCCTAACCTCCCCATCAGGCCACTCCCAGTCCTAATCCCACCAGCCCATTACCAGTCCTAACCCCCCATCAACCCACTTCCAGTCCTAATCCCATCAGCCCATATACAGACTTAGCTCCCCCATAGCCCATCAGCCCCCGCGGGCTTAACAGAGCAGCGAGGGAGAAACTCTCCCCTCGCGCACTGAAAGCCGACGCGTGTGACTGCAGCTGCCAAGAGAGAGGTGATACAGGGGAGGGCAGGCTCTGCTGGGCAGGGGGGCCCCGCGGCACACTCGATTCTGCCGCAGAGGCCCCGGCAGCGGCAGCAGACAGCTTTTTTTTTTTTTTTTTAATTTTACTTTTAGATCAGAATATTTTTTGCGCGGGGCCCCGTGAAACGCGGGGCCCTGTGCAAAAAACATTCTCGCTCAATGGACGGGCCGGCCCTGGCCCGATGTGCATGTCTCACAGGGTGCAATTTTGGCTCGGTACGGCCCTGCTTTCAGCCATACACTGCTCACTAGCCAAAGAAACAGCTCTTTTTAAATCCACCCAGCGACTAACATCACTGCTGACCTCACTGCAAATTGTGTGGCTTGTCGGGGACTAAAAACAATGAATGAATGTAATCGCACCCCAAACAACCCAGATTAATGTCAAATGTGGAAAAAATCACAAAATGCTCTGCCAATCTTGCTCGAGATTTAGCCCCCCTGGGGTAACTGACCATGAGGTAAAAATCCATTTTTGCTCAACAAATTGTAAACAAGCCTCATGGTCACCGTCTCTGGGAAGAGAGGGGATCCAATCAATAATCCTTCAAATAAGTTGTTGAAAAGAGTTATCAAGCTGGATAAAATGTTGCACAATAGGGGCAGAGAGAGTTCTTGTACAGAGTCTATATGCATGTTCAGATAAACGAAGCTTGAAAGGTCGGATCATCCGTCCAATGCCTTTTAAACCACAAGGGCAAATAAACTACAAACACTAATTCACAAGCAGTGTAGTAGCGAGAATACCATGTCTTGCCTGTTGTAGTATCAATCCACCACTGATAGTACCTTGGCAAAAGAATACTGGGATGGAGAAACCATGTGTACTAATCTATCCCTCAAATTAGACTGCCTCTAGTGAAAGATATGCCCAGAGGTTTTTGAAAACACTGATGGAGAAACAAAATTTGTCAGGGTTTATGCAAGGTTCTTAACAACCTCTTGCGACATCCATATAAGGAAGAATTCCCATCACCTTCCCCTCAAGGGTGGTCACTTGTGTAGTTGTTGAATCACCCATAGTTGTGGCTGTAGGCAAAAGCCATTCACTATGGCTGTTCAAGGCTCATTTGTAAGCTTTCTGAATGACCAAAATAGTATAACCTCTTGCAACCAAGGGTTCAGATAACTCATGTTCATAGAATTTGAAATCAACAGTTGAAGCACAAATGCTTCTAATGCATAATTATTGCCCAAATGGGAGGCCCCTTTTTAAGGAACCAGGATGAAAACTATGGAAACACAGAAGATTGTTCCTTTGAACCATTTTTCTATATAATGTTGTAAAAAGACAATCATCTCATCAAAAGACAGTTACATCCAAAAATTCAATAGAAACAGGATCGGACTTGGCTGTAAATTTGATTTAGCTTTACAGTCATTCCCAAAAGATCTTCAAGTCGCCTGATGAACTGGTCCAGATGAAAAATATATCATCCAGGAATTGTTTCCTTAGACAAATATATTGAAACCAATGGGATGAATAAATAAATGTCTCTTTCATGTTAGCCAGGTATAGGATGGACACTGAAGGTGCCACAGTGGCCACCATGACCATTCCAAAAACTTGTACATAGAAAACTTCCTCATACTTAAAGTAGTTTTTAGTGAGAACTATCTTCACCAAGTTTAACAAAAAGCTCTTTGGTAATTGTCGAGGCAATGAGGGGCTGGGCCGCCGGGCCCCGGTTCCGCGGCCGGCCTTGGTAACCGGGTTCCGGGGCCCGACCTCCTGGCTGGCCGTGCTTGTCGGGGGGGGGGGGAAGGGGAAGGGGGGCGTACCTGATTGGTCCGCGTAGGCGGACACGTGGTTGGCAGCGCGAGCAAGGAGGGCTCGCTGGCCGGCGTTCCCTCTCTTCCTCCTTGCTCGCGCTGGTGAAAAGGTTTGGAGTTGGTCGCTCTCGGGTGCGGGTGGATTGTTTTTTGGCCTACCGGTCTCGTTGTTCGGTCCCCGGTGCTCCGTGGGGGGTGCGTGTCGTCCCCGTGCCTTCCCATCACCACAAAAAGGAAGTAAAGGACACCAAAGCGCTTTCGCTTGGTTGCCTTTCTCCCCGCAGAGTCCAGCGTGGCTGTTGGCTGTGGGGCACGTGGGGGGTTGGTCCGGCCTGTGTGCGGCCTCTTTGCTGGGCGGGCCCCCGACTGGCTTTGGGGCCTTGGGCGCGGCGTTCCCTGCCCATTATCTCACAGAACGGAACCCCGCAAGCAACCAGGCACATACAAAATAGTTTAAAAAACAAATAAAAAAAAAAAAAAAAGGAGAGAGGAGGAAATCTTTAGATACCGGGACACCTGCTACTATACAGCGGTGCTGCCTCGGTTGGTTGGGGGGCAGGGCCTTGCCGCCGGGTGCCGTCCTTTGGGCTGAGTGCCCCTTTTTTTCTGTTCTCATGGCTCGGCGGGTCCCGCTGCGGGGCGTAGCGAGGGGGGCGAAGGGTGCTGCCCGGGGGCGGGGAGTGCTGCGGCGTGGTGCCCTGCCTGGAGACCGTGGCAGAGCCCGGGCCGCGGCCCCTGCTCCCGGGGGGCCGCCTGCGGCGCGACGGGGCCGTGGGCTTAGCGGGGTGCGGCGGACCCGGGGTCGGGGGCCGCTCGGGGGCCCCCAGTGCCCGTGTCTGCGGCGGGTGCCTCCAGGGGTGAACCAGATCCCTCTGTGGGGCCTCTGGTCGAGGGTGCTGCATTGGTGGCGTTGGGGGGCGGCGAGGGGTCGGGTGGCCCGGCCAGCGGCGGCCCCGGGTCTCCGCGGGCCCCTGTTCACGGCCTGCTGCCTACTGCAGCGGAGGGCTGGCCCTCATTTTCACCCCCTCCCCCGGGAGCGGGGGGCCTTCCCCCTCCCCTTGGTTTTCCCCTCCTGCTACCGGTTTCCTGGGTTCGGCGGGCCCTTGGCCATTCGGAACGGTCTCGTGGGGGGGTGGAGGCCCTTGGGGTGGCTGGGGGGGTTGGTTAGGGGACGTTCGTGGGCCGGCCGGGGGGGCAGCGGCCTGGGAGGCTGGGGGGTTGGGGTCTTCGGCTCGGGTTTGGGGGGCCGGGTCGCCCTCCGCTCTCGGTACCCCTGGTGCTCTGGCTGCTTTCTCTTCCCCTTCTCCGCAGGTGCCGTGGACTTCACCGCCTCCCACCTCCATGGCTTCTTCTGGTACGTTGGCTGGTGCGGATCGGGGGGAGTCAGCGGGGGCCTCTGCTGGGCTCGAGGTTCCGGCGCCTGGCGTGGCATCTGACGGGGCTCCTGTCGCCCCCGCTGGGGGGAGTGGTGAGTATGCTGGTGGCGCTGCGGGGGGGGCCTCTGAATCTACACCGGGCTCTGTGGGGGCGGGGAAGGTAGCTGGGAAGCGCAAACGTGCTCGGCGATGCAGGCGTGCATCCTCTTCCTCTTCCTCCTCGTCGTCGTCCTCGACTTCATCGGTCGGTTCCCCGTGGGGGGCGGCAGAGGGCGCCTTGGGTGGGGTCTCCGTTATACAGTGCTCTGAGTTGTGGGAGGCCGTTCCGCGGAAGTTG
Organism: Ichthyophis bannanicus; assembly: GCA_033557465.1. Lineage (NCBI taxonomy): Eukaryota > Metazoa > Chordata > Amphibia > Gymnophiona > Ichthyophiidae > Ichthyophis > Ichthyophis bannanicus. The sequence goes on along the minus strand of CM066031.1, from coordinate 923,366,132 downwards.
CGGCGGCGGATCAAGCGCCGGAAATATATTGACATCTTCCGCCTCCTCGATGGTCGGAAGCGCTCGGGTGAGAGCAGGAAAAAACGCAAGGAGGACGAGAAGGCGGGCCGGGTGCGCAAGGTCTCGCGCAACACCCTCAACTGGACCCGCGCCTTCTTGCGTTTAGCGAGCGTATGGGGGCATTACTTCCCGGATCAGTACGGGGCCCTGCTCGCCTATGCTGATAATATCCTGGCGGCGTCCCAGGCTCACGAGGGTTGGGCTTGGTTAAATTACGACGAGGAGTTTCGGGATCAGATGGAGGAGAATAGCCGTTTGCTATGGGGAACGAAAGACATCAACCTATGGTTGACCCAGATGTCCGTCCGGGGTCGCACTGGGGTATCCGGCGGGGCGGCCAGCAGGGCGGGACCGGCTCCGGTGCCGGCTAGCGGGCGTTCCTTTCGTGGCCCCGGCTCGGCTTTGCCTCAGCCAAAGGGTGCTGTCGTTGGGGGGGATGTCTGCTGGCGCTTCAACAAGGCGTCCTGCCCATTCCCTGATTGCAAATTCAAGCATGCCTGCTCCTTGTGCGGGGGTGCGCACGCAGCTGCGAAGTGCAGCAGAAAAGGGGTCCCGGGGGCCCCCTCGGCGGGGAAGTAACTCGGGGCGGGCCTTGGCCCATACCCCCGTCCGCATGGCGGCAATGCGCCCCTGGTTGCTGGCGTACGGGCGTTCCCGTCGGGGGAGGGCGGCGGGTTTGCTTCTGGGCGGGTTTTCCCGGGGTTTCCGCATTCCTGTCCGGGGAGCGCTTGCCAAAGGGGGGTCCCGCAATGCTGCCTCCGTTCGGACTTACGGGGATTTTGTGCGGCGGAAGATTTCCGAGGAGTGTGCGTTGGGTCGCATGGCTGGCCCTTTCCTGGTGCCCCCTTTTTCTCCCTTTACGGTCTCGCCGTTGGGGGTGGTACCCAAGAAGGAGCCGGGCAAGTTTCGGTTAATACACAACCTCTCTTGCCCTCCAGGCGCTTCGGTCAATGACCACATACCTCGCGAGCTCTGTACGGTCCATTACTCTTCCTTCGATGCCGCCGTCTCCCTGGTCCGTCGCTGCGGGCCTGGTGCCCTTATGGCAAAAGTGGATATTGAATCGGCCTTCCGTCTGTTGCCGGTTCACCCCACGGCTTTCCCTCTGCTGGGGTTTCGCTTCGAGGCGCGGTACTATTTTGATATGTGCATGCCCATGGGCTGTGCCATCTCTTGTGCGTATTTCGAAGCCTTCAGTACGTTCTTGCATTGGGTCGTGGAACAACAGTCGGGGGCTGCTTCCGTGGTGCACTATCTCGATGACTTTCTGTTTGTCGGGCCTGAGCGTGCTCCCACGTGTCCCAATCTCCTCAGTACTTTTCTGCGTGTGGCTGCCGACTTCGGCATCCCCGTCGCATCTGATAAGACGGTCGGACCGGTTACGTGCCTTACTTTTCTCGGTATTGAAATTGACACGGTGGCGATGGTGGTGCGCTTGCCGGTGCAAAAGATCCGTCGCCTTCGGGAATTGGTGGCCTCTATAGGTTCCGCTTCCAAGATTTCCCTCCGTGTCCTCCAGTCGTTGGTCGGACATCTCAATTTTGCTTGCCGTGTCCTCCCCATGGGGCGTCCTTTTACGCGGCGACTCTCCTTGGCGATGGCGGGGCTGCGACTGCCCCATCATCGTATTCGGGTGTCCGCCGGGATGCGGGCGGATCTACGGGTCTGGGATGCCTTTCTGGCTGGCTTTAACGGGTCCTCTGTCCTGCAGCTGCCGGAGCTCTCGAATCACGATCTGCAGTTGTTTACTGATGCGGCGGGCGGTTCTGGTTTTGGGGCGTATTGTCATGGGTCCTGGTGTGCTGAGCCCTGGCCGGCGGATTGGGTAAGCTCCGGCCTCACCTGGAACATCACCTTCCTGGAATTTTTTCCCATTGTGGTGGCTCTCTGGGTATGGCCGGACCGCTTGCGGAACCGGCGGGTAGTCTTTTGGTGCGATAACGCGGCAGTGGTTGAGGTCATAAACCGTCAAGCCCCCCGCTGCCCCTGGGTGGCTTCTTTGATGAGGGTGTTGGTGTTGGCCTGCTTGCGCTTGAATGTCACCGCTAGGGCTCGGCACGTGCCTGGTTCCCAGAACTCTATTGCTGACGCTTTGTCCCGTTTTCAGTGGGCGCAGTTCCGGCGGCTGGCTCCTCAGGCGGACGAGCTGCCTGCGCTGGTTCCGGAGCATCTCTGGAGAATTGGGATCCTGACCTAATGGTTCTCCTGGCGGCATCGGTGGCTCGTAGTACCTGGGCGGCGTACCGGCGGGGCTACCGTCAGGTGAGTGCTTTTCTGGGCGCGCATGGCTGGTCTGGGGGGGCGGTGTCGGATGGTCTGGTCGGCCGTTTTGTGTTGTGGGCGAAGCAGGAGGGCTGGGCCCGGTCGGCAGTCGCTGGAGCATTGGCGGGCTTCTCTTTCTTTTGTAAGGCTGCTGGTTGGGGAAACCCGCGTGTCTCCTTTTTAGTTGGGCGTCTGCTTGCCGGATGGGCTCGCGTACAGCCGGTGGCGCGGGATTGGCGGCTCCCGATATCTCATGAACTGTTGTTGCAGGTTTGTGAGGTTTTACCGCGGGTGGCGGCCTCCGGTTTCGAGGCGGTCTTGTTTCATGCGCTGTTTACTACGGCCTTTTTCGGCGCCTTTCGGGTATCCGAGCTCGTCCCTCGGTCCGCGAGCCGGGGGGCCTTTGGCGGGCTCGACTTCGGGCATGTTCGTGTGGATCCGGTGCGGGTGCAGATTTTCTTATCTCGGTCTAAGACGGACCAGTCCGGAAAAGGGGGTTGGGTCTTGCTCCGTGCTATTCCTCCCTTGTTGTCTTGTCCCGTGCGGGCTTTGGGTGCGTACGTGCAACAGCGACCGGGGGGCGCGGGGTCAATTCTTCATTCACGCGGACGGCAGGCCAGTGACCCAGTATCAGTTCACGGCGGTGCTACGGTTGGTTTTTCGCGCCTAGGGTTGCCCCGAACGGAGTTACGCTTCGCACTCCTTTCGGATTGGGGCGGCGACTAGCGCGGCGGCTGCGGATCTGGACTCGCGGGTCATTCAGCGCATTGGCAGATGGCGGTCGGGGGCTTATGCTGGGTATGTTCGCCCACCGGCCTCCGAGGGGGCCGCCTAGTTCCTTGGGTACTCTGCCCGAAAAAGGGGGGGGGTAGGGCGGGGCAGGGGGGTACTAATGCTTTTCTCCCTGTTGCAGAATTGCTTGCTGGTGGCGGTCCGCTCTTTTCTGATTGCAGGTGGTGTGTCCGGTGGGGACTGGTGGATCATCGGGCACTCTTTCGTCTACTGGGCGGAGCGTCGAGCGGCTGTTCGGCCGTTGGGGGTTCATCTTGGTCTTGCTGGGACAGGAGTGCGCCTGTGCTGGATGTGCCGCCGCGGTATGCACTGGGGACAGCTCCTGGACCACGTCCATGCAGAACTCGGACAGCGGCAGCGGCCAGTCGGGCTGCTGCTTCACCTGGGGGGCAATGACGTTGCTGGCTGGGCTCGCCTGCAGCTCATTCTGACGATTTCGGATGACATTGCCCGGCTGCGGGAGGTCATCCCAGGGGTGGCCATCATTTGGTCGGACATTGTTCCTCGTCCTGCCTGCTGGACCCAACGGCGTTGGTCGAGGGGTTTGTGCAAGCTCAACCGTCAGATTGGGCGTTGGGTGCAGCGGTCGGGTGGGATACATGTTCGACACCCGTGGGCTGATGTCGCTTGTGCTGGGCTTTACCGGCGATGGGGTTCACTTGGCTCCGGTGGGGCAAGACCTGCTTCTCAATGATTGGCAGGAGGCATTGGAGTCTTGGTGCTGGTCGCAGCTTTCTTTGGTGGGGGCGGCTCTAGGATAGCGAGCTACCTAGTGCCGGTGGCGGGGTAGCGAGCTGGTGCTCGTGGACCCGGTGCCTCAATGCAGCCGTATGCCGCCTTCCAGGTGAGCGGCATGGCTCGTCAGGTTGGGGGAGACGTCCTGGATGGGGTCTCCACCCGGAAATAGGAACCCCCTCAGCCGGCCTTTGCTATAACGGCGCGGCCGGCGCCGGGGGGGGGGTCAGGGGGGGGGGTGGTGTGGATGGTGCTCCACTTTGCTACTAACGGCTGGTGGGGGGCACCATCCGGATGAGGGGGGGGGGCTATGCGGTTATTTTTGTTACTGTTTTGGATTACAAATTGGCCCGTGTTGGGCCGGTGTTTACAGTCAATAAAGCTGCGACCAAGCAATGTTTGCACCATACCCTGATGTCTGTGCGGTTTGTATTGGGGGGGGGGTGGGGGGAGTGGGGGACGGGACGGTGGAAGGGGTGAGAAAAAGAAGGGAGGTGGGGGGGAGAGTGGTGGGGGATGGGTACAGGCCGGGTTGGGCATCCGGATACCTCGGTTATGAGGGGCTGGGCCGCCGGGCCCCGGTTCCGCGGCCGGCCTTGGTAACCGGGTTCCGGGGCCCGACCTCCTGGCTGGCCGTGCTTGTCGGGGGGGGGGGAGGGGAAGGGGGGCGTACCTGATTGGTCCGCGTAGGCGGACACGTGGTTGGCAGCGCGAGCAAGGAGGGCTCGCTGGCCGGCGTTCCCTCTCTTCCTCCTTGCTCGCGCTGGTGAAAAGGTTTCCCTCCCTCCCTCCCGTTGTTTGCGGGGGGGGGGAGAGGTGGATGTCGTTGCAGCTGGGGGGGGGGATTGCCCATTTTGGGCCGGGTGAGTGGGGTAGCGAGCTGGTGCTCGTGGACCCGGTGCCTCAATGCAGCCGTATGCCGCCTTCCAGGTGAGCGGCATGGCTCGTCAGGTTGGGGGAGACGTCCTGGATGGGGTCTCCACCCGGAAATAGGAACCCCCTCAGCCGGCCTTTGCTATAACGGCTAGGCAGGCGCAGGGGGGGGGGTCACGGGGGGGGGTGGTGTGGATGGTGCTCCACTTTGCTACTAACGGCTGGTGGGGGGCACCATCCGGATGAGGGGGGGGGTTATGCGGTTATTTTTGTTACTGTTTTGGATTACAAATTGGCCCGTGTTGGGCCGGTGTTTACAGTCAATAAAGCTGCGACCAAGCAATGTTTGCACCATACCCTGATGTCTGTGCGGTTTGTATTTGGGGGGGGTGGGGGGAGTGGGGGACGGGACGGTGGAAGGGGTGAGAAAAAGAAGGGAGGTGGGGGGGAGAGGGGTGGGGGATGGGTACAGGCCGGGTTGGGCATCCGGATACCTCGGTTACTCAAGAGTACACTGAGAGATAACTCAAAGAGCTTCAATTTGATGAATATTATTATAAAGTGACATCACATCTAATGTTACCAAATGTATATCTGGAGGGGTAATAGTAGCAGTCTCCTCCAATGGTCTATTATGATTCTTTTAAGATGCAAGTCTTCCTTCAGAGGTTCTTTTGAAAGCTACAGATCATCCATTTTATTGCTTCTACATCCTCTCTATTAGATGATTTGGTGTTTTTTAGGCCTTTAAAGTGGCTTCCTCCAGGCCTGATTGATCTGGTCATATCTTCTTACCAACATGGGTGGCCCAAGGATGTTGTGGGGTAATGAGCAGAGACTAATTGCGGGGCCTCATTTGCATAAATATTTGCTTATCTACTGGGCCTCATTTGTATAAATCTAAGTTGCACAGACTTCTTTATTTTTTGTTGTATACCTTTGAACATATTATTAAAATATTATGATGACATACAGTAGGAATATTTCCAATTATTTCTTAAGATACTGTACATAACATACCTAAAATGCAAGGGTGCCAGTAATGTTGACCACAACTGTAAAGTACAACAACTACTTATCATTTGTATATCTCTTCAAGGAATACACAGCGCTGTACAGAGATATGTAAGAGACAATCCCTGCTCAGAAGAGCTTACAGTCTAGTCAAGACAGACAACACAACAAGTGAGGACTAGGATATATCTAGGGGAATGGTAAGGAAACACATAGGAGGTGAAAAGGAGAATAGGAGGTTTCTTGTCTTTATAGGTAGCCAATGTAACTCATAGGAATGAGTCAAAATATAGTCAAATCTTCCGCTGTATGTAACAAAACAAGCTGCAGCATTTTTTATCAACTGCAACACCTGAGTAGTATAAGCTGGTAATCCTATTTTTTTTTTTTTTAGTGCTATCAAGTCAGTGTTGACTCATAGTGACCCAGCTACCTCTGGGTTTTCTTGGCAATGTATCACTGGAAGTAGATTACCCTCCATTGCCTCAGAAGAAAAGGCTGGCAAAGTGACTTGCCCAAAGTCACAAGGAGTGTTAGTGGGAATCAAACCCTTGATCTTCTTAGTACTAGGCAGTTGCTCTAACCAGTAGGCTACTCCTCCATATAGACTGTTGCAATAGTCCAAGAGAGAAAGGACTAGTGCCAAAAAAAAATAGCAAGAGATTCTCTCTCAACAAATAAGACTTTAATCTCTGAAGCATATTCAATTTAAATAAAGCAGTTTTAATCACTTTTTGATTATGATTTTGCATTGTAAGCTGAGAGTCCAAAATGATACCCAAATCACGTGTTTGGGTGTTGACGTTCATAGATAGTTTATTATGGGTCATCCAAGTGTTTTTAGTAGAACTACATAGTCTTACATAGTTCACGGCAAATTACATTCAGGAACAGTAGCTATTTTCCTGTCCCTGGAGGACTTACGATCTAAGTTTGTACCTGAAGCAGTGGAGAATTAGGTGACTTGCTCAAGGCCACACGGTGTACCAGTGGGATTTCAACCCTGGTCTCAGGCAGCTGCCCTAACCATTAAACTAGTCCTCCTCTATGGAACAAGTTGTAACTGTATACTGTACTCCTGACCATACCAAGCTAGAAGTGTGTCATGTGCGACTAATTAATCTGGTGCCCTCCTTCACCCAGCCACCTTCAGTTTCCCCTGCTGTGCTTGTGCCCTATGCGGCCACACTGCTCGCACAGACCATAGTGCACTCTGACTGTACTGCCCAGTCAGCAAGGCCTCTTTCTCTTGTCCCATTGTTGTCTCTCAGGGTACTTATGGCCTCAGTGTACCAGCATTGTTGCCTCTCAGAGTACATATGGACTTAGTGTACCAGCATTGTTGCCTGCTTCACCAACAATGACAGATGACCATAAATAGCAGAGCATGCCCTGATCCTGATTTTCTCTCCTCAGCACAAATCAATATTTTTTCACTTTCTTCAGTTCTCCTTCTGTCACACAGCCACCAGCACTTTCTTGTACTCTATTCTGTTCTATGTAAATATCTCATGTATATAGTTTAACCCGGTTCTCCAAGTTGGCACTCCTGTTCAATGTAAACCAAACAGCTTGTTGTTATGGTCTTTATGTTATAATGTAAACCGCGCTGATGCCGAATAGTGCGGTATATAAGAACTTGTAATAAATAAATAAATAATAAAATATACAGTAGCTCCTTTATTTTAGCTAATAGTTGGCACATGCTGAACTTTGCACTCCCCCAGACACTTCTGGGATCACGGCCCCCATAAAGACAGCTAGAATCACAGAAGCTTTAACTCAGTGCTTCACAAACCTTTATCTAATATAACCCCATTTTAGTATTTGCAAATTCACATGACCCAGGTGATGATGATAATGATGATGAAAACAAAACAGTGGCTCTCCATAGCCCTCCCTCTCCTTCCCCACCAGTCCAGAGCAGGAAGATGGCAGCAGTACTGGCAACAGTAGCAGCAAGCAGCATAGGACGATCGAATCTGAAATATATAGATTGCATGACACAGTGCCTGCTTGAGCATTATTTTTATTACTGCTGGGCAAGATAGGAAATGGACAGTATACAAATTGAACGCTTTTTCTGAGTACCTTTGAAGCAGCTCTGACTTATACACAAGATATATCAAAGATTACAGATGATTTAGACATAACCATTTACCAGCTTTGAATTATAATATGTTATCTTATCAGCATGGAAGTTCCTGGAGACACAGTCATGCTTCATGCTTGACTAGGTTTATTAATTAGTATGAAATACTTGAAAATTAACAAGCCAGAAGTTTGTTATTTCTTAGGCTTCTAACTTTTGAGAATGGTTAATCCTTTCTTTCCACAATTCCCCCCCTCCCTTTTATCATAGATCCCACTAGGGATCTATAGACAACTCATACTGTTATCTCCATCAATTGCTGAACTGGGAAAAACAACCAAAGGCCAACTACCGCCAACATACAAGAAGAACACAGAACAGGTGGTGAAAAAAACAAAATTTCATTTTTAAAAGTCCTTAACATAAAAAGGCGATATCATACCTTCCTCAGGGGTTACTTTATACAATTCCACTGAATGCTTCCCACTGAGATACAATCTTTTTTATGTTAAGGACTTTAAGATATTTTGTTTTTCACCGCCTGTTCTGTGTTCTTCACCTTCTAGTCCATCAGAACTTGAGATTCATCAATTTTATTCTCAGAAATATGAATAGCAGAATTATGCTCTGGAATTAGTAACAAAAGAAAACATTAGGTGAGAAAATAGTTATAAATGTCCCTAACATACGACTCACTCTCTCTCTCTCTGGTTTCCATTTGGGTCTCTCCCACAGTTAGAGTCTAATGGTTCTTCAGAAAATTTGATCCTGCTTTTCAGCAGTTCTTCAGGACTTTGTAGCATGCTTCAACTTTTCTAAGGTTTAAACTTGTTTTTTCCCAAAGGTTGGACCTTCCACTCTCATTGGCTGGCATCATGGCCCTTTGACAGTGTGATGCATGAATCCAAGTAGGAAGTCTTTCACAATTCACTTAAGTGTATAATCCGGAGCACTTGGTAAGGTCCTAGGCAATTTTTTCACAGGAACACCTTGACATAGACCTAATCTCCGAATTACATCTGGTGACATGACTTTACGGTTTGTCCAGAAGAGCAGCAACCACCTGTAAGTGAAAAGACTGAACACTCTGGATTATATTTTTGCAATAAGACAAAGCTTCTTCTGGAACAAATATTGCTGAAAAGACTTTCATTGGTCTACCAATAACTATCCAATGTGGTGTCAACCCCGTTTTATGGTTTAGTAAGCTTCTCATATTCATAAGGGCCAAAGGCAAAGCTTGAACCCAATTCAATTCTGTCTCCTGGCATAGCTTTCCAAATTTGTTTTCCTTTATCAAATTTCAAATAAACATCAAAGAAATTCATGGAAATAGGAAACCGTACCCAAGGTAGTACAAAATAAAATACAGGCTATTATAAAAAGACCACATCAATCTCTAATTAGAGTACATTAGACCACATTATGGGGAAGTGAGTAAGAATTCAAATCCTATGGGAAACTACAAGAAAGAAATAGAATACATAAAAAAGAAAAGAAAATGGAGTGGAAACTGAGTTCAAATTATCAAAAATGTCCAGTAACACTTCAGGCTAGCAAGTTGAGAAGGCTCAGAGAAATGATAAACTTTGTTCTGATACAATACTACACATTTACATGGAACTCTCAGCTGGAACTTTGCTCCCAGTGCAATAGCTTCAGAGCGATAAACCAAAAACCTTTTCCTTCTCTCTTGCGTCCATTTTAGACATCCGGAAAAAACTGTATCCTGCCGCCCAAAAACATTACATTCACCTTCTTGAAATATAAGCAGAACCAGGCTTCTTTATCTTGCCGGAAAACAAAACATGACCAAGAGGGTAGAAATGATTTCCACCTCCTTTTGTGTTTTCTCCAAAATATCAATCAGATTAGCCAAATCTAAACTGTCTGAGAATCTACTAGAGAGGTATCCATCTTCTGTTGTTTCATAGAACTAGAAGGCAAATTTATAAGTTTTCTGGACTAGGGGAAGACCTGACTCAAAGTAGTTAAACACCTCCTTTAGGAACCCAGAGAAAAAATCTTTAGGATTCATCAGTGGTATCTGGTGATAATTCAGCATACAAAGATTTACATTTCTAGCAAAATTTTCCAAGTTCTTGATCTTCTGTTGAAACGCCAACCTATCCCGAGCAAAGCTTCCATGTGTCTTCTCTAATTGTTTGTCTGAAGATTTAAGGACCATCAAACTTCCCTTGCTGAATGGCCAGTCCATGTTCCAAAGCATCAATTTTTGCAATATTCATTGAGTCATTTTGAATGAAACCAGCACATTCCTTATAAACAGTTTCTGAAGCCAACCAAATGGAATCCAGAGTCACTTTCTGGGGCTGGGTAAGAGAAGTAAAAAAACTGAGCAGAAGATTGTGCAGAGGAAATGCCAGTGACTTCTGAACCCACTTGTTCTGGACCGTCAACTTGTTCTGGACCATCTCAGAAACCTTCCTCACAATGATAGAATGCCCAGGCTACACAGCACGAGGGCAGTCACCAGCCAGAGAATCCTGAATCACCGTTATGACTCCAGTGCCTGCCTGCATTGTTGCCACCTTGCCCGGGCCTGGAGGCATGTCTGGACTCATCGGGCTAAGTGAAACTTTGCTCCCCATGTTGGGGCTCTTCTCCACCCCAACCACAGGTATGCCCCAAACAGACTTTAGTGCCACAAAGTTGTCCACAAAAGCCACTGAATTCAGAGGGAGGGCACTCTTCATTTAGGTTTTACATTTCAGCATTAAAGATAGGAAAATTAGCCGAGGAAAAGAGAAAATAAGCCAAACTCTAGAGCAGCAATGCTAATTGCATCCTACTCCATTGCTATCTTGGACATGCTCCTAATTATAAGTGTATCATTTGTACTACAATACTTCCTGAACTCTGAGGATGACAATCCCAAAGATTTCACCACTTATCTCACAATCTCCCCTGTGAAATTAGTTCCTCTATCACTGGAGAACCATATGGGGACTCCCCATGATGGTATGAAATGCTGGATCAATTTCTTTGCAACAATCTACCTTCTTCAAGGATAAACTGCCCATCTAGAAAGCAAACAAGCAATCACAAAACAATATTCAAAACCTTGACATCTGAGTAACTGGATAAAATCCATTTGTAATTTCACAAAGGGTTCCAGTGGCTGTGGATTGTGCCCTTGACTGATCTGCATGGAAAGTGTCATCAAGAACATTTTGGTTTCCTAGAGCATGGGTTGCAGAGCAGAGATGGCGTTCCAAGGGTTGCAGAGAAGAGATGGTGTTCATCTGTCCAAGAAATATTGACGTGTCTTCAGTAGCAGACTGGCTAATCTACTGAAGAGAGCTTTAAACTAGATTCATTGGGGATGGGTGAAGAAAGCCCCCAGGTAAGTGAAACATTAAATACCTTTATGGAAATGGGTAAAAGGGGCAACATATGGAAAGCGGTGTGTATAAATGCCTATAGCATGGGAAATAAGATCCCAGATGTTGAAGTTTTAATGGGAGAGGCTAACTTGGATTTAGTGGCAGTTACAGAAACATGGTTCACAGAAAACCATGACTGGGATGTAACTATATCAGGCTATACTTTATTCAGAAAGGACAGGGTAGGAAGAAGGAGAGGAGGAGTGGCACTATATATAAAAAATAATATTAAAATTTTGGAACTACAGAGCTTAAAAGGGAGAGAGGAGGCACTGTGGGTTATTTATTTATTTATTTAACAAGTTTTATACCAGTCAAGACGGTTTACAGTCGGTATTTTTCAACCTTTTACGTGGAACAATATAACAGTGAGTATATATGTAAGTAAACATAACTAATTACAATGATCGATCGAAGATCAACTATTTCCACAATAAATTTACAATTATTTATACCTGAATTTACAGTGGGCCATATGAATACTAAATGGGTATTGCAGAAGGGGTAGGAGGGAGGTGTTAAACCAGAAATAGGGAAAGAGAAATCTATTTGCATTGGCATGATATACAGACCTCCCTCACAGGAGGAAGAGGTGGGCAGAGAGTTAATTGAAGACATACGCAGCATTGCTAGGAAAGGGGAAGTGATACTGATAGGGGATTTCAATATGCCAGATGTTGATTGGCACATTCCGGCTGCAGGATCATCTACAAGTAAGGAGATCCTGGATTTTCCACAGGGAGAACTATTCAGGTAATTGGCAACAGAACCCACACGTGAAGGGACCATACTGGATTTGGTGCTTACCAATGGTGAAAGTGTTTCTGATGTTATAGTGAGAGATCATTTTGCATCCAGTGATCACCAGATAGTGTGGTTCAGTATTAGGACTAGGGCTGTTAGAATCCATTCAAAAGCAAGGGTCTAAGACTTTAGGGAAACTACCTTTGCCAAGATGGGCCAATACCTCAGGGAGTCATTAGCGGGATGGGAACAGCAGGGGGACGTAGAAAAACAGTGGGCAAAACTGAAAGGGGATATTTTAAGGGCAACCAACCTTTTTGTTAAAATGTTAAATAAAGGTAAAAGGAAAAGGAGACTGCTATGATTTTCAAAAGAAGTAGCTGGAGAAAGGTGAATAGTGGTGTACCCTAGGGATCTGTGCTGGGTCTGCTGCTTTTTGACATATTCATAAACGACCTGGAAAAGGGAATAACGAGTGAGGTTATCAAATTTGCAGATGACACAAAACTATTTAAAGTTGTTAAAACCCAAGAGGATTGTGGAAAATTGCAAGAGGATCTTGATAAATTGGAAGACTGGGCATCCAAATGGCAGATGAAATTTAATGTGGACAAGTGCAAAGTTATCCACCAAGGGAAGAACAACCCAAACTAGTTACACAATGCACGGTTCCACATTAAGAACCACCACCCAGGAAAAAGATTTAGGCTTCATTGTGGATAACTTGTTAAAACCCTCGGCCCAGTGTGCAGTGGTGGCCAAGAGAGCAAATAGAATGCTATGTATCATAAGGAAAGGAATGGAAAATAAAACAAAGGATATTATAATGCCTCTATATCGTTCCATGGTGAGACCACACCTTGAATATTGTGTGCAATTCTGGTCACCGTATCTTAAAAAGGATATAGTGTTATTAGAAAAGGTTCAGAGAAGAGCCACCAAAATGGTAAAGGGAATGGAAGGATACCCCTATGAAGAAACGCTAAAAAGGTTAGGGCTCTTTAACCTAGAAAAGAGACGACTGAGGGGAGATATGATAGAAGTCTATAAATTAATGAACGGAGTGGAACGGGTAAATGTAGATCCATTGTTTACATTATCAGAATATAGAAAGACTAGGGGACATGCAATAAAGCTATAGGGTAAACTATTTAAGACTAATAAAAGAAAATATTTTTTCACTCAACGTGTAATTAAACTCTGGAATTTGTTACCGGAGAATGTAGTAAAGGCTGTTAGTGTAGCTGGGTTTAAAAAAGGTTTGGACAAGTTCCTGGAGGAAAGGTCCATAAACCATTATTAAGAAGGGACCCAGGATATCAATGCTTGACCCAATACAAGCATTGTGGAACCTGTGTCTTTTGGGGACACTTCTAGATATGTATGACCTAGATTGGCCACTGTTGGAAACAGGATACTGGGCTTGATGGACCTTGGTCTGACCCAGTATGGCATATCTTATGTTCATATGTTCTAAGCCATGTCTGCAAAGTGGCAGCAGCCAGCAGTGGCAGCAAGGGATGCTAAGAGGCCAGGACTGCGTGGACATGGGTGCCCATGCAGGTAGTAGTCCTGCGTCAAGATGCTCTTGGTGGCATGTAAATAAAGCTTACTCACTTCAGTACCTCTTGCAGCCACGTGTCCATTGTTGCTGTGTGTTCTATCATAGTTATTCTGTCAGACATATCTTCATCTGGGACACAAACCCCTTCCCCCTGGTGAGGTACACTACATGCCATCTCATTCCCAGTCTCCATTCCCAATCTCTGTGGGTGGGCGATGTGTCCCACTGGTTCCTGTATTGACAGCACTATCCTGGCCTGGCCACATCACACCTTCCCCACAACATGCACTTATTAGGTTGGACATTCTATTTGGTTTTCTCTGACAGAGACAGGTAATGGGGCTACCTCTGTGACCACACCACAGAGTCACATACCCACTACTCACCCACATCACAGACATACACCTGTAACCGGTTACTGGATGGTCTCCATGGGTATCATATGTCTCTGCTAGGAATGTACAACCCCTCTCTGTGCGACATGTCACCCACAGGCAACGTTCTGCGTGTCATACCCCCCTGATGCCACCTTTGTGGCCTCATATATATGTTTTTGCTGCCACTGTGAGGGCCACCTGGTTACTGTCACATGTATTTGCACATCAACTCCTCACTACCATTCCTATCTGCTATCTCCATAACCCAAACCCATTTGGAAAATGTGGCCATTGTTCTCTTGACTCTATATGTGGCCATCTGTAAGATTTATTGAACCATAAGTTGTCCCATTTACCTAGCTGCACTTTGGCATGTTACAAGATGCATATGAGAGCATCACAGGGCCCTCACCTGACCCCGTTCACATGCTGTCAGAACAGTAATATCTGTGGTGGAGCTTACATATTATGCCTCTCATGTTACCCTGGTTTTCTTCAGCAAGCACCTATGTCTTGTGTGTGTCCACCTCATTTGTGTTGTTGGTCAGTCCCAGATGTCAGGCTTTGCACAGCAGGGTATGTCAGACACATGTGCATATGGTGCCGCACACATTCTGTATTGCGATACATATGCCCATTTGTAGCAGTAGGGGTAGTAGACTGACATGTGTGCCTATGTTTATCATGACCATGGCAAGGTACATGCATGGGCCCCTACCTGCTATGTGTCCCAGTGTACACGTACTGTGGTCTATATGTCATGTGTGCCCTCACATCAGATGTGCAGCACATCTCCACTTAAGACTCACATAGGTGACCCGTGGTTCCTCCAGTCATATTGTACGTGACATGCATGCCAATGTTGGCATGTCGCTACACAGGTATCACCTCCATATACCCTGGGAATTTGCTCACAGTGGCATGGATAGTGTGCCTAACCTGTGCACATGTGCTCACCCGCTCCTGTGGGTGTCTTCCCCCCTTACAATGTGCACCCTATGTGTGTCCTGTGGTGTAGGCCTGACATGTGTGTGCCACGACCATCCCCCAGGACCATACATGGATCGGTGCTGCTGGTCCACAGATGTACACCTGTACGCACTGAGTGTGCCATCACCATGGCACTATGTTGGCGCTGTGAACCACACCTACCCCTGCCACACCATATGCTCCTGTACTGCACAGCTCTGTCAGGGCTCTGCTATTGTTCTGTCCACTGTGGCATGTGTGCACTAATAGGAATGTCCTGCCCACCAGGCATATGGGTCCAGTGTGCAGGACATAGCAACAAACAGGTACATCCCTGTGACAGTGAAAGATGCAAACAGCACTACACATACCCATCCCCCACTGCAAGCTGTGTGGACTGCTCCATGTATGTGACACATGTGTTTCTTTCCTCCACACAGGGGAGTGCTGCAATGTGTCTAACAATGTGCAACTGCAAGCCAGGAAATGAAACACATGACCATTCCATTGTTGGCAAAATATAAAGTATATGTATTTACCAAAAACCCCCCCACATATTTTACAAAATTCTTAACATAAAACCAGGCCACTGGCCGCATATACATGTTTACACACAACATTACAGGAATCATTGTCACATGTACATGATATATGGCACATAGTGCCAACACTGGTGGTAGTGGGTTAACAAACCCCCACCCCCCCTGTGCCCTGAGGTTGTGGCAGCCCCTGGAACACAGAACTGCACAGGGCAGGGGTGCCACAACATCCCCAGGTGGTTTACACCTCCTGGGGGCCACCATGAGCTGATGGCTGATGGGCTGCAGAGGCCTCAACCACCTCCCTTAGCCTCCGCAGCTCATCAGCCATCCGGACCATGGCGTCCACCACCTGTTCCATGGTCCTGGTCTGGGCACGCTGGCCCAGAGAGACAGCATACAGTGCCGCAGACATGTCCTGTTCGCTCCCACCCAGGCCCCCATGTGTATGGGGTCTGGGTTGAGGTGTCCACCCACCCACTGTCTGCAGCACTGCTTGCCTCCCCTTCAGCTCCACGTACACCAGCCTCAGGACCATGGGGCAGATGACAGGGACCCCTGGGGCCCTCTGCAGTCCTGTGTGCCAGGTGGCTGGTCACAACCGGGGCAATGGGGCAGGATGCACCCATGGTGGTGTGTGAATGTGGATTCACTGGAACAGCACCTCCTCTACCCGCTCCATATCACACACCACCAGGGGGCATCCTGCCTCACACCCTCCCCCCCATCCCATCCCCAGTCCCCACCTCCCCCTCACCTTCTCCCACTACTTCCCCCCTCTCCCCCACCACACACACTCCCAGTCCCTCCACTTCCCTACCTTCCCCTCCCCCACACCCACCTCCTCTGCCTCCTCCTCCACCAGCTCCACATCATCACCATCACCCTCCACAACCTGCCCCACCTCCCCCTCCTCCTCCATCTCCTCCTCATCCTCTTCCTCCTCCTCCTCCCCCTCCTCTTCCACAACCACCACACCCACCTCCTCCTCTCCCGTTAGTGCTTCCTCCCTCTGTGCTTCCACCATCTGCACATCCTGTGACTCCATGGTGGGCTGTGGCACTCGTCCACCATCTGAGGGCTCTGTGAATGGAATAAGAGATTTCTGCATTGGTCACATGTTCTCTGATCACAGGGCACATAGCAACTGCCACAATGCCTGTGAGCATGGCTCACAACTGGTGGCGCATTAGCCACACAGCAGATCAACCATGCATACCAGAGCATTGACTGACCCCATAAATATCATGATCTAAGCTGCACACACATAAGCATCCAACGGGTGTGCATATGACAGACAAAGGGATGGGAACTGGAATGGCAGTGTTGCCTGCCCAGGGAGATCAGGGACCCTGCTGCTGTCATATGTCAGCCCCCTACAGCTACGCCACACGTTTTCCCCTGTGGTGCATGCTTAGAACAGGGAGGGTGCCATGGTGCTCACACACCAGCACTGTGGGGTCCACAGATACAGGTGTTTGGTATGGGCAGGGAAGCTGGATATGTTGCCTGCAGTGTGCGTGTTTCCAGACATCTGAAGATGATGTGTGACAGCCTCTGTTGATGTCTGTGGGGACTGTGAGCTGACCTGGTCAGGTGTGCTCCATCGTGCTGACCGCAACAGAAGTGACGGACATATCTTGTTTGCCCAAACCTTGTGGTGACAGCTGCTACACAGGTGGTGTACAGCACTGAGGGGGTGGAAGCATGTTTTCATGTGTCTGTGTGTCGACTGTAGATATATGCGCCCTACTGATGTGGTTGTGGTATTATGTGTCCCAGCTCTGTGTGCCACTGTGACATGATGGCCAGGTTATGCCTGATAGATGTATGTATGTTATACTGCTGAGGGTTGGCCAGTGATATGGGCATGTTGTCATATTGGAGAGTTGAGGAGGGATGGGGACACTGTGCTGTGTGGAGCGGGAATACAGTATGAGGTGATAGCTATGTACTATTACAGGCAGCCTGTGTACATCCCAGCAGCACTGGACGGCGGCCAGGCAGATGCCTAGGTTGAGAAAGGATGTATATACTGAGATTATAAAATAGGACATGGTACCAGCAACATGGAGCAGTGACCCAGGACCCTACAAAGGCATGTGTGCACATGGGATATGCGTGTATTGGGAGGTGCCCTGGACACACGGCAACCATGCGACACATCATTTCGGCATGAGCAGACAGCAGAGGTTGACCAACACACACATGACTGATGGGTCCATGGGTGGGTGCAGAGGATGCACATGCGGCTCCTAAATATGCCCGGACCATACGGTCTCTGTCTGCCATCCAATGTTACAGCTAGGGATGTGACAGGGACTGTGGCATGGCTTGTTAAAAGGCAGTCCTACTAGGCACCTGCTGTACAAATGTGCCCTCTGTAGGCATGTGCTAGTGTCCTTCAGATGTGTGTGTGATGTCACCCCTGGGATGTGTGAGATGCCATACAGTACATGTCTTCTGTTCCATCACCATCTCAGGGGTGTGCATTTGATGCATGGCCACACCAGGTATGCACATGTGGCATGATCACAGAGCTTTGTGTGTGTTCTGTATGGTGGCCTACAGGTCCATATTTTTGTCACGGACACGGTAAGGCGTGGAGGAGTGGCCTAGTGGTTGGGGCAAGGTACTTCAGGCCGGAAGGTCGGGGGTTCAAATCCCACTAGAGGACAGCAACCTTGGGCCAGAAGGACTGGGGTTTCTAGTCCCACAGGTGCTCCTTGTGGCCTTGGGCAAGCCACTTAACCCTCCATAG
The DNA here is from genome assembly GCA_033557465.1 of Ichthyophis bannanicus. Classification (NCBI taxonomy): domain Eukaryota; kingdom Metazoa; phylum Chordata; class Amphibia; order Gymnophiona; family Ichthyophiidae; genus Ichthyophis; species Ichthyophis bannanicus. The sequence goes on along the minus strand of CM066031.1, from coordinate 923,347,943 downwards.
CCCATGTTCCCTGTAAAATAGTTATCTCCAAGTTATAATGCCCTGTTCAATGTAATTTCAGTTTGTTCAATGTAAACCGCACTGATGCAGAATAGCACAGTATATAAGAGAATGTAAATAAATAAACCTTTATCTGAATGCTATTGTGTGCCCCACTAACATCTGCTCCATGCACCATTCACCCATGCCATGCGTGCCAGCACAGACATGGCTAAATGTGCATATGCAAACCTGTGTATTGCTGGGTGCATGGTCACATGCATGCTGGTGCATTGCAACAAGATCATTTGGCCATGGCCCCCACATCACACATGCTGTTGTGTGACACACCTGCTGTATCACTCACCATCCTGTGGGGCCATCATGTCCTCCTGCAGTCTCCTGAGGTACTCCAGCCTCCGCCGCCTCATCTCACGGCCCTTCTTCCACAGATCCTCCACCTGGTGGAACAGGAATATATGCCAACTGCTATGTTCAATACATACCTGTGGCAAATCTACAGCACACCACTCATGGTTATGTGTAGCGTGCTGATTCTCCTGTTGCACGCGGCAGCTAGCCTGCCCCTTCCTGTGTGCACATTCCCAACACTATCGCAAACACACTCCTGTGACTGCTGGACAGAGTCTCCATGTCATCACACTGCCATGTGATGGAGATGCCCAAGATGCCACATTACCACACCAGCTGTGGGTTTTACCTTTGTACTGCGTGGTGTCCTGTCACTGTGCACTGTGGGGCTGTCACATGGCACATGATATTCTCAGAGCGGCCACATGAAGCCGTTATGCTCGCACAACTCAACCATGTCCAACCCTACCTTTACAATGCATTATGTACACATGTGTGCATTGTTTACACAGAGCAACCTTATGTTTTGTGTGCCAGATATCCATGGCCACTTCCTGTGTCAACCATGTGTCTCTGTTCAGGTGAGGTATGTGAGTGCTCACCATGTGCTGTCATTGATTAGATGGCTGGTCAGTGCTATTTCACAGCAATGTGTGTCACTCTGCCTAAACATATCAACAATTATGGGTGCATGTGTGCACTGCCAGCATATGCATGTGGACATGGACTCCCAAGACCGTATCTTGCAAAGGATGTAAAAAGAATGGAGGCTGTTCAGAGGAAGGCGACCAAAATGATTTTGAGACTGCGTCAGAAGCCTTATGAGGAGAGACTTGAAGACCTAAATATGTACACTTTGGAGGAGAAGAGGGATAGGGGAGATATGATTCAGACCTTTAAATACTTAAAGAGAAATAATGAACAAACAAACCTCTTCCAGAGACGGGGAAGCTGTAAAACTAGAGGGCATGACATGAAGCCACATACTTTTTTACTGAAAGGGTGGTGGATGCTTGGAATGCTCTCTCGATGGAGGTGGTGGGGGCAAACACAGTGACGGATTTCAAAAGTGGCCTGGGACAGACACAGTGGATCACTTTACAGCAACAAGATGAAATCAAAATAAACTGAACCATCTAATTTCTCAACAAATAGGGGTGTCCTACATGGAGCGATGGGGGGAGGAGCGGTGGGTTCAGCCCTAAACAAACAAAGAAAGTAAGATATGAGGAGGGGTGAAGACATGGAGAGGGGTGTACCTTCTCCTGGTGGGTGCACCACTAAGCAAAGACATGGGTAGGGGTGCACCTACTCCCTAAAAGACATGAGAAGGGGTGCACCTACTCCTGCCATATAGCTGGGCAGACTAGATGGACCATACTGGTCTTTATCTGCCGTCATTTACTATGTTACTATTGCAGACATGCTATGGCTGCTAGCTACATGTGACAGATGTTGGTGCCTTTGTGGACAGGGCTGGGGATCATAGGTGGTGACTTCCAGCCTGTAGATACACCTGGTCATCATTCTTGCAATGTGTTGAGTGTCACTATCTGCACATGCAGGCAGTCATCTGCACATAGTCATGGTCTGTGGTTGTCTGACATGGATATGGGTACATTGCCCTGTCAGATTCATCCTCCTCCCTGGATTTGTCCTCTGCTGCTATTCACATCCAACTGTCTTATGATTGCAGGCTAATTCTGATAACCCTGCGTGGGACCAGTGATATTGTGCAGTGCTCACCCAGCCCTATACTACATAGCCTCATGGGGGCCTCATATTGACATACACATCCTGGTGATGTGTCACAGGATAGTGGACAGAACAACATATTGGTGGCATGACAGATGAGGGATGACAGAGGGGCACATGGGCCACTATGTGGGGACAGGCCCATTGTGGATATAACTCATGATTTTGTTGTTTGTGTCTTTACTGAGGTAGATGTCGGGATGTTGTCCACAAATGATGTTGTGTGGAAAGGAAATACTGAGGGGGAAGTTGAGGACATATCATGTCACATGGACAATGTGTTACCAGGCGATCCTCACATACACCACTCACCCAGCTATCTACATGCCTAATGATTGAATCACCAACTACAACGACTGTCCTAACCCTTCCCTCATGGGCACATGGCCCTGGAGAAACCTCCTTAGTGTGATAGGGTTTTATATCACCTGAAAGACAGGTCCTAGCTACAGAATCACTTCCTGCCACACCAAGGTGATGCTCTCCTGTCACATGACCTCTCTCCTCCATGGCAATAGGGATGCTGCCAGACTGGAAGTGGGACTTCAGTACTATATCCCTTAGATCTCGTCTATGTACCTCTCTGTCTTCCTTATGTCCTCCAAGTCTGCTACTCTTGCCTCCATAGTTCAGACTCGTTCCCTGAGAGCAAAGATCTCTTTTCACCTAGTGGACACATAAGACCCCTCACCAAATGGGAGAAAATCATACATGTGACACTCAATGCAAAAGACTGGAAAGCCATCATCTCACTGCTAGACTGCTGTCTGCATCTTAGTTTTAAGGTTGTGTTTAGGGATTTAAGTTGTTTACTTACTAAGGTTTGCTGGGGATACTTATACTAATAAAGCTATACCTAATACACTTAATGGACTTTGTTCACCTCAAGCTTAATTAATCTTAGGTCCTTAATGTATGCCTGATGAGGATAAATAGCTGCACCTGAGAGTGAATATGGCACCTCCTTCCCTTTAAGAGGTTTAAGCACCTATAAAGCTACAATTATCCCAGGGGTGGGAGGGTTCGGGGAGGGAAAGAAGATTTATTAAAAGTTGACTGCTACCCAATGCCCTGTCTTGTGCTGTGCTTCTAATGTAATCTGTGACCAACATCCTGGGTGATTCACGCAGCCCTTTCTTGGATAGAGGGAGTCTTTCAAACTGCCCCTTTGATCTGTCATTTGGCTTTAACACATATTTAAAACAATTTGACAGGTCTCTTGCCCCCTATCTAGAAAGCCTCTTTGTAAAGGTCTCTCGAAACAATTTACTACTCAAAGAATACTGACCTTTTATGCCAAGTTATACTCTGATTTGATTTAAATTAAAGCTCTTTGCTGATACCAAGCCCTGACTATTAAATGTAAACTAGAAGCTCTCTGCTGGGTTTTAAATTTAACCAGAAATCTCTCTGCCTTGTTTTAATTTTAAACTGAAAGCCCTCTGCTGGGTTTTAAACTTAATTCAAAAGCTACCTGTTTAGTTTTAAATTTAACTAAAACTCTTTGCTGATACTAGGCCCTGTCTGATTTAACAAATACACTGGATTCTAATTTATACAGATTAATCAGCTTTAATCTAAAGAATTCCTTTTTCCCCAAGATTTAGAAAAATTCCCAGAAGTAAATAATTATAATTGTAAATCTCTCTCCAGACATAGCAGACCCTTTTTGTAGTTTTGTCCTGGTTTGAATTCACCAGTAACAGTTTTCTTTGTATCTCTTTTTAATATTCATATTATGTGCTTCCTAGGTTCTAATATTGCTACCTGAAATTTTGATGTAATTAAGCTTTATGCTATTATTTTATATTACTTCAGCATATGGTAAATACCAATGTACTGACTGACCGCACTTTGTCCTCTCCTTATCCTCATTCTTCTGTGTAATTAAGCCTAAGGGGTATGTTTACTAAACCGCAGTAGCGGACTCTGTATGATATCGGAGCCACAGCCCCATTGAATTCAATGGGCCACGGCTCCGATATCGCACGGAAGCCACTACCACTGATTAGTAAACATAACCCTAAGATTGTCATGAAAAGCTATTCCCTTTAATATACTGGGGATATTGTTCACATAACATACATTCTGTATATCATATCATTCTCCTCCCCTACTGTCCTTGCTATGTGTTCAGCATTATATATATGTTTAGAATTCCTTACGTTGAGCATTGTTTGCTCATTTTAGGTATGAGTTATTTTATTGGTTTTTATGGTTTGTACTGGTTTTAGGGTTTTAACTGGTTTTAATTTTTAATTTTCATTTTTATTGTGTGCTATTGCCTTGTATTGATGATCATGTATATTATACTTATTTGCAGAGGTCACTAACCCCTAAAGAAGGCTTCTGGCCGAAACACGTGTCAGGTTGCTTTCACAGCTTTAATAAAGATCTCTTTCCATGGTTGGTCTTCTGTCCTGCCTTTTCTGTGCCTGTTGACGCTGCAGGAAGGCTGTCCCCCCTCTACCTCTCTGGCAGTACAGATCCCATATATAAGACATGAACATCAGTTGAACCAGCAGCCGAACAAGCCCTGTCAGATATGTATGGCACAAAGCCTACAGAGAGCTACACAGACAGAGGCATACCCCAGCTTATGCCCTCATGCAGCCTGACAACGACCACATTTATACATATGGAGTGATGTACCCATACTCCCTCATAGCTGCTCTGTGGCTCCTAACACATGGCCACGTTTTGTGAGAGAGAAGGGTCATTGGTTCAAGACCAGCCTATGGACCAAGAGTGATTTGTCCTGGTGTGTTAACTTTATCCCACATTTCCATATCTATATCCACAGATGCAACCCTCTCCATCTTGTCTAGTATGAGTCCTGGCAGTCTGCAGCCAGACTGAGAAGCTGTATCAACAGCTGCTGGATAGCAAAGCTGCTACTAACAGCCACACACTGAGTGGACCTTATCAATGATGTGTGCGTGTTCACACTTAGAGCAGTCATTAGCAAAGTCCAAGCTTTAAAGGAGTGTGAAGAGCCAAGTAACAATACCATCTTACATCTCTTTTGGACAGTGGGGTCATGTGTTTGTGGGTGTGTGTATCCAGAAGACTGTGAGCTGCAGCAATGCACTGTGCATGCATGTGATACTCGGGCTTTGTGGCTGTGCATAAAACATGCTGCACAGTCAGTTCTTCTGCAACTCTCCACCTAAATGACTTAGAAGCATTACAGACTTATCCACATTCCGCACTCAACTTAAAACATTCCTATTCATTGAGCAGTTTGGAGAAAACTAACCAAATCTAAACGAGAACTCAGTATAGTACACATTTCTCAACACTGCATAATCAATGCATCCCCACCTATATCTACACTAGCATCTCATTACAACCCATCCACTTCACACTTTTTCAATAAGACACCTTCTTCTCAACTATCCAGGAATTTCACTAAAAGCATTTCTATATCTCTCTTACCCACCCAAACTGTATATAAGTTAAATTCCAAGAATCATGCAAATTTTCTTGATTGTTTGTCCACATGCACCTGTTATATTGTTAAAATGTTCAATGTATCTCAGTTGTTCTGTATGTAAACCACCATGATTACCCGAAATGGCAGTATAAAAATCACTCAAATAAAATAAAATAAATAAATAAATAAACTCTACAAACTGTATGAGACATTATTTATGGGCAGAAGGATAGTTTCCAGTAACTTAAGGATGGCACTGGCTGACTAGCTATGCCTGTACACATCTTGTCCCCAAAGCTGTTACTCTCAAATGCATTCCCATTAACACCATCATCAAGGCCCATCCCCAAAGCATGCACCTACACTTACCTCCCAGCATGACACTGCTGTACAGTTCCCATGTCACCTGCTCGTTTTACTGGAGTGAGCTGGGGAGACATGGACTCACCATGGAGAGCTCCTTCATGTGTGTGTGTGCAGCAACCCTCACCTCTGACTATGCCTCCAGGCCTCAGAATACACCTATCTGCACAGGTGAGATGTCTGATTAATGCCAACTTCCATAATAGCTTTATCCTCAGCAACACTGTCAGCCCCCTTGGTGCAGCTGCAGCCTATTGTGAACTAGGCTCACATGGAGGGCTGGCCTCTGTGAATGTCCAATGGAGTTACTGAGTTGATGAAACAGGAAAGATTCTGCCATGTAGCTGCGTGCACCTTGTTCTTGTCCTAAGCTGCAGTCACAGAATGCAATGCAGTGGTCTCTTAGCACCATGCACAGTATGCACATACAGACATGTCCGTCTTAGGCACATCTGCACAAAATATAGACTGCCTCACACTGTCTACTAATCATTGACCACAGCATTCAGCATGACATTGTTTACTACACCATAAGACCAACCAGCTTTAGGCTTACAGAGACAATATGAATCGCTTTGCCTGATTGTGACAGTGGGACACTGACCTCTGAATGGTTCATACACAATTCCAGCAGGAGAAATTAGCCTCAGCATGTCATATTGGTCTCTGCATTGCCTGGTACTATGTGGGAAGGCAGTGCCTAGAAGTGAATATTGGGGTGGAGGGGGGGGGGGGTGTAGGAATGTCACATGATTTTGTATAACGACTGCTTCCAACGAACAAGATGGAGCTCACCTATGGACCAGATGTGCCTAGGACTCTGAAGGAACATCTGCAAAATGAAGCCCACTGTCAAAGACTTATTCTGGAATTGGACATGATTCAGCTACTGCTCTTTTGTAATGATTCTTTATAGAATCACAGGGGGGACTGTAGGAATGGACAGGTAAAAGGGATACCAGAATCCCCAATATGTAATTGAAGATAGATGAATTTCTTGATACAGATCTCTAAAATGTGCTGATAGAAGAACTTTGTTACCTACTTCCTCTTAAATAGAATAGGATATCATGATCATGAGTTCTGTGTAACTCTTTAAAATAGTTTGAGAACATTGTTAATGCAAGCATAAAGAGTAAACATAGGCTATGAACTATGCAACCATAGTTCATTGTACAATCAACTATAGGTCACTGCTGGCACAGCATAATTTCTGCAATTCTAAATAATTCTGTCATAATCAAGTAAATTTCATCTAATACATTGTAATCAGCTCTTACTCTGTAAAAGAATTCTAGCGACACCTTGTGTTATTTCATGTTTATGATTAATGACTGTGTTACTTCCCCTTTTTCTTTAATAAAAAGGGCTTCAAGGGAGGAAGACTTTTAATCCAACAGAGGTGGAACCGTGCTGTTGCCATGGACCTTTTGTTGCTTTCCCTCTGAGCTTAAAGAAAGTAGCACTTTGTGTGTGATTGTGTTCTGTGTTACTCTCTGCTTATTTCTCACTGCTTGGGGAACCAGAGACCGAAAGAGCCGTGGTATTATGGGCACATCACGGGTATTCTTCGGGAGGGGAATCAGTCCCATACCTGTTTTGAATGTGCCCCTGGTAGGTGGCATTGCCGGCCAGAGGCTCTGTTTAGATGCATAGAAGCTCTGAGGGCCTACTCAGTCTCTGCATATTTCACATCGGGGCCCTGCATGACAGTCTCACCCACTCTCCATGTGTGCTGAGTGGGACAGACATAAGGACATTGTTAGAGCACAAAGAGGCTGTGGATGGTGGTGTATGTGTAGCCAGCAACTATACTAACATCTAACCCCATGTCCAACTTGCCATGCTTCCATGTGGTCCTGGTGGGGGAGGGGACTGAATACGAAATGTGGGAGAGCGCATGTGCTGCACACACCATTTCGCTGTGTCTATGACCAGGGACATGACATAATGTGGGAGTACGAGCATGGCACTATTTTCACTGCTTACTGCCAAAAGCTGTATAAGGGGACACAGTCTTCTGGTATATGACAGACTTAGGCCACTGTGGGCCAACATAAACTCGCAACCTGTCTCTGGGCCAGTTTCCAGTGCTCTTGGCATTGCATTAGCTGTCCCTAAGTTCAAACGAAAAGGGTACACAGATGAGGAGCAGAGAATTCTGGGTATTGTATACAAAAGAGAAGTTTGCAGAGGATGTACATGAGTCAGAGGTTAGGTAAATGGCTGAGACATCAAAACATGGGTCCATCATAAGTACGACCTGACTGCACACAGCCATTCATGTTGAGAGGCTACTCTCACTATGACCATATCAAGGCTATGTGTCCATATAGTGCTATCAATGATTAAACAGCAGTGACATGGGTACTGTTTTTTTATGGCACTCCAGTCACTTGCTAGGCTGCTGGCTGCTCATGCTGTTGTAGAGTGCCAAGCTCTTCATTGTGGCTATGTATACCTGCAATAGGTGGTGACTAGCTGACCTGTCACAGATGATGGGTGAGTGACTGACATAATCCAGTGTTGTACATCATCTTCAGGCTGACTGTGATGACTCTAGCTGAATAGATTTCTCTGAAGGAAAGGAGAGCTGCATTCATGGGCTACCTGCAACCTGCTGGTGATGATGGTTTTGATAGGCTGTATTGGTTGCTATCAACACTCCCCTTCCTGCCTAGGCACCACTCACTACATTCAGGTTCCTTGGAAACAGCTGCCTAAGCCCTAGAGCATAACATATGATGATAAACAAGAGTTCCTGGTCAACAGATGCAAGACACAAGGACCAGAAAGGACATGCCACTCTAACCTGCTGCAATTGTACAGGGTACGAAACACTTAGCATGACATACATTACTCAACAGCTGCAGCATTATGCCAGTAGAATAGACCTGCTCCAGAATCTGGAGAGACCATCAAGTGCAGTGCTTGGTCTGGAGATCAGGAGATGTGTGCTCTTCCTCTCATTCAGGGTGGCCGGTGAAAAAAGTAATTTGCACATGTGGCGGCTGTTAGGTCCATGAAGCACACAATGTACCTTGACATTCCAGAGCTGATATGATGAATTGCTGCATTCTCCATTGGGTAAAAAGTAGCATATAGGTGCTCAGATTGTATGGTGCATCCTGGGAAATAAACAGGCTAACCAATACTGGCACACATAGCCCATATTGCAATCATAGTGATCACTGGAGCATTGTACAGTTCCTGCATGTCTTGTATGATGAAGGAGCAAGTATACATGACCCTCCAGAGAAGGCAGAATGGTCTGAGATAGGCCTCATGGGTCATGACTGAGATATGAGTTTGTTGTATGTGCAAAAGTACTTATCTTGTAGTGTAGAGCAAGTCACAAGAGGATGCATGCTATGCACATGTACTACCTCAGGGATTAGTGGACCTGTGTGTGTGAATGCTGTTTGACTTAGGAGGTACAGTGGAGGGAAGGGCACCTTGCCCTCACATGTGGCTTGGTCTTTGCACACTGCTGCTGTGTGTCTGTGGTGCAGCTGCAGTACTGAGTGTCCAGTGCAGTCTGTACTGCATATATACCACTGCAGGTAGGACCTAGTTGTGGTTTACAGCTATCTCAAAATATGCCTGCCATATTGTTTGGTCCAGGGTTTAGGCCATTGCAGGCAGGGACCTGTGGCCTGGTTTATTCTAGAGAGTGCTATAGAGCAGAGTGAGGGAACTGTAGCTGAATGGTTAGAGCACTGTTTCCGTAAAAAACAGACCAGAGTTCAAATTCCTGTGGCCTTGGACAAGTCACTTCACCCTCCATTGCCTCTTAAGCAAGGCTTTCCAATGTATTTCTGGTCACACTGCCATGGAAACTCAGGAGCAGCTGGATTGCCAGGAGTTAGTATTGATCTGAGGGCCCACAAGCTTATTAGTATTATTCTTTTTTATGTGTTATGCACATTGGTCTGCAGGCATGCACATTACAATCATAGCCATCTGACAGCATGGCTTTATTGCCTCTCCTGTAGCATATTGCAAAGGGTAATCCAATTTGGCCTTGTAGATGCATGACACATGAGTTATACGTAACTGGAAACTGTCATGATAACTATGAATGAACATTGTTTGCTCCTTCACATTTATACAGTACATGCAGGCATGTCACACTCCTGAGATGCCCACCTGCACAGATCATCCCACATCCTTACTTGGTCAAAATGGCCAATGTCAGACACACATCAGTTCAGAGACATAAGTGGATGCCAGGTTTATAAAATCATATGAGTAACCTTATTCCACCAGACAGTATGTGTATAGACCTAATGTGTGGCTTTTATGTCTGTGGATCATAGCCTCCTTACTTGTGCAGTAGTTATATGCATATATGTCAGGAAGACTGTATGGTGGTTAGAACAGCTGAGATGTCTGTGAAACCTAAATAGATGGTATTTGACCTGTGGCCCAGCAACTATATCTGATGTTTTCTTGTTATATGTAAACCGCGCTGATTATAAATAGGGCGGTATATAAAAGACGTTAAATAAATAAATAAAATACACACTACAAAACCACTTTCAAGTTGATCAACAATATCATTCCGTCCTTCATCACAACCCTATTACATATCCCCACAGAAACTAGATCTACAAGGACAATCACCCAGCACAGCCTCACAATCCCTCCATCTATTTGAAAGACCAAACAAAACACAAGCACCAGAGCATTCACCTACACTGCCCCGAGTCTATGGAACTCCCTCCCAGACACAATCCATTCAATAAAAGACCTTCAAATATTCAGAAGAGAAATCAAAACTCTCCTCTTCAAAAAATACTACGGTAGCATTATAGATAACATTAGCACATACCCCATCGCCCCCGATACACCCCTACGTCTCCATACACTCATAAATTATGACATCAGAACTGCAACTCCCCTTACCCCCATGATTACAAAGTGAATTTGCCACCCTGACACACGTAAATCATGTAAATAGTTATGTAAATAGTTGCCATTCTGTCTCTGGAAGCGGCAGTTTAGAAAAGTGTAACAAATAAATAAATAAATACAGCATTCACTTCTACCCCCATCCATCCTTCAACCCATCCATCAGCATATATCCATCATGTTCAGTCATGTATTCTCCTGCCAACTCCTACACTCTGGCCCACATTATAGCATTTTACTCACTTGGGTGTATCACTCCCACCTCGCCGGCAGCTGATGTGCAGGTCACTACTGCCACCCAGGCTTTCTTTCTTTGCCTACATCGTGGCCATGGCAGCTACTCTATGGCATACTCCTACCCACTCCTATGCCACCCATGAACATCACTGTTGATTGCTTGTGCACCCCTCACTACTACAGTCCAACTGTCTCCCCCATTCATAAGAACATAAGATATGCCATACTGGGTCAGACCAAGGTCCATCAAGCCAGTATCCTGTTTCCAACATTGGCCAATCTAGGTCATAAGTACCTAGCAGTTTCTCTAAAAGACACAGGTTCCTCAATGCTTGTATTGCATAAAGCAGTGATATCCTGGGTCCCTTCTAATAATGGTTTATGGACCTTTCCTCCAGGAACTTGTCCAAACCTTTTTTAAACCCAGCTACACTAACAGCTTTTACTACATTCTCCGGGAACAAATTCCAGAGCTTGATTACACTTTGAGTGAAAAAAATATTTTCTCTTATTAGTCTTAAATAGGTTACTCTGTAGCTTCATTGCATGTCCCCTAGTCTTTCTATATTCTGATGACGTAAACAATCGATATATTACTATAATATGCTTTGTTTTATTTTCCATTCCTTTCCTTGTTCTCTTGGCCGCCACTGCACACTGGGCGGAGGGTTTTAGCACGTTATCCATGACGACGCCTAAATCTTTTTCCTGGGTGGTGGTTCCCAATGTGGAACCTTGCATCGTGTAATCATAGTTTGGGTTGTTCTTTCCTAGGTACATAACTTTGCGCTTGTCCACATTAAATTTCATCTGCCATTTGGCTGCCCAGTCTTCCAGTTTATCAAGATCCTCTTGCAATTTTCCACAATCCTCATGGGTTTTAACATCTTTAAATAGTTTTGTGTCATCTGCAAATCTGATAACCTCACTCGTTAATCCCGTTTCCAGATCATTTATGAATATGTCAAAAAGCAGCAGACCAAGCACAGATCCCTGAGGTATTCCACTATTCACCTTTCTCCATTGGGAAAACTGGCCATTTAACCCTACCATCTGCTTTCTATTTTTTAACTAGTTCCTGATCCACAATAGTACACTGCCTCCTATCCCATGACTTTTTAGTTTTGCCAAAAGTCTCTGATGAGGGACCTTGTCAAAGGCTTTCTGAAAGTCCAGATTCACTATATTAACAGACTCACCTTTGTCTACCACCTTTATTCACACCTTCAAAAACATAACAAATTAGTAAGACAAGATCTTCCTTGTCTAAAGCAATGTTGGCTGTCTCCCATTAAGCCATGACTATTGTCACACAGTGGCATAAAAATTATTATTATTAGATAGGAGAGTCCATTTTTAAGAACCAAGGAAACTTGGTCTAGTGGTTTTAAACTCCAATCCTTTAAAGCATCAATCAAAACCAAGTGGTAGGGATGAAAAGAAAGGCTTTTATTCCCTTTACACATGGGGTCATAAATTGGTCACAACTGAAAATAATGTCCTTAACTTCAGGCACAAAAGGAAACACGAGGTTTAAGGAAAACTGTTAACTTCACAGTTGTAGCAGGGCACAAACATAACTTCCAGTTTAAAGCACATTTGTACAATTCTTCTGCTCATCACATAATAGACACTCTGCTACTACCCCAAGCCATTCATATGTCCTCCAAAGACTCTGTGCTATGGGAAATGCAGAAAGAGCAATCCATCTCCTCTGGGTCTGGCAACTGTTCCACCAGTTCCACTTGCATCGGCTCAGGAATTGGTATGTCTAATTCTGTGTTAAAAGTCTCTGGAATATTGTATTCTGGAGCTTTGTATATTTCCCTTAATACTTTCCAGTGCCTCGGGCCTAGCCTGGAGCGCTGGCCACGTGTCCCCTTAGTATTAACTGGGCTTTCTCTTCTTAGAGATTCCACACTTCCTTCACAAGAACTTTTACAGGGCAAAGGTTTCTTTGTAGGAATATAATTCTCATACCTCTTATTGCAGCAGCACGATGAGGAAAGGTTTTCTCCTTGGGCTAGCTTCCTCCCTTCAGAGGCTTTGTGCCAAGCTTTCCTCTGAAAGTCTGATTCCTCTCTCACCCGTGGGAACAGCTCTTCTGGTAAATGCCTGCTCTTGCAACCGCCCAAATCCTGGCTTCCTTGCTCAGCCTTGCTTTTCCTTCCCAGCTGATTCCACCTTGCTTCTTGCTTGCAATCCGTATAAGTCTTCCTCCTCTGCCAGGAAACAGCTTTCTCTTTCTGTTCCTCCTTCTGTGTTTGTGTTCTTGTCTGCTTCTGTGTCTCTCCCTCTTTCTCTCCTCTCCTTGAGGCTTGTGAAATCTTTGTCATCTGTTCCTGACCAGCTAGGCGTGGCCCTTCAGTCTTCCTGACTGCACTCCTGCTCCCTCTAGCTGGTCCCAGTGAATATTGCACTCTGTGCACATCTTTTCTTTCACTTCTCTCATCAGGGCTCTCATCAGCCTCCGCTGCATCACACAATCTACATGTTCAGTAATTTTGTTCCCTATGATGGTTTCTACCATTTTTCCCTGTACTGATGTTAGGCTCACCGGCCTGTAGTTTCCCTGATCACCCCTGGAAACCTTTTTAAAAATTGGCTTTACATTGGCCATCCTCCAATCTTCAGTTATTACAGATGATTTTAATGATAGTTCACAGTAGCAGGTCTGCAATCTCATATTTCAGTTGTTTCAACACCCTTGGATGTATACCATCCAGTCCAGGTGATTTGCTACTCTTCAGTTTATCAAATAGTTGTAATACATCTTCCTGGGGGATTGATATTTCTTTCAATTCTTCTGCAGTATCACCTTTAAATACCACTTCAGTCATGGGTAACATCCCTACATCTTTATTTATTTAACATTTTTTATACACCGCTTTTCAGATTCTCAAAGCGGTTTACATAGAACGTAACTTTGTTTACACAGAACGGTTCATTAGTAACAGACAGCAGAATAATTAACAACAACAATGACATCTTACAGCATTTGTAACTTTTTACATATGATACATTTTGGAACTACTTACAGGGTAATGGTTGCTTAAGTGTCGTGTTGTACTTTTTTGGTGAGTTGGCTTTTCAATGAATTTATGTGACTTCTGTGGTGTCGAAATGCTCTTCCTCAGTAAAGACCGAATCAAAGAATTCATTCAGTCTTTCTGCTATAGCCTTGTCCCCTCTTAGTGCCCCTTTTACCCCTCTGTCATCTAATGGTTCAACTGACTCTCTCACAGGTTTTTTGCTATGAATGTACTTGAAAAAGTCTTTATTATGCATTTTTGCTTCCACAGCAAGTTTCTTCTCAAATTCTCTCTTTGCCTGCCTTATCAATGCCTTGCATTTAACTTGCCAGTGCTTGTTTTCATCATTTGGCTCTTTTTCCCATTTCCTGAAACATGTTTTTTTGGCAACAACAGCCTCTCTGACCTCACCTTTAAACCATGCTGGCACTTCTTTGGACATCCTTCCACTTTTCTTAAAGCATGGAATACAGCTGGTCTGGGCTTCCAAGATAGTATTTTTAAACACCACCCATGCTTGATGTAAGTCTTTAACCTTTGCAACTGCTCGTTTTAGTTTTTTCTTAACTATTTTCCTCATTTTATGATAGTCTCCCTTTCAAAAGTTAAAAGGTAGTACTGTGGATTTCCTTACTATCCCTCCTCCACTAATTAAATCAAATGTGATCATGCTATGATCACTATTGCCAAGTGGCCCTAACACCCTTATCTCTTGCACTAGATCTGGTTTTCCACTAAGGACTAGGTCTAATAGGGCTTCCCCTCTGGTCGGTTCATGAACCAGCTGCTCCAAGAACCAGTCATTTATTTCATCTAGGAACTTTATCTCCCTAGCATGTCCTCCCGTGACACTGGCCCAGTCGATACCGGGGTAATTGAAATCACCCATTATTATTACTGTGCTGTAACTTTTGTTAGCTTCCTTGATTTCTTTGAGCATTTCATCATCCATTTGTTCATTCTGGCCAGGCGGTCGATAGTACACCCCCACTGCCATCGCCTTCCCCTTTTTACATGGAATTTCAATCCATAGAGATTCTACAGCAAATTTTGTTTCCTGCAAAACTTTAATCCTTTTTGACTCAATGCCCTCTCTAACATACAGCGCAACCCCTCCACCAATTTGATTAGCCCTATCATTACGATACAGTTTGTACCCAGGTATCACAGTTTCCCAATGGTTGTCTTCCTTCCACCATGTCTCTGAGATACCAATCATATCTAACTTCTCATTTAGTGCTATATATTCTAACTCTCCCATCTTATTTTTTAGACTTCTAGCATTTGCTTACAAGCACTTTAGAGACTGTATTTTATTCATATTAATCTGGCTATCGGTAGGCAGGGGTAATTTGGAATCTTTAAGCTTTGCCTGCTCCATACTCAAGGGCATTTGGGCTACTTTTGTCTTTATTGGAACCTCTCTGCTGATATGCCCTAACTTCATTCTTTTGATAGTATCCTTCAAGGATACATTGTTCCGAACCATGCACTCTTGGGCGACTGTCGGCTCTCCCCTATTATCTAGTTTAAAAGCTGTTCTATCTCCTTTTTAAAAGGTTAATGCCAGCAGCCTGGTTCCATTCCGGTTAAGGTGAAGCCCATCCTTTAAGAAGAGCTCCTTCTTTCCCCAGAATGTTCCCCAGTTCCTAACAAATCCAAAACGCTCATCCATCATCATCTCATCCACGCATTGAGACTCCGGAGCTCTGCTTGCCTTTTGGGTCCTCCGTGTGGAATGGGAAACATTTCAGAGAATGCTACCTTGGAAGTTCTGGATTTCAACTTCCTACCTAAAAGCCTAAATTTAGCCTCCAGAACCTCCCTACCATATTTTCCTATGTCATTTATACCGACATTTACCAAGACAGCAGACTCCTCCCCAGCACTATCTAAGACCTTGTCTAGGTGGCGCGTGAGGTCTGCTACTTTCCCATCAGGCAGGCATGTTATCAGGTGATCCTCATGTCCACCAGCCACCCATCTATCTCCATGCCTAATGATCAAATCACCACTCACTGTCTTACACGTAAGGGGCATATCTATGTGACATGTTCATCAGCTATTATCTTTACTCCCCATCCAGCAGCTCAAATATGACTTGCAGAAAGGTTGCCTTATTCCAGGTTAAATCACATAAAAATAATCCCCTATTCAGAGATAGATATAAACTACCCAAAAAAATCTCCAAAAAAGTCTGCTGATTTCATTCAATAGGAGAGGGGGTCATACGGTGGGATGATCTTCAATCCATGATTGGTTCTCCTTGTTGATGGACAATTTTTGCTGGCCAATAGTAAGAGGATGTTTCCTTCAGTGATTGGCTGTCGGAGTTGAACCGGCAGTATTTGAATGCAATGAGGCCCTTATTCGATCAGCAGTTTGGGGAAGATTAATGCCTGTTTGACCTACGTTGGAGCACTTGATACAGGGACTATCTTGTTCCGAAACGTGCACGGATTGAGTCGGGCTTCTTTTCTCAATTATTCAAGCTAAGTTGGCTTTTTAATTATATCTTTACTAAAGAACTGTTCTCTGAATAAAATGGATTGCATCTGTCCGGTGGGGTTTTGTAGCCAATCTTAACCTCCCTCGGTGTGATCCGACAAAAATATTGTTATCAAGGTTTCACTGGGGACTTTTAGGAGATTTTTTTGGGTAGTTATTATTCCAGGTTAAGGCAACCAGCCTTAGCGGGCATTAATATGCACACTGAGAAGTCTTACTGCCTATCCACTTAACACTTGCTAACTAGCTGCTAGCAACCTTTACACAGGATCACCTACTCCCCGCCCTGTCCTTTAACACATGTTGGGATCCTTAACAATGCCAGTTTGCACTCACAAACGGTGTGCCCTTAGCATCATTTAATAATGGCACCCCTTAGTTATCTTACTGTCCTGAGCATTCATTTTCTTAATTCTCCTTAATATTTTTGAAGAGTGTGGCACTGCACCCCGGCTAGGCGGTCGCCTAGTGGAGACAGCGTGCCATCTAATGTCTTGTATTTTGCAGAGATTCTAGGGCTAAGGCCTCTGGAGTGGTAGTTGTGTGCAAAAATGCCAACCAAGTGGTTTTAGAGGCAACACAGGAAAAATTTATTCATTTTTTTCTTTTGTAGTCAACACTTTGCAAACAAAACTGTTATGGAAGTTCCTGAACAGAACAGAGGATAATTTCTCCAACAAAAACTGTCACATAAACCGTGCTCCAACAATGCTATAAATGAGGTTGCTTCCTTCAGCTCTTTAACAGAAGATAACTTCTTTTCCCCAACAAGCCACAGTTGTAACTTATTGCTATTATCAAAGTCCAGCAAAGCCCTCAGCTTCTTTCAACTGCGTAGGGTTTTAAAAGTAAGGCTTCTTCTGCTTATCAGCATTACTAACAGAAAACTGCTGCTTTAAAACATTTTACTCCAGCATAAACATTTGTGGTAACTTTCAACCTTGAATAATTCTTTCTCTATCTCAGGCTCCCAGCACTCAGCATATCAGGTTAACTGGCTTCTGGTTTCTCTTTAGCTTTAAACCGTTGGCCTCCCCTTAGTCTGAAGCTATGCACAAGGAGCATTCCATTAAGGAATCAATGGAGTCCTGTTCCACTTCACAGGATTCCGTCTCCATATCTTCGCACTCAGAATCACATATCTTTGGGCTTGAGATTGGCTCAGAGTATTCAGGCCTAATTTCTTTTAAAAGCTTGAACACCTTTTCCCAATGAGCTTTTCGTCTCCCCCCTGGGTTTTCAGTATGGCTACCAGACTTTTTACCCTTTAATAAAACCCTTAAAGGTTCTGTCTGTTTCCTTTTACTTCTGGGAACATTCTTCCTGACAGGCTTCTTAAAAGATAAAACTTCTGCCTCAGAATCCTCTAGGGCTATTTCTGTATCTTGGCTGTATTCTTCAGCTCCCCCAGGTTTTTCCCTCCTACCTCCAAGCCTGGCTGCAAATCTCTCACAGCAGGGGCTCTTCTTTGAAGTAGCGTCCTCAGAATCAGAGCTGCTCTGGGAATCACTCTGGTGTCTGTTCCTAGACTCTCTCTGCTCTCCACCACTGAAGCTTTGGTCCTCTTCAGTTTGACTTAAGGATTCTCTTTCCAGCTTGCTTACAGCTAGCTTCCTCGGAAGGAGTGGGATTAGCCCTGCTCCTGGCTCTGTCCCAGCTGCTGCTGCTGAACCTGTTCCCATGTCCCAACTTGGACTTGTTCTCCAACCTGTTCCCGAACCTGTTCCTGTGTGTTTCTGTGAGCTTAAATGTATGCAAGCGTCCTCCCTCTCCTGGCTCCTCCCACAGGCATCTCCTATCCCTCCTCTGGTTTGCCATGGAGTCTGGGTGTGGTCTGAGACTAATAGCTCTGGAAGGGAGGGTTTTTCCACTACCTGCATTTTGAAACGTGTGTCTAGCTGAGCCCTTCCCCCACACAGAAGAAAAAGTTTCTTTTTTATCTGTTTTCCAGGGCTGAGCTGCAGCCTCATCACCACAGGAGGCATAACTCCCCTAGAAACCCTATTAGAGATTTATTTTCAACAAAATTTCTGCATCCCTAAAGGGAATACGACATTTCTCCCCATCAAGAGAAACCTCTACCTTGAGGAAGCACTGGCAGCTGTTACCCAGTTGTCAGAGACCATGATCCCATCCTGTACAAAAGTGCACGGTCTGATTAAATTCCAACAACTATGCCACCTACATCCTCTACCCACACCCTCAAAATTTTCTTGGCCCTACTCACTGGATTTCAATCTGCTTAAAGTTAAAAATGTCATTAGAATTTTTACAAGTACTGCTTTTACAACTCACCTGCCACAATATTAAATATTCCCTTTTAAAATCTTTTATTGCTTTGACAAAATACATACAGGAGTGGAGGAGTGGCCTAGTGGTTGGGGCAAAGTACTTCAGGCTGGAAGGTCAGGAGTTCAAATCCCACTAGAGGACAGCAACCTTGGACTGGAAGGACTGGGGTTTCTAGTCACACAGGTGCTCCTTGTGGCCTTGGGCAAGCCACTTAACCCTCCATAGCCCATGTTCCCTGTAAAATAGTTATCTCCAAGTTATAATGCCCTGTTCAATGTAATTTCAGTTTGTTCAATGTAAACCACACTGATGCAGAATAGCGCGGTATATAAGAGAATGTAAATAAATAAATAAAATAAAATAAGACATGAAGGGTTGGATAATTCAGCAAAGACACCTAGCGCAATTACACCGGATAGCCACTGGCGCTGAAAAAATGACCTGGCTATTCAATGCCGGGACAATATCCGGCCACCGGCATTGAATATCCGGGTGTGCCACACTGCCTCTGCTGAGGGTCAAAGGGGTGTGCAGCAGTTGTTGAATTGATGTGCATCTCCTAGGGGGAGAGAATAAAGTTCCCTCCTCAAGTCTTGCTGAGTACCTTCAAGTGCTGACCCCGTTGTATAACATCTATACCAAATCTCAGTAAGGTGACACTACAATTAAAGTATGTTAGGAACAAAGAAGAAAAATACATGCTGGCCGCACGTCGCCCAGGATAAAAAGTGCCTACCTGTAGCTTAAGCACTAGGACTAACAATGGTGGTTGCGATAGTGCAAGTGCTGCCGAAGCAGATAACATCCCTGCAACAGATAAAGGTCATGGTGAGCCTGTTCATCGACCCACTGTGGCAGGAGATAAACCACAGAAATTTATGAAAAAGTTAAGAGGATTAACTACAGTTAAGTGGAATTCTGCAGATAAAGAGGCGATAATGTACTGCTATATTTATGCTACAAACCCTATATTTAAATCAAGAGGGTATACACAGAGAATCTACCAAAAACTGGAAGAAAGAGGACATTTGCCATTAGAAAAACTGCAAAAAGTAACAGATGCAAATTTAAGATCTTTAATTTTGAAGATCAAAGAAAAGAAGTATGTGAATGATAACATCTTGAAGCAACTAAGGGATTCCGTGGACAAAGAAATACAGAGAGGAGGAGACTTAAGTGACAGAACCAAAAGAAAGGAAGACACAGAAAAGGAAAAGGAGGTTGAGTGGGAGATGGAATTGAGAGATTTGGAATTGCACGAGAGTGAGCTGAATAAAGGAAGGGTCAGCAAGTTAACTGAATTGGAGGAAACAAAGGAGGATGAAGAAAGGGAAGAGAAAGACCCAGAGGTGGAGGAATTCAAGATAGAATGTCTAGTCTATATGGAAAGAGATGAATATGCTGGGTTCCAAGCAAGGGAAAGATTACCCAAGCTAAATTTAACACCTAAAGCTAGAAGTATGATAATTAAGATGAATAAGGCCATATCCAGAAAAAAGGGACCATTTATTGACATCACCGGAATTAATTGAATACAATATTGTGCAGCTAAAATTATTACTGCAAGAATCTTACCATCTATAGTGCAAGGCCAGAAGAAAAAGAGAACAATAACAGTTCCTCCTTGGAAAAAGCGCATCAAACGAAAAATACAATCACTGCGTGCAGAGGTATCCCTGCTGGATGGGTATCTAAAAGGATTAAGATCATCAAAGATATTAAGGAAGATCCAAGATAGCAAGCTGAAACATGCTGCATTAACAGAAGAAGACCTGAAATTTATATGTTCCAACAATAAATTGAAAATAGCAGCAGAAGCGCAAACACTTCGAAGATATGAAGAAAACAGGAAAAAAAGATATCAGAATAAACTATTTAGAGAAAACCCAAAACAATTCTACAGGGAACTGGGGAAGCGTATTAATATGGTAAAAGCACCTCCAACCAAATCCGAAACTGAAACCTTCTGGTGAAAGCTACATGAGGACCCTATAAAGCACAATCACAAAGCAAAATGGTTACCCAGCATACAGAAGCATTTAGAAAAAATAAGCATCAAATATATGGAATGGCCTGTAGTAACAAAGGAAGAGTTGGAAAGCAGGTTAAAACGAGCTCCAAACTGGAAGAGCCCTGGCCCAGAGGAAGTAACCAATTTTTGGCTCAAATAATTATCACTCCACCAAGACCTGGCAAACTGCAAAAATCAATTGTTCAACCGACCTGATTTAACACCGCAATGGCTTACTTCAGGACGTATGTTTTTCCTTCCAAAGGGAGACCAACTAACATTCCTAAAAATTATAGACCAATAACCTGCTTACCTACAATCTATAAGCTGTTTACTACGATAGATGCAGATAGAATACACGATCACATCAAGCTCAATAACATCACAGCAATAGAGCAAAAGGGCAATAAGAGAGGAGCATATGAAACCAAAGACTAGTTGATGCTGAATAAGGCCATTATGGTCAGTGCTAAGAAAGGCAGAAATCTCAGTATAGCATGTTGATTATTAGAAAGCTTTTGACAGCATCCCACACTCTTGGATAATACATTGCCTTGAAATGTATAAAATAAATTCTGGTTTGATAGAGTATGTAAAGTTCACTATGAAAATGTGTCAATCCACACTTTTTTTGAGATATAAGGATGGTCAGTACATCATTCCTAACATTAAGATCCAGCAAGGAATATTTCAGGGAGATTCCCTGTCGCCACTCTGTTTTGTTTGGTGCTTAATCCAATGAGTGCTCTCATCAACTCTTTGGGGTATGGATTTAACCTGAATTCTAAAGATTGTACCAACCCAGAAGCAACTTCCCATCTGCTATTTGTAGATGATCTGAAACTCTACAGTTCCAGTGATCAACAATTAGCAGAGCAGCTTCATGTGGTGAAAAGCTTTTCTGACGACATCAGGATGACTTTTGGCCTTGACAAATGTGCTAAGGCAATTTTTTTCAGAGAAAAATTGAGCAAAACTGAAAACATCTCCCTTGCTGAGGGCTGTGATATCAAGAACAGGAAGGCGATTATAGGTATCTCAGAATAGAGGAATGAATGACACTCGAGCAGAAACTATTAAGAGAGAAGATCAATAAAGAACATTACAGAAGATTAAAACTGTTATTGAAAAGTGCTTTAACATCATGAAATAAGATACAAGCCATCAATCAGCTGGCAATTCCTGTATTCTCCTACAGTTTTGGGATTGTGGGGCTTAAAAAACTGGATGTGCGAACAAGAAAACTCCTCCATGCTCATGAAGTACTTTACAAGAATCAGTGTATGCCAAGATTGTACATCGCTAGAGCTGAAGGAGAGCTAGGACTTATAGAAATTGACTACACCTACAGAGCTACTATCATAGGCCTCCAAGCCTATCTGACAGCATCATTGGATCCAAATACACAAAAAGTGCTGAAATAGGAAAGTAAACATCCAGAATCTGACTCCATCGTCAAACCTGGACAAGCGTTCCGATGATTAGAAGGAATGAGCGAGAATCCACAGGTGTGCATGAGAAAGAAAGTAACAGAATTTGCAAAAAAAAAGAGAAAAAACTCTTCAACAGACGAGGAAAAACAAGTGGCAAATGCACAAATACAGTGGAAAATACAGTGTTACTCCAAGAATCTTTTGTCAATCAAGATCGGACACATGAATGGTTGAGGAAAGGTAGACTGAAACCAAAGGATGAAAGATTGATAGTTGCAGCCTAGGACAGCGGATTGTGGACAAGATGGTTTATGGCATGTATTGAAAAAACTGGCACAATAGACATATGCCGATTCTGTAAGAAAGAGCTGGAAACAGTGACTCACCTAATAGCAGGCTGTGAAGTTTTGATGGTGGAAAATTTCTATATGGAAAGGCACAACAAAGTAGCATGCCTCCTCCACTGGAAACTGAAAGTTTGCTGAGATTCATCAAGCCTACTGACTATTACCCGATGTTGCTCATCCATGTCGGCACAAATGATACTGCCAAGTATCCCTCTGAACATATCAAAAGTGACTTCATGGCTCTGGGACAGAGGGTGAAGCAGATAGCTGCGCAGGTGGTGTTCTGTTCAATCCTCCCTATTGAGGGTAAAGGCCAAGGCAGAGAATCTTACATCCTGGAGATGAATGCATGGCTGCATGGAGGGTGTCATCGAGAGCATTTTGGTTTCCTGGACCATGGGATGATGTTCCAAGGGCTGCAGAGCAGAGATGGCATCCATCTGACCAAGAAGGGTCGCCATGTCTTCAAAAGAAGACTGCCTAACCTACTGAAGAGGACTTTAAATTAGATTCACTGGGGATGGGTGACAAAAGCCCCCAAGTTTAATGTTTATTAAATACCTCTATAGAAATGGGTAAAAGGGGCAACATCTGGAAAACGGTGTGTATGAATGCCCGTAGCATGGGAAATAAGATCCCAGATGTTGAGGCTTTAATGGAAGTGGTTGACTTGGATTTAGTGGTGGTTATGGAGACATGGTTCAGAGACAACCATGACTGGGATGTAATTATACCAGGCTATACTTTCTTCATTTGCATAAAATATTTGCATAATGTTAATCTGACTCGATGGCACTTAACAACAACAAAAAAATGTGCCCTAACTTTTAGTAAACATGCCTCTTAATGAGTGTCTGGATAAAGAAAGACTACCAGATTTCTACATTACTTTACTCCTGTGCCAACTGCCAGGCACATTATTATTTTTTTTTTTTTAGTGCCGTCGAGTCAGTGCTAACTCCTAATGCCCCAGCTGCCTCTGGGTTTTCTTGGCAATGTATCACCGGAAGTAGACTGCCAGGCCTTATCTTCTGAGGCAATGAAGGATAAAGTGACTTGCCCAAGGTCACAAGGAATGCCAGTGGGAATTGAACCACTGATCTTCTGGGTACTAGGCACATTAAGAAGTACTATAAACATTGCTCATTTAGAACCCATAGCAAACCCGTCATATCATAACAAAGGGGTGGTGATTCGTCCAGTTCCTTCCTTTCTACAGAAGATGGTGTCTGTCTTTTATGGGGGAGGGGTAGCCTAGCGGTTAGGACACAGTACCTCAGGACAGAGGGCCAGGGGTTCAAGTCCCACCTGGGGATAGCAATCTCAGACCAGAGGGACTGGGGTTTCCAGTCCTATAGGCACTCCTTGTGGCCTTGGGCAAGTCACTTAACCCTACAATGCTTCAGGTACATATAGATTGTGAGCCCTTTGGGGACAAGGGAATGTATCCAATACCTGTTTGAAGTGATTACATAATGTAAACCGCTTTGATTGAAGGATAAGGCAGTGTAGAAAACTGGTTAAATAAATAAATCATAACAGCATTACCAGGACTCACAAAGCATCAAACCCTACCTATCAAAAGGCAGCACTGCAAATATTAAACCATTACATCTCAGAGAATACCAAAACATCTCCTACTGGGGTAAAAGAACAAGTGGCACTGTCAAATAGAAACTACATGAACAGAATACCTCAGCTCAGTTACACATGCAGAACATAGACTGTCACCAAACCAAGAACAAGGGATCACCATTTAGAAATAGGAAGACAATAATCAAACTGGGAACCCCAAAAGCCAAACTTGGTATGTACAACAACACTGGAGAAATAAAACTATAAATTCATTTCCTCTTGTACTAAATAAAATGCAAAGATGTTAGCGATGCACATTTCCCAGAGTTGACATATTCTAGTTAATAAATTCAAAATAAAAAAGTATTTTTTTACCTTTTGTTGTTTGAGCATTTTATTTTTCAGTTGCAATTGCTCCATTCACATTCTTCTGATTTCTTTGTGTCTTCTGCTAACTCTCCATTGTCTGCTGTCCATTTGTCCTTTCCCTCTCCTAGTTTTTTCCATTCTCTCTCTACATCTGCTTTAACATACTGATCTTTCCTCTATTTCTTTCTGCATTCCTTTTTCATCCACTCAAATTTCACCCTTCCATCCTTAATCCCCCATTTACTCTCCCAATACGCGGCCAATCTTCCCTCCCACACAAAATATCTTTTCCCTTCTCCATCCTCACTCCCCCAGTCCCATCCCCTTCCAGTCCCATTCTCCCATCCCTCGCATCAGCCCATTTCCAGTCCATGCCCCCCCATCAGCCCATTTCCAATCCTAGCCCCCCATCAGCCATTTCCAGTCCTATCTTAGCCCTCCCTTCCCACTCCAAAGAGCCCAGGGAGACCTGAAGCCCCAGCTCACCTCTGCACAGCACCGGAGTGAAGAGCGGCGTGTTTCTTTACTCCAGTAGCTGTATTCTCGTGAAGTGCCTGAGGACCAGGAAACAGGAAATGCCCTTTAACCTTTCCTGGCCCTCAGCGTGCTTCACAAGAATACAGCTACCAGAGTGAAGAAATGCGCCACTCTTCACTCTGGCGCTGTGCAAAGGTGAGTCGGTGCTCCAGGTCTCCTCAGCTCTCTCTAAAGCCGGCCCTTTAAACGGAACACATGTGCGGAATGAAGTTCGTACATGGTCCCCTGAAGCATGGGGCCCTGTGCAATAACATTCTCGCAAAATGGACAGGCCAGCCCTGCCTCCACGCCAGACAATCAGGAGGAGTTCTGGCAGCGGTTTCTGCTGCCATTCAAGATCAGGCACGAGTGCTCGGCAAGATGGAAAGCACTACTGTGGCCAATGAGAAGGCTTCATTTGCTTTTGCTCTGCAGCATCTAGACTAATACAAAGTAACCCCTTAGGTCCGGACACTGCAATCACACAAAAAAACCAAACCTAAAAAACATGCGACCCACCTTAATAAACTTTTTTTGCCGGAGCTACACCGTAGGAAGGTCGAAATGGAAAACGACCTCCTCCAAGCGGGCAACTACTTTTTCTCAAGTAAGGTTCTTCACCAAAAACTTTAATTTTTCAAAACCTAATTAATGATAAAATCTACTTATCTCAGTTCATCACGTTCAATCAAATGCTGGTATGTACAGTCCAAATGCACGACGCGCACGTTTCAGGCTCCTATGCCCTGTATCAAGTGCAAATCCCAGAGAACATATACAGCAACCAAAAAACGCCGTCAGAGCAGCTATGGTCTAAATTCCTAATGGCCGATCACCATTTTTAAAGGAAGAACCCTCCAATACAATAGCAGAGAAAACCCCACATGACGGGGAATCCCTGCCATGATTGGATAACAGAGCTTTGACGACATCTCATTCACAAAAGACTTTGCCAGTCAATCTCCCGATTCATACCTCCTGGTTCAACAGTATCTAGGAGGAAAATCCATCGTTGTTCAAGACGTTGTAGACGATCTTCCCTGTGTCCCCCTCTAGGATCTAGAGGAACATGGTCTATTACAGACCAGCGAAGCTGATTAAATTGATGAGACACAGCCAAACAATGAGATACCATGGGAGCAGATTCAACACCACAGTGATGTCGCGAAGCATGTTCCATAAGACGTCGTTTAAAAGGTCTAGTAGTGCGACCTATATATAGCAAAGGGCAAGGGCATACAATCATATATACTACAAAAGTAGAATTACAGGTTGTGTCCCATCGCCGATGAAATACCTGACTAGTTATAGGATGACACCATTCAATACCTTCAATTGTAGATTCACAATAACTACATGCATGACAAGCCATATGACCAGATGTAGGTAGCTGATAGATTAAACGATCCTTTTGTAGAGACGTTTGAACCAAACGATCACCTAAACTTCGACCTCTAGAAAAAGCGATCCGTAGAGGTCCTTGAAAACAATCATGAAGCTGCAAAATCCCCCAATGAGATTTTAAAATATGTAGAACTTGAGAGCTACGATCTGTATAAGGTAATACACCAGTGATCACTTTATCATCAATTGACTTTGTAGAGTGGCTATTGGATCCTGCTTACTCTATTGGCGCTCAAACTCTTCCATGTATAAGTTGGCAATAGAGGGGGCGCAGGTGGCACCCATTGCCACCCCGGACAATTGATGATAAAGATTCCCCTCGAACCCAAAATAATTTTCATATAAGATTAACTTAGATAGTTCTCCCAAAAATTCTTGTACCTTTGAAGATAAGTCACCTCTGTCTTGCAATACCTTCATGATGATGTTATTGGCTGACTGTTGCGGTATGCTGGTGTATAGTGCAGTAACATCTAGTGTTACCAATTTTATATCATGAATTTTCGACAGCCCGGCATGTTGAGACAGCAATTGTAGAAAATGTGTTGAGTCTCGTACGTATGAAGTCATCTGAGACACCATCGGACGGAGAAAAGAATCTAAATAAACTGACAATGGTTCCAATATAGAACCTCTCGTAGCCACTATTGGTCGATTTAACATCTGAAGCTATACATGATAAATTGATTTCTGAGAAAGAACGTCGATTTTTAAACCCACCATACCCTACAATATCTAAATTCTATATTGTTCCAAAAATACACAAACGGCTTATTCATCCTCCGGGTCGACCAATAGTGGCTACGAGAGGTTCTATATTGGAACCATTGTCAGTTTATTTAGATTCTTTTCTCCGTCCGATGGTGTCTCAGATGACTTCATACGTACGAGACTCAACACATTTTCTACAATTGCTGTCTCAACATGCTGGGCTGTCGAAAATTCATGATATAAAATTGGTAACACTAGATGTTACTGCACTATACACCAGCATACCGCAACAGTCAGCCAATAACATC
Organism: Ichthyophis bannanicus; assembly: GCA_033557465.1. NCBI lineage: Eukaryota > Metazoa > Chordata > Amphibia > Gymnophiona > Ichthyophiidae > Ichthyophis > Ichthyophis bannanicus. The sequence goes on along the minus strand of CM066031.1, from coordinate 923,320,381 downwards.
ATCATGAAGGTATTGCAAGACAGAGGTGACTTATCTTCAAAGGTACAAGAATTTTTGGGAGAACTATCTAAGTTAATCTTATATGAAAATTATTTTGGGTTCGAGGGGAATCTTTATCATCAATTGTCCGGGGTGGCAATGGGTGCCACCTGCGCCCCCTCTATTGCCAACTTATACATGGAAGAGTTTGAGCGCCAATGGATCTATACCGAGCCTCCGAATTTCCACATTAAATGTTGGTGGCGTTATATAGACGATGTTTTCATGTTTTGGCAAGGCATAGAATCAGACCTGATAGTATTTACAACTTGGCTCAATAATAGAGACCCCAATATAACTTTTACATACGAATGGGACACTGCTCGTATTTCATATTTGGATGTTTGGGTAACTAAAGGAGATGGAATTTGGAATACATCGGTTTTTTGCAAACCTACCGATCGTAATTCTTTGCTACATTATTCGAGTGCACATCCTGTCAATTTAAAAAATGGACTTCCATTTTCACAATTTTTGCGTTATCGGCGAAATTGTTCAGACACTTCAGAATATAAGAAACAAGCAAAGAGCCTTAAAAAGAAATTTTACGATCGTGGTTATCCGCAGGCTGTTATTTCTCGGGCATATAAACATGCCCTTTATAATCACAGAGAAACTTTACTTACTACTTCCCCTCAAAAAACCAACATTGATGAGACAAATGTCAATTTAATAACAGCTTATTCACCTTTTAGTTATCAAATACAAAGTATTTTGAAATGCCATAGTAATGTATTGAAACATGTAAAAGGATTGGAAGATAAACATGTTAGATGTGTATGGAAACGACAACGTAATCTCAAAGAAATACTTAGCCCTACTGAATTGCGATCGCCGGGGTTTGGTAATACTACATCTAACTCAGGTCATTTAAAATGTGCTGGATGCAATATATGCCCGGTCACTTTGGAAACAGGCTTGTTTACCTATGGGGGACATACTTATCAACTAACAGGATTTACTAATTGCCAATCTACTTATGTAGTATATGGAATATTTTGCCCGTGTTCATTATTATATGTGGGAAAAACAACACGTTCATTGAAAACCCGAATGCAGGAGCACCGCAGTAGATTAAAATGTCAGCGAAAAGAAGCACCGATGGTTGAACACTGTCTCCAATATCACCACAGTTTTGAGGAGCTTCGATGCTTTAGTATTGAACAAGTTTTGAAGGGGACGCATGGTCGGACTAGAGAACAACAACTTCTCTATCGTGAACAACGATGGATATTTTCCTTGCCCACAGTCTCACCAAAAGGGTTAAATGCACAGGTAGATTGGCACTTATGTAATTGAAAAAACGAGGTCGAGAATGACTGGTAGGCATAGGAGAGACAAGCTCCTCCCAGGGGTCCCGGTATTTAAATGAGAAAACGATACTAATCCGCATGCGCGGCGTTATTTGGACATCACAGAAGATTTCTAATGTCAGTTGAAGCACTTAAGCGCAGGCTGCTAAAAAGAAGCAAAGTTAAAATAAGCTATTGAAATTTTGATCTGCCCTTGATGACTAAATGTAATATTTTTAAGAGTTCAGTAGGAGGTTATTTGTATAAATAACATATCATGTTTTTAGCTCGTGCAGATATAAATTGAATGAAAGCTGGAAGTCTTATCTCTTTGAAGAACGAAACTGTGTCTAGTTACAAAATGAGTGGATAAAGACAGCAAGATTCCCCTGAAGAAACAAAGAGTGAAACGAGTGAGCGCTTCACGGTTAGACGTCGGGACTTTCTGAGACTATCTTTTGGAAACGAAACCATCTGTGAAGTTTCTTCTATTTGGACACCTTTTGGAGTCTCTTATAAGCTGCAACAGATAAGCACAGTCTTTTCTACTTTAAAAATGAAAGTGCCTAAGATGGCACATTAATGAATTCAGTTTGATGGACTGTGGAGAGAAACATCGAGTCCTATAATATAAGGCGTTGAGAGTTAAAAGCATTATCATCAATAGAACATTTTATTAGTAAGTATAGATAAGCTATTAGTAAATAACTAAGGTTATAGATTTTATTGAAAAGTTCAAATATAACAAAATACCAACCAAAAAATTTTTTTTCAAAAGATAAAAAAAATATATAAAAATAAATCCACACAATGCATTAAGAATAGAGGTCGTTGATGTTGTAGAAGGCATTGTCATTCCAGCAAGTCTGGCTGATTTCACGCCTCATATAATTCTGAGACCTCTTTTGCATATGGTGGATAGGCTTAGATATAGTACTAAATAGCTACTGAACTCAAGGTTAATTGTTGAGCTGATAAACACATTTTCATGGAATTAGTTTAGAACATAATGCGATATCCCGAATCCCGCTGCCTCTCAAGTCAAACTGGTCCCCTCCGGGTCCCTTACATCCGGGTTTGGAAATTTTTAAACAATTAGTTTTAAAAGACGTACAACTTTTACAACAGTCTAAAACATCAGTTTATCACGCTCTCACATATTCTGAGAATCAAGCATTGCGTTCTTTGAAACATCGCATGGATACTGTGATTAAGCGGGCAGATAAGGGAGGGGCTGTGGTAATTTTGAACCGGGAAGATTATTTAAGTGAAGCATTACGTCAATTGGGTGATACCACTACATATGAGAGATTATATGAAGATCCGGGGAATCTATTACAAGTTCATATAAAAGATTTGACAACATCAGCGTTGTTGAATAAATTGATTTCTAAGAAAGAATTTAATTATTTGAACGTTATATCTCCTTCAGTGGCTAAGTTTTATCTTGTGCCAAAAATACACAAAAATTTAGTCCGACCCCCCAGTAGACCTATTGTATCTACCAGGGGTAGTCTGCTTGAGCCACTATCCACTTTTGTGGATTCATTCTTATGGCCATTGCTACCAAAGATCCCTGCATATTTGAGAGATACCACCAGTTTCTTATGTACTTTGCGGGACCTTGATAGTTGGGCAGACAACACTGATGTCATTCTTGTCACGATGGACATAGTTTCACTTTACACCAATATCCCTCAAAGGGCGGCTTTGGAAGTAGTGCGAGCTACGTTATTGACTAGAGGGGACCTCTCTGAGCACATGACAGGATTTCTAATGGAGCTAGCACATCTAGCTATATATGATAACTATTTTTCTTTCGAGGGAGAACTCTTTAAGCAGATATCGGGAGTGGCTATGGGAGCCTCCTGTGCCCCTTCGATAGCTAATTTTTATATGGCAGGTTTTGAAGATCGTTGGCTAGGCAGCTCCCCATATGTCTCTAATACCATAATCTGGAAGAGATACATAGACGATGTCTTTTTGCTTTGGCAGGGGTCAGAAAGGGAGTTGCTTTCATTTTTTCAATGGGTTAATCAGTTAGATGATAATATCAAATTTACATTTTCTTATCATAGAAATTCGATGACTTACCTTGACGTTAACATCACCAGAAGGAGGGGGCAATGGGTGACGTCTATATTTAGGAAACCTACTGATAGAAACACGCTCCTCCATTATCACAGTGCGCACCCTAGACCACTGAAAGAGGGCCTTCCATTCTCACAGTTCCTTCGATTTCGTAGGAACTGTTCGAGTGATAATGAGTTTAAATTACAGTCACGACAGTTGATGGCAAATTTTCTTGAGAGAGGCTATCCATGTCAGGTAGTTAAACGAGCATATCGTAGAGCTCTTTATAATAGAAATTTGCTTCTTACTCCGTCAAACCATAGGAAGAGTGATGATGTTGATAGTGTGAATTTAATAACGAAATTTTCCCCACTAAGCCGAGATATTCAACGTAGTCTACAAAGACATAAAAATGTATTGACAACAGTACCGGGTTTAGCGGAGAAGAAATTACGGTGCGTTTGGCAAAGGCACCGTAATTTGAAGGAACATTTGAGCCCCACGGTTTTACCTAGATTAGAAGTAGAAATAGGGGAGAAAGGGCATAGACACTGCGGGTCCTGTGATATATGTGCAATCACCTTGGAAACAACAATGTTTACACACCATCATATAGATTATACTTTATCGTCTTTAACGACGTGTGATTCCATGGGGGTAGTACATGCAGTGAAGTGCCCGTGCGGTCTCCTTTACATAGGTAAGATGTTACGCTCCTTTCGGGTGCGTATGAGAGAACACAGGAATAAATTAAGGTGTAGAACATTGGCAGCCCCCTTAGTTCAGCACTGCCTCGATGAGGGACATTGTTTTGAACAATTGTTGTGTTTCTGTATTGATAAGGTTGAACATGGTAATGGGGGCAAAACTCATGATCAAGTCTTGATTCAGAGAGAACAGAGATGGATTCATAAATTGGATACAGTTATATCCAATGGGTTAAATGCAATGATAGAATGGTCGGCATGTATGTGATTATAACTCTTTGGGATCTCTTGATATTTTTTAGAAGACTTGGGGTTTTGGAATGTAGTTAATGGAGTTCTTGAGGGTTATGTTGTGGTTGGAAGTCATAGTGGGGATATTTTATCAGTTCGCGGTGATTAGCCCCATGAGATGAGTTTTGGAGCTTAGAGCCGGGATAATAGGGAGGAGCTAGCCACGTCGCAATGTGCTCCGCCTTTAAACATGACTCTGATAGTCGCAGACCACATGCGCGGCGTCTTTTCGCTTTTGCGAGTTGAAAACTTTTTGTGAGAAAACAGAGGAGATACTCTGTCCCAGACGCGGGCAGAATTTTCGTGAGTATTTATACCTTTTGGTCTTGTTAGTTATACATGGTTTTGGAAGAAATTAGGATAGTGGTGAGTTGGGAATGATTCTCTGTTTTATTCTGTTTGTTTGTAGGATCCATAATTGATCCCCTGAAGAACCCTAATAGGAGAAACGCTACGAAGGCACTGGGGGAAAGCGTCGGGATCATTTGATAGTGTTATTAAGAATTCAGCCATAAGTATTAGCGTTCATGGACTATTGATATGGTGAACCATCTGAGTTATATGAAAGTTATCACATCATATTGTTAAGCCATATTAATGAGAAGAACCACGGGGTTAAGATTACACTCACTAAACTTATGTGCTTTAGTTTGCTACCGTGGAGGTCGTTGATGCGATCAAGCACATACATTTCTACATTGACGTTTAAGTCTATGGAATTGGTGCTACAGTGAGTCTGAGACCTCCCGGTAGATTTTGAGTAAAAAGTTACACTGTTGAATATGGAAAAGGAAGAGTACTAATTTATGGGAATTTTTCCCTGTATGTTTTGTTGAACGTAATAGTGCTGTTTTGACGTGGGTATTGACAATGCCTACCAGTTCCAAAACAGGCATCAGGGGGAAAGGAGCTGTCGATATAAGGTTGAGGATGGGCATAGACTCTAATGGTGTCAGCCTTGATTCTGAAGTCGATTGCTGCACTGCCGAGGCCATTGATACCAAAGCTATGTGTGCTGCCAAGCTCCTCTCGATAGCCAGAATGCGCTGGTCGAGGGAGGAGGCCAATGCCTGGGTGGCATCATGCATAGGGCTTTCAGCCACTGTCCTAGAGCATGGAACCAGTATCTCTCCTGAAGTCGAGGTCCTGGAGCCCCTGTTGAGATTTGGAGGACTGGTCCTCCCACCGGGGAATATGGCAGGCTGATCCGCATTGGATGCACCTTTCGGTGAATCATGATGACGAATGAAGGGACTTACCTCAAGGATTGGTATCGAGCTTTGATGCCGATGACTTAGTCTTAGTTTTATGCTTGAACTGTGAGGAGACCTGAGAACCAAGAGCAGAGGCTGACATCCTCAAAGATGCTGAAGCCACTGAAATCGAGTCCAGGGAAAACAGGGATCCATACTAGAAACAAGACGGCAGAAAAAGACCACATGGCCTATCTAGTCTGCCCTTGCAAATTTATTTTATTTATTTATTTAGCTGTATTTATATCCCGCTTTTCACCGGGTCAAAGCGGTCAATTGGGAGATACATTTAACACGAGGGGATATGACACACATACGCTAATACTTACAGGGAACATGGGCAATGGAGGGTTAAGTGGCTTGCCCAAGACCACAAGGAGTGCCTATAGGACTAGAAATCCCAGTCCCTCCAGCCTGAGATTGCTGTCCCCAGGTGGGACTTGAACCCCCGGCCCTCCGGCCTGAAGTACCTTGTCCTAACCACTAGGCCACTCCTCCTCAACTACAATAGTCCCCTTTTTACCTTTAGAGATCCTCTGTGTTTGTCCCATGCTTTTTTGAATTCAGATACTGTCCGCGTGTCCACCACATCCACTGGAAGACTATTCCACGCATCTACTATTCTTTCCATAAAAAAATATTTCCGCATATTACCCCTGAGTCTATCCCTCTCCTGGGTCTATTCATTCTCATCCTATGTCTCCTCGTAGCAGGGCTTGCCTTCAATTGAAAGAGACCCTCCTGTGCATTTATGCCATAGAGGTATTTAAATGTTTCTACCATATTGCCCCATCCCGCCTCTCCTCTAAAGTATATATATTAAGATCTTTGAGTCTGTCCTCTTTATCTTTATTGTCATTTGATATACCGCCCTAGGCAGCAAGGCGTCAGAGCAGTTTACTTATGCTTCATAACGAAGACCACTTATTATTTTAGTAGCCACCCTCTGCACCGACGACAATCTGCTTATATCCTTCTGAAGGTGCAGTCTCCAGACTTGAACACAATACTCCAAATAAGGTTGCACATTTTTTCTGCTGGCTATTCCTCTCCCGATACACCCAAGCATCCTTCTGTTTTTCGCAGTCACCTTTTCTACCTGTTTAGCTACTTTAAGATCGTCAGACACAATCACACCCAGGTCCTGCTCTTCTTTTGTGGAAGGAAGTACCTCACCCCCTATACTGTACTGCTCCTTTGGATTTTTGCAGCCTAAATGCAGGACCCTGCAATTTTTAGCATTAAATTTCAGCTGCCATTTTCTAGATCGTTCTTCAAGTTTAACTAGATTCCTCCTCATGTTGTTGACCCCTTCCTGTGTGTCTACTCTATTGCAGAAGTTGGTATCATCTGCAAACAAGCAAACCTTACCAGACAGTCTTTCCGCAATATCACTAACAAAGATATTGAACAGAATCGGACCTGTGGCACACCACTAGTAACCTCCTCCTCCTCAGAGCGAGCTCCATTTACCTGTAACTTTGTTGCCTCCCACTCAACCAATTTCTAACCCAATCAGTAATTTTAGGGTCCATTCCTAGAGTGCTCAGTTTGTTTATAAGTCACCTGTGTAGAACGATGTCAAAGACTTTACTGAAATCTAAATACATTACATCTAGAGCTCTCCCTCAGACTAACTCCCTGGTTACCTAAAGAAATCTAACAGATTTGTCTGATAAGACCCGCCTCTGATGAATTCATGCTGCCTCGGATCTTGCAATCCATTGGACTCCAGAAACATCATTATTCTCTCCTTTAGTAGTGTTTCCAATAATTTACTAACCACAGATTAGACTAACTGACCTGTATTTCTGAATGTCATCTTTATGTCCGCTTTCGTGTAAAGGGATCACACGTGTCTCTCTCCATTCCTCTGGCACCACTCTTGATTCCAAAGAGACATTGAAACGGTCAGACAGTGGAGCCGCTAGAACATCCCCAAGTTCCCTCAGTATTCATGGATGAATCCCATTTGGACCCATGGTTTGTCTACTTTTAATTTAGCTAGTTCCTCTCAAACACAATCTTCTGAAAATCGTTTGAGATTACCATCATTTCTGTTGCTATTTGTGGGTGTTTTCTGAGGTCCTGCTCCAGGCCCTTCATCTGTGAACACAGAACAGAAATATTTAAGCAATTGTGCTTTATTCTTATCAGTTTCTGCATATTCCTCCCCTGCACCCTTGAATCTGACAATACCACTTTTGCCCTTCCTCCTTTCACTAACATATCTGAAAAATGTCTTATCCCTGCATTTTGTATCTTTGTTTTCCTGACTACTTTGCTAGCTTCTATAAGTTTCTCCAAATATAGATGCCTGTCTTTGTCTCTCTGTAATCTCTTGTATTTCTGAAGGCTTCCCTCTTCTTCTAAACCTTCTCAGCTACTTCTTTTGAGAACCATAGCAGCCTCCTTTTCCTTTTACATTTATTCACCTTTCTAACAAAAAAGGTTTGTTGCCTTCAAAATATTCCCATTCAGTTTTGCCCACTGTTTTTCTACTTCCCCCAGCTGTTCCCATCCCACTAACGACTCTCTGAGATATTGTCCCATCTTTGCAAAGTTAGTTTTCCTAAAGTCTAAGGAAAACTAACTGTCTGGCCCTGTTCTATAGGCCTCGTTTTGTCATTTGTTGGCACAAAGGACAATCATTTGGTTGATGGTCTTGGCCCAAACATTTCCAACACCAGTCATGTTTGTCAGTGATCGAAATTGTACCAGAGAACTTGGTACATTTTTTAAAGCCACTGACATGTTTTTCTATCGTGAAAGAAAAAAGTAGACCAAGGCTTAGTTGGTGATGAAACCACCAAAAAATAAAAAAGATAAAATAAACTAAGAAAAAAATATCGGGGCCGGTTTCTGGGAAGGTACCGGCATTGACAGACAGGCAAAGCACAGAATTTAAACAAAACAAAACAAAAAAAACCCAATGCCAATCTTTATTAAGACACCAGAGTCTTGAAGTACTAGAAAAAGTGACTGCTACTTCTGGAGAGAGATCTGCAATTGTGAGTACATACTTCTGGGAATTTTCTGAAAGGACTTCTTTGTATTAAAGCTAATTAATCTGTGAACCCAGTGTTTTTGTTAAATCAGTCAGGGCCTAGTAGCAGCAGTTTAAGTTTAAATTTAAAACACAGAAGAGAACTTTCTGGTTACATTTCATACCCAGCAGAGAGCTTGTAGTTTAAATTTAATAGTCACTCAGGGCCTAGTATCAGCAAAGTACTTTTAGTTTAAATTTAAAACACATAAGAGAGCTTCCTGGTTAAATTTGGAACCCAGAAGAGAGCTTGTAGTTTAAATTTCATAATAAATCAGAGCCTAGCAGCAGCAAAGAGCTGTAATTTAAATCAAATCAGAATATAACTTAGTATAAAACGCAAAACAGGGTCAGTACTCTTTGAGCAACAAATAAAGTCTTCTAGAGACCTTTACAAAGAGGTCTTCTACCTAGGGGGCAAGAGACCTGTGAAACTTTTTCAATAGGTGTTAACACCAGGTGGCAGGTCAAAAGACTATTTTGAAAGACTCCTTCTATCCAAGCAAGGACTGTTAATCACCCAGGAAGTTGGTCACAGCTTACCTCAGCAGCACAGGACAGGGTACTGTGTAACAGCCCTCTTTTAATAAGTGTTATTTCCCTGGGATAATTGTAGCTTTATAGGTACTTACACATCTTAAAGGAAAGGAGGTGCTCTCAGGTGAAGCTCGTTATTAAAATCAGTCATAAACTAAGGACCTGAGACTAATTAAGCTTCAGGTGAAAGAGTAGTTACTCACCTGTAACAGGTGTTCTCCAGGAGCAGCAGGAATCAGTCCTCACTTATGGGTGATGTCGGCGCCGACGGAGCCCTCGCAGAGCAATTTTCCCCAGCTTTCGCAGAAAGCCTTTGGGAATTGCAGCGCGCATGCGCGGTCCTCTTCCCGCCCAGGGATGCCATCTTGCTCAGTCTGATGACATAGCGGAAAGACAGCAAAAAAGTTAGCAAAGCTATGCAATAAAAATGACTGCAACTCCAAGGGGAGGAGGGAGGGTAGTGAGGACTGATTCCTGCTGCTCCTGGAGAACACCTGTTACAGGTGAGTAACTACTCTTTCTCCAGGACCAAGCAGGAAGTCAGTCCTCACTTATGGGACTCCCAAGCTTAAGGCTACCGGAGACCTCAAGCCTAAAGAGCTCCCCCAAGCTCAACAGTACAGAGGGAGGAATCTTCTCTGAATACGAATCCGGCCGGTAGCCCAACACCAGGGCCAGAGGGTAGGAGTTGCCTAAACCTCAAAGAGATTGTGGAGGACTGCCTGACCGAAAGCACTGTCCCTGCGGGACTCCTTCTCCAGGCAGTAATGAGCCGCAAAGGTCTGGCTTGTAGACCAAGTAGCGGCCCGGCAGATGTCTGCCAATGGAACAGAGCGAAGATGAGCCACGGATGCAGCCTTCGCCCGGACACGATGAGCCGTGACGCGACTCTCCAAGGAGAGGCCGGCTGCCCCGTCGGCCCAGGCGATACAGTTGGCCACCCAGGTGGACAGGGTATGTTTGGAGACAGGTACCCCCAACCGATTGGGGTCAAAAGATACGAAAAGCTGGACAGATTTCCTATGCTCTCGTGTACGATCAAGGTAGAAGGACAAGGCTCTCCGACAGTCCAGGGTATGCAGAACAGACTCCGCTCGGCTGGTATGCGGCCTGGGAAAGAAGGTCGGAAGAACCACCTCCTGGTTGATGTGAAAGTGGGAGACCACCTTTGGAAGAAACTTAGGGTGGGTCCTTAGGACTACCCTATTCCTGTAGAACCTAGTGTACGGGGGCTCCGACACTAGGGCTTGTAGCTCACTTACGCGCCTCGCGGAAGTAAGGGCTACCAAGAAGAGAGTTTTCCAGGAGAGGAAACGAAGAGGGCAGGTAGCCATGGGTTCAAAAGGTGGACAGGTAAGCCTTTGCAGAACCACATTGAGGTCCCAGTCAGGGGCTGGAGGGCGCAACGGAGGTTTGAGCAGAAGGAGGCCTCTAAGAAAACGCGCCACCAAGGGGTGCGAGGAAAGAGGCTGGCCTTCCACCGGAGAATGGTGCGCGGAGAGAGCACTGAGGTGGACTCTGACAGAGTTGGATTTGAGGCCTAGATCGGAGAGGTGAAGCAAATACTGCAGTACCACCGATACTAAACAGGCGAAGGGGTCCTCAGATCGCTGAGCACACCAGACCGAGAAGCGACGCCATTTAAGGGCGTTAAGACTTCCGGGTGGAAGGACGCCGAGACGCTAGGACGACGGCTTCCACCTCCGGGGGTAGCAGAAGCGGAGCTAGGACTACCCTTTCAGCAGCCAGGCCATCAAGTGCAGGGCCCGGAGGTTGGGGTGCAGGAGAGTACCCTGATCCTGGGTCAGGAGATCGGGCCGAAACCCCAGAGGAAGAGGGGTGTCCACTGCTAGCTGTAGAAGCAGAGGGAACCACGGTTGTCTCGGCCACCGGGGCACTACCAGGATCACGGAGGCCCTGTCCTGGACAACTTTGAACAATGTCTGGGACACAAGTGGTGTGGGAGGGAAGGCATACAGCAGACCCATGGACCACGAGATGAGGAAAGCATCCGGCGCTACTCTGAGCGGATGCGGGTGCCGGGAGCAGAACCTGGGAAGCTGCCGGTTCAGGGGACTGGCAAAGAGATCCACGGTGGGAGAGCCCCACCGGCGGAAGAGCTGTTGGACCACTGCGGGGTTCAACCTCCATTTGTGCGGCTGCAGAATCCGGCTCAGTATGTCCGCCAGGCAATTGTCCTGCCCTGGCAGGTAAACCGCCTTGAGGAGGATGTCGTGACCGACTGCCCAGGAGCACAGTCTCCGAGCCTCCTGGCATAGAAGGAGGGAGCCCGTGCCCCCCTGTTTGTTCACGTAGAACATTGCAACCTGATTGTCCGTCTGCACCAGTACGGACTGACAAAACGTGAGGTGAGAGAAGGCCCGCAGAGCTAGGCGGATCGCCCGGAGCTCCAGGAAGTTTATCTGCTGGGTGGCTTCCCAAGGTGTCCAGAGGCCTTGAGTGCATGTCCCTTGACAATGCGCCCCCCATCCCAGGAGAGAGGCATCTGTCGTGAGCACCTGGGACGGTGGGGGAGACTGAAAGGTCATGCCGAGCACCAGGTTGGGCAAGTGAAGCCACCATTGCAGGGAGGAGACCAGATGGTCGGAAATCTGTATCAGGTCCGACAGCCTCCCTGTGGCCTGATGCCATTGAGTGCAAAGGCTCCACTGAGCAGGTCTCATATGTAGACGGGCATTCGGGGTGACATGGACCGTGGAGAACATGTGCCCGAGCAGCTGCAGGAACTGTCTGGCAGGGACCGGCGACATGCTGTTGAACCTGCCAGCTAGGGCTATGAGCCTGTTGGCCCATTCCAGAGGCAAGAAGGCACGAGCCTGCAAAGTGTCCAGCCGTGCCCCTATGAACTCGAGATCCTGAGAGGGGAGCAAAGCGGACTTTTCGAAGTTTATGACGAAGCCCAAGTGCTGATGCAGAGCCACTGTGCGTTGAGTGGCCCGAGTAACCTCTGGAGCAGACGATGCCTGGATGAGCCAGTCGTCCAGGTATGGAAAGACGAAGAGGCCTTGAAGCCTCAGGAAGGCTGCCACCACTGCCAGGCACTTCGTGAACACCCTGGGAGCGGAGGACAGTCCAAAGGGCAGTACGCGGTACTGATGATAATGATTCCCTGCCACCACAAATCTTAGATATTGCCGGTGGTCCGGATGAATAAGGATGTGTGTATAAGCATCCTTTAGATCCAAGGAGCATAGCCAATCTCCCTGCTGGAGGTAGGGCAGTAGGGTTCCAAGGGTAAGCATCTTGAACTTTTCCCGCTGCAGGAACTTGTTGAGGTTGCATAGGTCCAGAATGGGTCTGAGGCCTACTGTTCCTCTTTGGAATCAGGAAGCATCTCGAGTAAAACCCGTGACCCCACAGGTGTTGGGGCACTGGCTCCACAGCCCGTTCTTGAAGCAGACCTTGCAGCTCCTGAAGGAGTAAGTCCCTGTGCAGAGGTCTGGGAGGCTCCCCTGGAAAGTAGGGGGGAGGCACCTGGTGAAAATGTAGGAGGTAGCCCCTTTGAACCACCTGCAGCACCCAGGAATCGGATGTTATGGCTGACCACCTGTGGGCAAAGTGGGTCAGCCGGCCCCCCGTGCTGGGCGAAGGCCCTTGAGGGGGAGAGGCTATGCGGGCATAGTCAAAAACCCCCACCCTGCTGGGCCGGGGCCTGCGTAGCGGGCTTGGGGGCTTTCTGCCTCCGGGATCCGTTACCCTGCCCCTTAGGCTGCTGCCCCTGATGGGAGGTTGCTGAGGCCTGATAGTGTGGGTGGTGTTGCTTATAAGCAAACACCTTCCTCGGGTAAAAAGGCTTTTTCCCCGAGCCCTTCTTCTTCTGTGAAGGGGCAGAGGTCTTTCTGGAAAGGCGAGTCCTGGTGAGGGTCTCCGACTCGAGCTCCGCCGCCTTTTCGGCCATGGGTTTGCCGAAGAGGTTTTCACCTCTGCAAGGAACATCGACCAACTTGTCCTGCACCCACGGCTCGAGGTCGGACGACTGAAGCCACGCCTGGCGGCGAGCCCTGATGCCGGCTCCGGCCACCCGAGCCGATGCCTCGAAGCCATCGTAGGCCGCTCGAGAAATGAACTTTGAACACTCTCGAATCCCTGTGGACAAGGCATGGAACCACTGCAAAGGTTCCTCGGAGAGACCGGCCGAGAACTCCGCAATTTCTTTCGCCAGGTCTCGAAGATACATGCCCATATACAGCTGATATGTCTGGACTCAACAAGCAAGCATAGAGCCCTGGAAGCACTTTCTACCGAGGGCATCCAGGTTCCGGGCCTCCTTACCCGGAGGCACCGAGGAGTGCATCTTTTGACTCTTAAGCCGATGCATGGCCGATTCCACCACCATGGAATGGTGTGGTAGTTGTGCCTTCTGGAACCTGGGGCTCTTGCGCACTCGATACATGGAATCGACCCGCTTGCTCAACACCGGCGTCGAGGCCGGGCTCTCCCATATGCGGAAGAGAAGTCGCTCCAGCATCGGGGGAACCGGTACAGTAAAGGCCTCCTTCGGGGGGGGGGGAGTCATATTGAAGGGCCTCGAGCTCTTCGGCTCAAGGTTCCTCCTCCGGATCCGCGGGGAAGGCCAAAGCCCTGGCCATATCCCTCACGAAATCTGAGAACCGGGTATCCTCCGGGGGGGACCGCCTCCGAGGCTCCGACTCGGGCGAGTCGGAGGGGACGCACCGAGTCTGAAACGAACCGGTGACTCGTCCTCCTCCGTGTCCCAGCCCGATTCCACCGAGGAGGAATCGAGCTCCGTGCGAACGGGAAGCCGAGGGAGACCTAGGTCGAGGATCGACTCGAGCTTGTATGGACTCGAGGATAGACTCGGCCTCCAGGGTCGACTTGGGCGTCGACGTCCCGGTGGTCGGGGCAGACGCACTGGCGAGGCCGGTGATCAATGCCCGCTGCTGGTCCATGAAGGCAGCGATACTGCGCTCCAAGGTCGTCAGAATGAGACCAAGCTCAGAAGACCCAGCAGCCGCCGACTCGGGCCCCGACGGCGTCGGGTCTGACGTCAGTTCTCCCGTGGGAGAGTCCAGGAGGACTATAGCACTCACGTGTCCAGACGACTCCATCTCAAGATGAGGAAGCTTCACCGGCCTCTCCGAGGACCCCGGGCGTCTGACGGGGCTGAGCGACCTGGCCCTCGAGGAACTAGGCGCGTCCTCCGACACCACCCTCGCGGGCCTCTTCTCCCGACGGTGTTCCCGGCCGGGGGACCCCCGCTCAGAAGAACTCCGACGATGCTCGGAGCCGGAGACACGAGACGTCGAGGCCTCTGACGAGGTCCGGGCCCAACCGGACGCGGAGTCAGAGAAGATTCTATCCCCTTTGCGACTGCCGACTCCTTAGCGCCTTCGAGGACATCTTGCTGCACGGACCGCAACTCATAGGGTTATGTTCGGGCCCGAGGCAGCAGTCATGCGTGTCAGTGAGAGACATGAGTTTGACACAACGATCACACTTTTTAAACCCGCTGGCAGCCATCGGGGGAAAAAGGGCCCCTGCAAGGTCGAAAGACCGCGCTCCCAGGGAAGAAGGAGAAACAGGCGGGAACGCCAGTTGGAGAGAAAAAAAGAAAATCAAAACTGTGAACGGGCCCCTTAGGCGAGGCGGGAAGAGGACACACGAACCGAGAAAATAACAGAATAAACCAAAGAAATCAACTTTTTCAGCGGCGACAACAAACTACGTCTGTAGGGCTCCGCGGAAAAAAGGAGACTGAGCAAGATGGCATCCCTGGGCGGGAAGAGGACCGCGCATGCGCGCTGCAATTCCCAAAGGCTTTAAACGAAAGCTGGGGAAAATTGCTCCGCGAGGGCTCCGTCGGCGCCGACGTCACCCATAAGTGAGGAATGACTTCCTGCTTGGTCCTGGAGAACAAGGTATATTAAACGTTTTAGGTACAGTTTTATTAGTATAAATATCCATAGCAACCCTTAGTAAGTAAAGAATTTAAAGAACTAAACACAAGCTTAAAACTAAGATGCAGACAGAAGTCCAGCAGCAAGATGGGGGCTTTCCAGTCTTTTGCATTGAGTGTCACATGTATGATTTTCTCCCAGTTGGTGAGAGGTCTTACGTGTGCGCTAGGTGCAAGGAGTTCTTTGCTCTCAGGGAACGAGTCCATTCTCTAGAGGTTAGAGTAGCAGACTTGGAAGACATAAGAAAGAAAGAGAGGTACATAGACGAGACCTACAGGGCTATAGTCCTGAAGTCCCACCTCCAGTCTGGCAGCATCCCTGTGGCCATGGAGAAGAGAGGTCACGTGACAGGAAGTGATTCTGTAACTAAGACCTGTCCTTCAGGTGATGTAAAACCCTCTCACACCGAGAAAGTTTCTCTAGGGCCATGGGCCCATGAGGGAAGGGTTAGGACAGCCGTTATAGTTGGTGATTCGATCATTAGGCATGTAGATAGCAGGGTGGCTGGTGGACGTGAGGATCGCCTGGTAACATGCCTGCCTGGTGCGAAGGTAGCGGACTTCACACGCCACCTAGATAAGGTCTTAGACAGTGCTGGGGAGGAGTCTGCTGTCTTGGTACATGTCGGTAACAATGACATAGGAAAATGTGGTAGGGAGGTTCTGGAGGCTAAATTTAGGCTTTTAGGTAGGAAGTTGAAATCCAGAAATTCCAGGGTAGCATTCTCCGAAATGCTTCCTGTTCCACACGCAGGACCCAAAAGGCAGGCAGAGCTCCGGAGTCTCAATGCGTGGATGAGACAATGGTGTAGAGATGAGGGTTTTGGATTTGTTAGGAACCGGGGAACATTCTGGGGAAAGGAGGGGCTCTTCCGAAGGGATGGGCATCACCTTAACTGGGATGGAACCAAGCTGCTGGCATTAACCTTTAAAAAGGAGATAGAGCAGCTTTTAAACTAGATAATAGGTTCGGAAGAATGTATCCTTGAAGGATACTACCAAAAGCAGAGAGGTTCCAAAAAAGAGTAAAGTAGCCCAAATGCCCTCGAGTATGGAGCAGACAGATCTTAAAGATCCCAAATTACCCATGCCTACCAATAGCCAGATTAATATGAATAAAATACAGTCCCTAAAATGCTTGTATGCAAATGCTAGAAGTCTAAAAAATAAGATGGGAGAGTTAGAATATATAGCACTAAATGAGAGGTTAGATATGATTGGAATATCAGAGACATGGTGGAAGGAGGATAACCAGTGGGACATTGTGATACCTGGGTACAAACTATATCGTAATGAAAGAGCTGATCAAATTGGTGGAGGGGTTGCGCTCTATGTTAGAGAGTGCATTGACTCAGAAAGGATTAAAGTTTTGCAGGAAACAAAATTTGCTGTAGAATCTCTATAGATTGAATTTCCATGTAAAAAGGGGAAGGCAATGGCAGTGGGGATGTACTATCGACTGCCTGGCCAGAATGAACAAATGGATGATGAAATGCTCAAAGAAATCAAAGAAGCTAACAAACGTTAAAGCACAGTAATAATAATAGGTGATTTCAATTACCCCGGTATCGACTGTGTCAGTGTCACGGCAGGACATGCTAGGGAGATAAAGTTCCTAGATGAAATAAATGACTGCTTCTTGGAGCTGGTTCATGAAACGACCAGAGGGGAAGCCATATTAGACCTAGTCCTTAGTGGAACACCAGATCTAGTGCAAGAGATAAGGGTGTTGGGGCCACTTGGCAATAGTGATCATAGGATGATCACATTTGATTTAATTAGTGGAGGAGGGATAGTAAGGAAATCCACAGTACTACCGTTTAACTTTCAAAAGGGAAAAAACTAAAAGGAGCAATTGCAAAGGTTAAAGACTTACATAAAGTTTGGGTGTTGTTTAAAAATACTATCTTGGAAGCCCAGACCAGCTGTATTCCACGCTTTAAGAAAAGTGGAAGGAAGTCCAAAAAACTGGCAGCATGGTTTAAAGGTGAGGTCAGAGAGGCTGTTGCCAAAAAAGCATCTTTCAGGAAATGGAAAAAAGAGCCAAATGACGAAACCTGGAAACAGCACAAACACTGGCAAGTCAAATGCAAGGCATTGATAAAGCAGGCAAAGGGAGAATCTGAGAAGAAGCTTGCTGCGGAAGCAAAAATGCAAAATAAAGACTTCTTTCAAGTACATTCGTAGCAAAAAACCCGTGATAGAGTCAGTTGGTCCATTAGATGATAGAGGGGTTTAAGGGGCACTAAGAGGCGACAAGGCGATAGTGGAAAGATTGAATGAATTCTTTGCTTCGGTCTTTACTGAGGAAGATGTACTACTACTATTTAGCACTTATAGAGCGCCATGCACGCAGCGCTGCACGGCTAACCTACAAGAGGTAGCCAACATACAAAGACAACCCCTGCCCGTCAGAGTCATGCTCATCGGCGCTTACAATCTAGTTAGAACAGTGCATTAATTAGAACAGTACAAATCATTAGTCAGTTCAGCGCAAGGTACGGTGAGGTACAGTTGGTCAGTAGTTTGGTCATAAACGTTGACAGGGTTAGGGTAGGAAGAGGAAGGAGTCAGGATCTGAATGCAACAGTGAAGAGGTGGTTCTTCAACCTGGATTTGAAGAGGGCCAGGGAGGATGCCTGGCACAGAGATGCAGGTAGGTTGTTCCATGCGTAAGGTGCAGCAAGGTGAAAGGCGCACAGTTGGGAGTTCGCGGTGCGAGTGAAAGGCATTGATAGAAGTAGTTTGTTAGTGGAGCACAGATTTCGAGAGGGGACGTAGGGAGAGATAAGAGGTATTGAGGGGCCATAGAATGAATGCATTTTTAGGTCAGGAGGAGAAGCTTGATTTGGATGCGGAACTGGACAGGGATCCAGTGAAGTGACTTTGAGGAGTAACGTGGGCATGGGGAGGCTGGCAGAAGATTAGTCAAGCAGCATGATTTTGTATAGATTGAAGGGGAAGGAGGTGGCTCACGGGAAGACCAGCAAGGAGTAAGTTGCAGTACTCGAGGCAGGAGGAGATTAAGGAGTGGATAAGCGTTTTGGCAGTGTGTTCAGAAAGGAGGGGGTGGATTTTGCTGATGTTGTAGAAAAAGATGCGCAGCGTTCATGTGAACTGGACTCCTAACTGATAAGACTTTATCATGTTCGCTGTTTTCAGCGCATAATCGGCATCTTGATATAAGCCGCGGATGAACAATTCCCTGAAGAACCTTTTTTGCGAAACGCTTGAGGTGCCTGATTGAAGGCGTTGGAATTGTCCGTTGCTGATCATTCGGCTAGCTTTTGAGCTGTGATAAGCTAAGTCTCTTTTCTTCCTTTCAAAAAATGATTTAAAATTTGAAAGTTTTCGAGGGAGAATCTGAGACTTTTTTTTAAGATAAATTATTGATAATATGGACTTTAAGAAAACATCTAATGAGGGAGCTTGGTCATTGATGTAAAAGCTGGCACTAAGTAGTGGCTATTAGCCCATGATCAAGTGCCGTCAGTTTTTTCTGAGACAAGCACCTTATATATGAAATATGTTTAGTTTCTGCATTGCTGAGGTTAAATATTAAACGACGTGACTTTTGATTTTTGTTATTCATCGTTTAAGAAGAAGTAGACTGCATTTATTATTGTTTGCTGTAGAAAAAGAAGCGGCAGGTCTTAGCTACAAGCTGGATATGAGCGGAGAAGGAGAGAGAGGTGTCAAAGATGACTCGTAGATTACGGGCCGAAGGAACCGGAAGGATAGTAGATCCATCCACATGGAATGTGAGAGGGGGAAGTTTGAAGTCAACGGGACAGTTGCAGTGGAGAGTGAAAGGTTGAGGATATGAGTGATGGAGGGGGAAATGGTGAGGGGGATGGAACACAGGAGATGGGTGGGAATGGAGTCTGAGGAACAGGTGGTGGGTTTGGAGGAGGACAGAAGGAGTGCGGTTTCCTCCTCAGAGATCGGTGGGAAGGAGGAAAGAGTGGCAGAGGGAGTAGGGATGGGGGAGGAGAAATGGGGAGGAGGGGAGGTAGATGGGGGGAAGGGAATTGGAGGGTAATCTTGTGGATTTTGTCGTGGAAGTAGTCGGCTAGGGTTTGGGCAGAAAGGGAGGGCGGGATGGGGGTCGGGGGGACTTTGAGGAGAGAATTGAAGGTATTAAAGAGACGGCGAGGATCAGAGGCAAGGGAGTTGGTCAGATGGATGTAGTAATCTTGCTTGGCAAGTGCTAAGGCTGACTGGAAGGAGCCAAGCATGAATTTGAAGTGTAGGTGGTCTTCTGGGGAATGGGATTTGGACCACGCTCGTTCGGCAGAACAGGCGCAGATGCGTAGGTAACGGATTGTGGGTGAAAGCCAGGGTTGGGGAGTAGATCGTTTGACAGGACGTGGGGTGGGAAGGGCAAGAGTGTCTAGGGTTAAGGATAATGTAGCATTGTATGACGATAATGCCTCGCCGATGGACTTGGAGGATAAAATGGCGGAGAGAGATGGAGAGATGGTGGAGGAGAGAGTTAGGGGATCAATATTATGAAGGTCTCTAAATAGGTCAGAGAAAACTGGATGAGGTTGGGACGGCGGAAGTTGAAGAGTGAATGTTAAGAGGTGATGATCAGATGAGGGAAGGATTGATTAGCGGAAGTTTGAAGGAGAGGAGTTGGAGAAGAGTATTAGGTCAAGGAAGTGGCCGTGTAGATGTGTGGGGGCAGTGGAGCAAAGTTGGAGGTAGAACGAGGAGGTAAGAGCGAGGAACTTTGAGGCGTGGGGGGTCAGAGGGGTTGTTGATGTGAATGTTGAAATCACCAAGAATAAGAGTGAGGGAGGAAGGATGCATGAAGGCAGAAAGCCAGGAGTCGAAGTCGGTGAGGAAAGTTGATTTGGATTTGTCCGGTGGGCGATAAATAACAGCTATTCGGAGGGGAAGTAGTGAGAGGAGGCGAATGGAGTGGACTTCGAAGGAGGAGGGAGGAGTGTGATTGGGGTGGCAGGAAGGATTGGATTTGGCAGGAGAGGGAGAGTAGGAGGCCAATGC
This sequence comes from Ichthyophis bannanicus, assembly GCA_033557465.1. Taxonomy (NCBI): domain Eukaryota; kingdom Metazoa; phylum Chordata; class Amphibia; order Gymnophiona; family Ichthyophiidae; genus Ichthyophis; species Ichthyophis bannanicus. The sequence continues at coordinate 923,300,192 of CM066031.1, read as the reverse complement.
CACCACCGCGACCAGTAGAGGTGGGAGAACTGGTCGCCCCCATAGCAGAGAGAGACAATGAATGCAGTGTCATCTGGGGCGAGCCAGGTCTCGGTCAAGGCAAGAAGGTGTAGGGCATTGGAGATAAAAAGGTCATGAATAAAAGGTTTTTTTTAAAACGACTGAGCATGCGTTCCATAGGGCACAAGAAAATGGGAGAGCGGAGGGGGGGAGGAGAGGAATATGGATAAGGTTGGATAAGTTACGTGTAGATTTCTTAGCAGAGTAGCGTGTGGGTCTATTTCTATGGTAATGTCGAGATTTAGAGGGAGCAGGGTGTGGGTGGGTTGTCTGGGTGAGTGTGCTCTCCAAGAGGGAGGGGAAACTTGATGGTGTCGGGTAGGTTATGTGAGGAGTTATTTTTGAGGGTAGGGTAGGAGTTGATATCTATGGATAGGTGATTGTGGGATGAATCAGGGAGGGCAGAAGGAGGGAGGAGCGGGATGTGGATGAGATTAGATGGGGTACATGAGGAACTTTTTTTAGTGTGAGAAGATGGGGGGGGGGGGCAAGGTTTGGGTTGATATTACCTGATGAGAGAAGGAGAAGGAGTATTAGAGAGCGAGGTATTGTGAAGATAGTACGGCGGAAGCGGGGGTGGGGTTGCCTTAGAGAGAGGAGGGCAGGTTGAATGCGGGGGATGGTGTGAAGACGTTCAACAGCAGGTGCAAGGCTAGGGGCAGAATGGAGGGAGAGGTGAGGAAGGTAGAGAGGGGGGCTGGTTGAATGCGGGGGATGGTGTGAAGAAGATCAGGAGCAGGTGCAAGGCCAGGGGGCCGAGTGAAGGGAGAAGTGAGGGGGTGGGGGGAGGGTAGGGGGAAGAGGAGGGAGGGTGTTGGTAAGAGGGGAGGCAGTTGGGGAGGATGATGAGAAGGAGGGCAATGAGATGTGGAGCCATGGTAGTGTGCAGCAAGGTCTGAGCAAGCACTGGGTAGCAAGTTCTAGGCAAACAATGGGTGGCAAGTGATAGGTAACAAGCAGGCAGTGGGTAACAGTTCAATGCAAGCAATGGGTAGCAAGCAGAGGATAAGCAGTGGATGACAGTGCGATGCAACGATGTGTGGCAACAGTATGCAGCAAAGGGGGCAGCAGTATGCAACAGTAGGCAGTAGTACTATGCAAAGAATGGATATGCAATGGATAATAGCTCTATGCATCAGTGGTTAACAACACTATGAAAACAGTGGGTAGCAGTTCTAAGCAGTAATGGGTGGCAACAGTGTGTAAAACAAGGGTGGCAACAGTATGCAACAATGGGTAGCAGTACTATACAAACAAGGGATATGCAATGGATAACAGTTCTATGTACCAGTGGGTAATAACACAATGCACACATTGGGTAGCAGTTAGAAGTAGCAATGGGTGGCAACAGTATGCAAACAATGGGCAGCAGTTAGAAGTAGCAATGGGTGGCAACAGTATGCAAACAACGGGTAGCAGCAATGTGCAAGCAATGGATAAGCAATGGGTAACAGTTCTATGCAGCGATGGGTAGCAGTTCAATGCCCAGCAATGGGTAGCAGTACGATGCAGGTAATGGGAGCAATGCTAAACAAGCAGAGGGTAGTGATGCTACGCCGGCAGTGGGTAGTAGTTCAATGCCAATAATCGGTAATTGTGCAGTGCAGGCAGTGGGTAGCATGTTCTAGGCAGGTAATGGGAGGAAGGACAATGCCAGCAGTGGGGAGGAAGACAAAGGAGAGTTACTTGTAGGTACCAGGGTGGAGCTCGAGAGATGGTGTGGTCTGGAGGCAATGTGTAGAGGAGCGATCAAGCCTGCTCATCCCCAGCAGCTACGGAGCACCGGAGCTTGTGCTCCGGGCCCGTGCCTAAGGACCACGCCAAAGGGCCCTCTGGCGAGGCCCTCAGGCACGGGCCCGCCAGATGCGGGCACACCTGAAGCACCAGGGAGTTTTAAATGGTGAGCCTGTTCCCGCCGGTGTCCTCCTCAGCCCGACTGGCCCTGGTGCAGAGGAGCAGAGGGGGCTTACCTTCCTGCTCCTTTCGCTGCCGGCGATCGAAGAGAGGGCGTGCCTGAAGCACCGGGGAGTTTTAAATGGTGAGCCTGTTCCCGCCAGTGTCCCCCTCGGCCCGATTGGCCCTGGTGCAGAAGAGCAGGGAGGGGCTTACCTTCCTGCTCCTTTCGGTGCCGGCGATCGAAGAGAGGGCGCGCCTGAAGCACCGGGGAGTTTTAAATGGTGAGCCTGTTCCCGCCGGTGAACTCCTTGGCCCGGGATGTTACCCATGACTGAAGTGGTATTTAAAGGTGCGGAAGAATTGAAGGAAATATCGATACATCGGGAAGATGTGTTACAACTATTAGATAAACTGAAGAGTAGCAAATCACCTGGGCCGGATGGTATACATCCAAGGGTGTTGAAAGAACTGAAATATGAAATTGCAGACCTGCTATTAGTAATCTGTGAACTTTCATTAAAATCATCTGTAATACCTGAAGATTGGAGGATCGCCAATGTAACACCAATTTTTAAAAAGGGTTCCAGGGGTGATCCGGGAAACTACAGACCGGTGAGCCTGACGTCAGGACCGTGAAAAATGGTAGAAACCATCATAAAGAACAAAATTACTCAGCATGTAGATAGTCATGGTCTAATGGGAGACAGCCAACATGGCTTTAGACAAGAAAGATCTTGTCTTACTAATCTATTATGTTTTTTTGAAGGTGTGAATAAACAGGTGGACAAAGGTGAGTCGGTTGATATACTGTATCTGGACTTTCAGAAAGCTTTTGACAAGATACCTCATCAGAGACTTTTGGCAAAACTAAAGAGTCATGGGATAGGAGGCAGTGTACTATTGTGGATCAGGAACTGGTTAAAAGATAGAAAGCAGAGGGTACGGCTAAATGGCCAATTTTCCCAATGGAGAAAGGTGAATAGTGGTGTACCCCAGGGATCTGTGCTGGGTCCGCTGCTTTTTGACATATTCATAAATGACCTGGAAAAGGGAATAATGAGTGAGGTTATCAAAATTGCATATGACACAAAACTATTTAAAGTTGTTAAAACCCAAGAGGATTGTGGAAAATTGCAAGAGGATCTTGATAAATTGGAAGACTGGGCATCAAAATGGCAGATGAAATTTAATGTGGACAAGTGCAAAGTTATGCACCTAGGGAAAAACAACCCAAACTATGGTTACACGATGCAAGGTTCCACATTGGGAACCACCACCCAGGAAAAAGATTTAGGCGTCATTGTGGATAACATGTTAAAACCCTCGGCCCTGTGTACAGCGGCGGCCAAGAGAGCAAATAGAATGCTAGGTATCATAAGGAAAGGAATGGAAAATAAAACAAAAGATATTATAATGCCATATCGTTCCATGGTGAGATCGCACCTTGAATACTGTGTGCAATTCTGGTCGCCATATCTTAAAAAGGATATAGCGTTATTAGAAAAGGTTCAGAGAAGAGCCACCAAAATGGTAAAGGGGATGGAAGGATACTCCTATGAAGAAAGGCTAAAAAGGTTAGGGCTCTTTAACCTGGAAGAGATGGCTGAGGGGAGATATGATAGAAGTCTATAAATTAATGAACGGAGTGGAACGGGTAAACTTAGATCGATTGTTTATGTTATCAGAATATAGAAAGACTAGGGGACATGCAATGAAGCTACAGGGTAAACTATTTAAGACTAATAAAAGAAAATATTTTTTCACTCAACGTGTAATCAAACTCTGGAATTTGTTACTGGAGGATGTAGTAAAGGCTGTTAGTGTATCTGGGTTTAAAAAAGGTTTGGACAACTTCCTGGAGGAAAGGTCCATAAATCATTATTAAGAAGGGATCCAGGATATCAATGCTTGAACCTGTACAAGCATTGTGGAACCTGTGTCTTTTGGGGAAACTGTTAGGTACGTATGACCTAGATTGGCCACTGTTGGAAACAGGATACTGGGCTTGATGGACCTTGGTCTGACTCAGTATGGCATATCTCATGTTCTTATGACACCATGCTGTTCCTGCCAATGGAGCACCACTATCACTAATTTGAGGGCCACAGTGGGATGAGCACATTGCATACATCTAAATAGGCTCTCACCCCTCAGAAATAGCCCTTAACGCAAGCTTGCAGATGACGGTGGGGTTCCCAGAAATGGCTCCTCTACCGTACGGTGACAACCAGCATTAAAGCATAATTACTCACCTGTAACAGGTGTTCTCCAGGGACAGCAGGAATCAGTCCTCACATAATGGGTGACATCGGCACTAACAGAGCTCAATGGAAGCATCTCCCCAGCTTTCAAAGAAAGCCTTTGGGAGATGCCACCATGCATGCGTGGTCCCCTTCCCACCCAAGGGTGGCATCTTAGTCAGATGACATAGCTAGAGCCGACAAAAGAAGACGGCAAAAATTGTACAGCAACTCCAAGAGGAGGAGGGAGGGTTGTGAGGACTGATTCCTGCTCTTCCTGGAGAACACCTGTTTTTGGTGAGTAACTACACCTTCTCCAGGAACAAGCTTTAAGTCAGTCCTCACATATGGGACTCCCTAGCTACAGGCTACCTAGAACCTGTAGAAAAACACGGCCCAGACATGATCAACTGCAAGCGAGTCTGAGAAAAGACTCTAAGGACCCCAGTGTCCAGAGAGAACCATCGCCAAGAAGGGTTGGAGGGCAGGAGTTGCCTAAACCTCGAACAGATTGTAGAGTACAGCCTGGCCAAAAGCACTGTCCCATCAAGACTCCCTCTCCAGGCAGTAGTGAGCTGAAAAGGTGTGAACTGAGGACCAGATGGCAGCTGAGCAGATGTCTGCCATAGGGACAGAGTGTAGGCTTGCAACCAAGGTTCATAGCCCTGACATTGTGTGCTGTGACCAGGTGCTGCAACGAGAGCCCAGCCTGATCATGTACGAAGGCGATGCAATCCGCCACCCAGGTGGACAGGGTCCACTTGGTAACAGCCTCCCACAGTCGACTGGAGGCATAGAAAACAAAAAGCTGTGAGGCGTGGACGGGCTTCTTTGTGGCCTTGGATGAGTTCGGGCTCACCTCACCTAGGGGGGAGGGGGAGAGATTATTGGTGCACAAGGCATGTCTGGTGGTTAAGGGCCCGATACATCGTAGATGGAGAGAGCGGGCCGTTCCAACTTTCTGGGAGTGGAGCAATAGTTTTTACCAGTTAATGCTTACCGAGAGATGGGGAGCGCGGGGTAGTGTCCGTCACTGGACCTCTTTTTTGTTAATTTGGGAACCCTATATTCAAAGTTTAGGAGCCCATAGTCGCAATGAAATACTGCAAGTCGATAGTTAACTAGTTATATTGTAGCTTGTAGCCAAAACCTGCCGCTGCTTTCTCTTCAACATTGGCAAAATCCGCCCCTTCCTCTCTGAACACCACCAAAACGCTTATCCACTCCTTAATCTCCTCTTGCCTCGATTATTGCAACCTACTTCTTGCTGGTCTCCCCGTCAGTCACCTCTTTCCCCTTCAATCTATACAAAATCACGCTGCTCGACTAATCTTCCGCCAGTCTCGCCATGCCCATATTACTCCTCTTCTCAAGTCACTGGCTCCCTGTCCAATTCCGCATCCAATTCAAACTTCTCCTACTGACTTATAAATGCATTCACTCTACGGCCCCTCGATACCTTTCATCTCTTATCTCTCCCTACATCCCCTCTCGGAACCTGCGCTCTGCTAGCAAATTACCTTTATCTATGCCTTTCACCCACACCGCTAATTCCCGACTTCGCTCCTTTCACCTTGCTACACCTCACGCCTGGAACAGCCTACCTGTGTCTATACACCAGGCACCCTCCCTGGCCCTCTTCAAATCCATGTTGAAGACCCACCTCTTCACCATCGCTTTCAGATCCTGACTTCTATCCTTATTTTATCTTAACCCCCGCCAACTCTTATGAGCAAATTGTATAACCATACCGTACCTTGCACTAAACCGACCAATGCTCTGTAATCTTCTGACTAGATTGTAAGCTCCGATGAGCATGACTCTGATAGGCAGGGACGGTCTCTTGTATACTGGCTGCCTCTTGTAGGATAGCTGTACAGCACTGCATGCGTGGCACTCTATAAGTGGTAAATAGTAGCAGTAGTAATATTGGAGTAAGTAGCACAGGGGAAGGATACAGCTAGGATTGTGATTCTGTTAGGAACTTGGGGGACTATGGCGGGGGTTGCGATCGTAAGGGGGGGAGGGGACGGGAGTGGGAGGTGGGGATAAATATATATATTGTTATAAATCACCTGTATTTGACGTTTGCCTCCAAGACGGGGATCAGAGTCAAACCCGATCGGAGATTGTTGGAACTGTAGTTGTTGATTTATGTTGGTGATGGATAAATGAAGTTTAAAAAAAAAAAAAAAGCTGTGAGGCTTTGCGGTGGCCCAGGGTTCATTGCAGGGAGAAGGACAGAGTCCTCTTACAATCCAGAGTATGGAGAATGGCCACCGCCTTGTCAACTTGGGGCCGTGGAAAGAAGGTGGCGAGCACCACCTCCTCGTTGAGGTGGAAGGCAGTCTCTAGTCTTATAGAACCTGGGGTGACAGGAATACGACCTGCTGGCTCCGCGGAAAACGAAGAACTGGAGAGAGGCAGTTGGGAAAGGCGGGAAGGCAGCACACAGGCACTGTGGAATGCTCCCAAAAGCTTTCTAATTCGTCGGTACCGACGATACCCATATGTGAAGACTACATTCCTGCTTGTTCCTGGAGATTATTTATTAACCAACTGCTCTTTATGAAATAGATTAACATGTTCTACTAAGACGTTTTCCATTGCTGCATCTATGGGAAGAAAAAGCGTAGTTACTCACCTGTAACAGGTGTTCTCCAGGAGCAGCAGGAATCAGTCCTCACATATGGGTGACGTCGGCGCCGACGGAGCCCTCGCGGAGCAATTTTCCCCAGCTTTCAAAGAAAGCCTTTGGGAATTGCAGCGCGCATGCGCGGTCCTCTTCCCGCCCAAGGGTGCCATCTTGCTCAGTCAGATGACATAGCTAAAAGACAGCAAAAAATTAGCAAAAAACGAAAGTATAGAACTGCAACTCCAAGGGGAGGAGGGAGGGTTGTGAGGACTGATTCCTGCTGCTCCTGGAGAACACCTGTTACAGGTGAGTAACTACGCTTTCTCCAGGACCAAGCAGGAAGTCAGTCCTCACATATGGGACTCCCAAGCTTAAGGCTACCGGAGACCCTAAGCACAAAAATGAGCTCCCTCAAGCTCAGTAGCACAGAAGGAAGGAATCTTCTCTGAATAAGTCTCCAACCGGTAGCCCAACATCCGGGATGGAGGGTAGGAGTTGCCTATACCTCAAAGAGGTTACGGAGGACTGCCTGTACGAAAGCACTGTCCCTGCGGGACTCCCTCTCCAGGCAGTAATGGGCTGCAAAAGTCTGGCTTGAAGACTAAGTAGCGGCCCGGCAGATGTCTGCCAATGGAACAGAGCGGAGGTAAGCCACCGATGTAGCCTTCGCCCGAACACGATGAGCTGTGACTCTACCTTCCAAGACGAGGCCGGCTGCCTCGTAAGCCCAAGCGATACAGTCAGCAATCCAGATGGACAGAGTATGCTTGGAGACAGGGAGCCCCAACTTGTTGGGGTCATAAGACACGAAGAGCTGAACAGCCCTTCTGTGCTCCCGCGTACGGTCAAGATAGAAGGTTAACGCCCTTCTAAAGTCCAGGGTATGCAGGACCATTTCAGCTCGGCTGGAGTGTGGCCTGGGAAGATAGGTCGGAAGTACCACCTCCTGGTTGATGTGAAAAGGGGATACCACTTTGGGAAGAAACTTAGGGTGAGTCCGTAGGACTACCCGGTTCTTGTAGAACCTAGTGTAAGGAAGATCAGATACTAGGGCCTGCAACTCACTAACGCGTCTAGCAGAAGTGAGGGCTACCAAGAACAAGGTTTTCCACGAAAGAAAACGAAGTGGACAGGTAGCCATAGGCTCAAAAGGCGGACAGGTAATCCGCTGCAAAACCACATTGAGATCCCAGTTTGGGGCTGGCGGGCGCAAAGGTGGCTTAAGAAGAAGGAGGCCTCTGAGAAAACGAGCCACCAGAGGGTGGCTGGAAAGAGGTCTACCATCCACCGGCAAGTGATGCGCAGAAAGAGCACTGAGGTGGACCTTGACCGAGTTGGACTTAAGTCCAAGGTTAGAGAGAGAGAGTAAGTACTGCAAGACCACTGATGCTGAACAGGAGAAGGGATCTTGAGACTGCTGAGTACACCAGACGGAGAACCGACGCCACTTCAGAGCATAGGACTTCCGGGTGGAGGGCCTCCTGGAGGCCAAGACGACCTCCTCCACATCTGGAGGTAGCTGCAGAGGAGCAAGGACTACCCTTTCAGCAGCCAGGCCATCAGATGAAGGGACCGGAGGTTGGGGTGTAGGAGAGTCCCCTGATCCTGCGACAGGAGGTCGGGCTGAAACCCCCAGAGGAAGAGGAGTGTCCACCGCCAGCTGCAGCAGAAGCGGGAACCAAGGTTGTCTCGGCCACCGGGGAGCCACTAGGATCATCGATGCTTTGTCTCTGAGAACTTTGAAGAGCGTCCGAGACACCAGTGGCATGGGAGGAAAGGCATACAAGAGGCCGGTGGACCATGGAATCAGAAAAGCATCCGCCGCTACTCTGAGAGGATGCGGCTGTCGAGAGCAGAATCTGGGCAGCTGCCGGTTCAGAGGACTGGCAAACAGATCCATGGTGGGGAGACCCCACTTGAGAAAGATTTGCTGAACCACCATCGGATCCAGCCTCCATTCGTGTGGCTGGAGGATCCTGCTGAGCCTGTCGGCCAGGTAATTTTCTTGACCTGGGAGATAGACAGCCCTGAGGAGGATGCCGTGGCGGACTGCCCAAGAGCATAGCTGTTGTGCCTCTTGACAGAGGAGGAAGGAGCCTGTTCCGCCTTGTTTGTTCACGTAGAACATGGCAACCTGGTTGTCCGTCTGTATCAGTAGCGACTGGTGGGACACTAGGTGAGAGAAGGCTCTGAGCGCTAGGCGGATGGCTCTGAGCTCCAGGAAGTTTATCTGTTGAGCAGACTCCCAAGGATTCCAGAGGCCTTGAGTACATGACCCTTGGCAATGTGCTCCCCAACCCAGGACTATCTACACCAGTACCCCTCGTTACTTGGCCGACTGCATTTCCCGGTACACTCCTCACCGACTGCTCCGCTCTACTTATACAAACCGATTGTCCCTTCCCTCACCATCACAAGCCCGTTTGGAACGGACGCGGCATTCAGCCTGGTTTTTCCTTGGTCCCTCACTATGGAACATGTTACCTACCTCACTGCGCTTAGAACCCTCCTACCACCAGTTTAAGTTGTCCCTTAAAACCTACCTCTTTCAGAAAGCCTTTGATTTGCCCACTGACATTCCCCCCTAACTGGCCTGTCTGTATGTATGTATGTCCCAACCCATATGTTGTCTACTGGTTAGTTACCTTATTTCTTATGATTGTTGGTATGATTTGATACTACTCTGTCTACGTAAAATTACTTGTAAATTTTTATGATTTCTTGTTGAACAATCTCTTGTGTGCTATCTATTTCTTTCCCCTACTGGCTTTCCTGTCTACCTTTGGCGTTCTTTTCCTGGTTTGAGGTGCAAATTGTTTTTAATTGTACACCGCTTAATGCTATTGTCCAAGCGGTATATCAAATTTTAATAAAGATAAAGAAAGATAAAGATAAAGATAAAGAATGCGGAGGGGGCTGAAAAGCCACCCCTAGCACTAGGTTTGGCAGATGAAGCCACCATCGCAGAGATGAGACCAGCTGGTCGGAGATCTGTACGGAGTCCGCTAGGCTCCCCGTGGCCTGATGCCATTGAGTGCGAAGGCACCACTGAGCAGGACGCATGTTCAGTCGGGCATTGGGGGTCACATGGACCGTGGAAGCCATATGGCCGAGCAGTCTCAGAAAGTGCCTGGCGGAGACCAGCGCATTGCTGTGAAAGTGGCTGGCGAGATCCATGAGCCGCTTGGCCCTGTCCAGAGGGAGGAAGGCCCGCGCCTGAAGTGTGTACAACCTGGCGCCTATGAACTCTAGATTTTGAGAGGGGAGCAAAGTGGACTTTGCGAAGTTTATGACAAAACCCAAGTGCTGGAGCAGAGCCACAGTGCGATGAGTGGCCTGAGCGGCCTCTGGTGAAGATGGGGCTCTGATGAGCCAGTCGTCCAGGTATGGGAACACAAAAAGACCTTGAAGCCTTAGATAGGCCGCCACCACTGCTAGGCATTTGGTGAACACCCTGGGGGTGGAGGAGAGGCCAAAGGGCAGTACTCTGTACTGGTAATGATTGCCTCCCACAACAAATCTGAGATATTGTCTGTGGTCTGGTCTGGATGAATGAGGATATGAGTATACGCATCCTTCAGATCCAAGGAGCATAGCCAGTCTCCCTGCTGGAGGTAGGGCAGCAGGATTCCAAGGGTAAGCATCTTGAACTTTTCCTTTGCAAGGAACTTGTTGAGGTTTCGCAAGTCCAGGATGGGTCTGAGGCCTCCTGTTCTTTTGGGAATCAGGAAGTACGTGGAGTAAAACCCTTGACCCTTCAGGTGGTGGGGCACCGGTTCCACGGCTTGTTCCTGAACGAGACTTGCTAACTCCTGAAGGAGTAAGTCCCTGTGCAAAGGGAGTCTGGGAGGCTCCCCTGGAAAGTAGGAGGGAGGTACCTGGTGAAAGTGAAGAAGATAGCCCTTTTGAACTATGTGAAGTACCCAGGTATCTGTGGTGATGTTGGACCACCTGTGGGCAAAGTGGACCAGCCGGCCTCCTGTGCTGAGAGAAACCAGCTGAGGGGGAGAGGCTATGCTGATGAAGTCAAAAACCCCCACCCTGCTGAGCAGGGGCCGGTGGTGCAGGCTTGGGGGCTTGCTGCCTACGGGACCCATTACCCCGTCCCTTGGCCTGCTTTCCCTGTGGGGGAGCTGCTGAGGCCTGATACTGAGGGTAGTATTTATAGACAGCCGCCTTCCTCGGGTAAAAGGGCTTTTTCCCCGAGCCCTTCTTCTTTTGAGAAGGGGCAGAGGTCTTCCTTGAGAGACGAGTCCTGGTGAGAGTCTCCGTCTCGATTTGTGCAGCCTTCTCATCCATGGGCTTGCCAAAGAGGTTATCACCTCGGCAGGGGACATCGACCAACTTGTCCTGCACCCAGGGCTCGAGGTCGGACGTCTGAAGCCAAGCTTGGCATCCACCGATGCCGGCCGCAGCTACTCGAGCCGATGCCTCAAAACCATCATAGGCTGCTCGAGATATAAACTTGGAGCACTCTCGAATACCAGTTGACAAGGTTTGGAACCTCTGCAAAGGTTCGTCGGAGAGACCAGCAGAGAACCCGGCAATTTCTTTAGCCAGATCCCGGAGATACATGCCCATGTAGAGCTGGTAGGTCTGGACTCGACAAGCAAGCATAGAGCCCTGGAAGCACTTCCTACCGAGGGCATCCAGGCTTCGGGCTTCCCTACCAGGGGGCACTGAGGAGTGCATTTTTTGACTCTTAAGTCTATGCATGGCCGATTCCACCACCATGGAATGGTGCGGTAGTTGTGCCTTTTGGAAGCCGGGGCTCTTGCGGACTCGATAAATGGAATCGACCCACTTGCTTAACACCGGCGACAACGCCGGGCTCTCCCACATGCGGAAGAGAAGTCGTTCCAGCATCGGAGGAACCGGTACAATAAAGGCCTCCTTCGGGGGAGAGTCATATTGGAGGGCATCGAGTTCTTCAACTCGAGGTTCCACCTCGGGATCCGCGGGGAAGGCCAAAGCCTTGGCCATATCCCTCACGAAGTCCGAGAACCGGGTATCCTCTGGGGGGGACCGTCTCCGAGGTTCGGACTCGGGGGAGTCCGAAGGGACACACCGAGTCCGAAAGGAACCAAGTGACTCTTCGTCCTCGGATTCCCAGGCCGACTCCTCGGAGGAGGAGTCGAGCGGCTCCGGTCGGGCGGGCACCGATGCTATCTGCTCCGACGCCGAGGGAGTCGGCGTCGACGACCTCGGTCCCGAATGGGAGGCCGAAGGAGACCTCGACCGAGGATCGACTCGAGCCCTCATGGACTCGAGGATCGGCTCGGTCTCCAGGGTCGACTTGGAGGTCGACGTCCCGGTGGTCAGGGCAGAAACACCGGCGAGGCCAGCGATCAATACCCGCTGCTGGTCCATGAAGGCAGTCAGACTGCTCTCCAAGGCCATCAACCTGAGTCCGAGCTCAGGAGACCCAGCAGCCCCTGACTCGGGCCCCAACGGCGTCGGGCCCGACGTCGGGTCCTTCGGAGGCGAGTCAACGAGGACAACAGTACTCAAGTGAGCGGGCAAGTCCACCTCGAGTCGAGGATGTTTTGATGGCCTCTCCACCTCCGAGGAGCCGGGACGGGAATCGGGGCTATGCGACCTGGCCCTCGAGGGACCAGGAGCGTCCACCGATCCCACCCTCGCGGGTTTCTTCTTCCGATGATGTTCCCGGGTAGGAGACCCCCTTTCAGAGGAACTTCGACGATGCTCAGGACCAGAGTCCCGAGACGTCGAAGCCTCTGACGAGGTCCGAGCCCGGCCGGAGTCAAAGAAGATACGCTCCCGCTGATGCTGCCGACTCCTCAACGCTTTTGAGGACATTTTGCCACACGGACCACAGATCATGGAGTCATGATCGGGTCCGAGGCAGCGGAGGCAGAAGTCATGAGTGTCTGTAAGAGACATGAGTTTCTTACAGAGGTCACACTTTTTAAAGCCGCTGGCAGCCATCGGGGGAAAAAGGGCCCCTGCGAGGTCGAAAGACCGGGCTGCCAGGGAAAAAGGAAAAAGGCGCGAAATCTGTCATGAAGGACAAAAAAACGAAAAATAAGGAATGGACTCGCAACCGGCGTCGCGAGTCCGGGCGGGAAAAGAACCGGCGTCGAACCGAAGAAAAAAGAGAAATAAAGAGAAAAAAATCAACTTTTCGGCGGGGATTCACAGACGTCTGTAGGGCTCCGCGAAAAAAAGAAGACTGAGCAAGATGGCACCCTTGGGCGGGAAGAGGACCGCGCATGCGCGCTGCAATTCCCAAAGGCTTTCTTTGAAAGCTGGGGAAAATTGCTCCGCGAGGGCTCCGTCGGCGCCGACGTCACCCATATGTGAGGACTGACTTCCTGCTTGGTCCTGGAGAACTAGTAAATTAGATCCAGAGCTTTCAGTTTGTTGTTTTCTCTGTTTGAGAAATTGTAATGCTGTACAATACAAAATACTGACTATTTGAGGCTGCTGAATTTAAAATACTCTGTAATGTATTAACGCAAACTCACATCCATTCAGATTGTTTTCTTCAAACAATACAAACCACAATCGCTGATGGCAACAGAAAGCATACCAATACATGACTCAGCGTTTTCTGTTTTTATATCAGCCGGACCAGTAGGGCAAGGGGCCGGTTAATTAATTATATTATAACTACATGACTCAGCATTCTTGGTTGTGGCTGACAAAATACAATAATAATTATGATAGAATTTTTCGTATTCAACCTTTGTTTACTGAAACAAAACTGTAATGGCTAATTTACAGTTTACTAGATGATATGATGGAAGAGTAGCCTAGTGGTTAGAGCAACTGCCTAGTACCCAGAAGATCAAGGGTTCAATTCCCACTGGCACTCCTTGTGACCTTGGGCAAGTCACTTTACCCTCCATTGCCTCGGAAGAAAAGGCTGGCAATCTACTTCCGGTGACACATTGCCAAGAAAACCCAGAGGAAGCTGGGTCGCTATGAGTCAACACTGACTTGATGGCACTAAAATTTTTTTTTTTAAAAATGATGATATCTCCTTTAGTATGGGTGATAGAAAAATTCTGATACCATATTTGTAAACAATGGGAAAAATTACACATGAAACAGGTCAGAGCGGGTCTGTGACAAAAACGGTTGACCACTGTTATTTAAGCTTTTAATTTACGAGATGTTCTTACTTTTTTTGGGCCACCCTGTATGTAAAAGGAAAATGTAAATTCATAATTAAGTCATTAAAAAAAAGAGAATCACACGCACTGCAGCATGACCAACTAGGAAACATAGAAACATGATGACAGAAAAAGACCACATGGCCTATCTAGTCTGTCCTTCCATATCAACAACTACAACAGTCCACTTTTTAACTTTAGAGATCCTCTGTGTTGGTCTCATGCTTTTTTGGATTCAGTTACTGTCCTCATCTCTACCACCTCCACTGGGAGACTATTCCATGGATCCACTACTCTTTCCGTAAAGAAATATTTCCGCATATCACTCCTGAATCTATCTCCCTTCACCCTCATCCCATGTCCCCTCATAGCAGAACTTGCTTTCAATTGAAAGAGGATCTCTCCCTGAACATTTATGCCACGGAGGTATTTAAACATCTCAATCATATCACCTCTATCCCGCCTTTCCTCTAAGGTGTACATATTAAGATCCTTAAGTCTGTCCTCATATGCTTTATAATGAAGCCCACTAATCATTTTAATAGCCACCCTCTGCACCGACTCCATCCTGCTCACATCCTTTTGAAGGTGCGGTCTCCAGAATTGCACACTATACTCCAAATGAGGTCGCACCAAAGACTTATACAGAGGCATTATCACCTCCTTTTTTCTGCTGGCCATTCCTCTCCGTATGCACCCAAGCATCCTTCTAGCTTTTGCCGTCGCCTTTTCTACCTGTTTAGCTACTTTAAGATCATCAGACACAACCACGCCTAGGTCCCGCTCTTCTTTAGTGGACAAAAGTACTTCACCTCCTATACTGTATTGCTCCCTTGGATTGCTGCAGCCCAAATGCATGACCTTACATTTTTTAACATTAAATCCCAGCTGCCAAATTCTAGACCATTCTTCAAGCTTAGCTAGATCCCTCCTCATGTTATCTACACCTTCCTGGGTGTCTACTCTATTGCAGATTTTGGTATCATCCGCAAAGAGGCAAACCTTACCCGACAGCCCTTCCGCTATATCACTAACAAAGATGTTAAAAAGAATCGGACCAAGGACAGATCCCTGGGGCACACCACTGGTAACATCCTTCTCCTCAGAGTGAGCTCCATTTACTTGTACTCTTTGTGCCTCCCACCCAACCGATTTCTAACCCAAACAGTAACTTTAGGGTCCATCCCTAGGGTGCTCAATTTGTTTATAAGTCGCCTGTGAGGAACAGTGTCAAAGGCTTTACTGAAATCTAAATACACCACATCTAGAGCTCTCCCTCGGTCCAACTCCCTGGTCACCCAGTCAAAGAAATCAATCAGATTTGTCTGACAAGACCTGCCTCTGGAGAATCCATGCTGCCTCGGATCCTGTAATCCGCTGGACTCCAGAAACCTCACTATTTTCTCTTTCAGCAGCGTTTCCAATAATTTACTCACCACCGAAGTTAAACTAATCAGCCTGTAGTTTTCAACCACATCCTTACTTCCGCTTTTAGGAGAGGGTAAAAAATGCAGAATAACTATCTCCTTTGCCACTACAATTATTAGAACTGTGCTTTCTTGGTGGATTTTTTTTAGCACTAAGTCAGTATCTCTAGAAATTGTTGAATCACAGAACTTGAATGTTTATTTTCTTTATTCTCAAACACATTCTGGGTACACTGAAATATTGTGAATTATGAAGAACAACACAAAGATCATCAGATCAAAAATAAAACATTTGTCAACAGATAGCTTTTTGTTTCAGAAAACATTCTGCAGGTGATATACAAGACTTCAGTAGCTAAGGCTCTGTTCAGAAAATGGAAAATGTCACTCTGAAAACAGTACTGTTTCTTCTTCAACAGAAGAGATGAGGTATTTAAGCCCAGACATCCTCGAGATATCTCTTCTCTTCTCGAAGCGTGGCCAAGATTTTCAGAGCTTCAAATCTGGCCACATTAAGCTCTGTGCTCAGAATCTCCATGAGAGCTTCAGCCACATCTTTGGCCATGTGTTTCCCATCTCTATTACATAAAAAGAAAGAGTGAGGAAAATGTTTATTGGTTAATGAACAGACTATCACAAGTTATCAGATAAATAGAAATTACACTTACCTGGTAATTGTAGTTCCTTGAGTGACGACAGTTTAGTCCTCCACCTCTGGGTAGTGCTCCTCCTCCTGCAGCTTGGAGACTAGACCAATCAAAATCTTCATCCCACTGGATGTAGCAAGCTGGATTCCCCATCAGCCCCCAGTGAACTACTGACAAAGCAGACTCAAAAGAGCAACAAATAAGTAGCTACCATTCCTCTTTTTTTTTTTTGTATATATTAACTATAACATGGACATGAACCGTCCCTTAACAGAAAAAAGGGGGGAGTTTCTCCATAGTAACGCTCTTCTCCCTTGCTGAGTCAGGGAACACAGATAAAGGCAGAAGAGCCCAAAGAAAGAAGGAGGAAAAACTCACCTACTCACCTGCCAATTCGCCTCTCGTCCTTGAACACGTGCCGAGCTAGCCATAAACCTAAGGGCGGGAATGAGGACTAAACTGTCGTCACTCAAAGAACTACAATTACCAGGTAAGTGTAATTTCTATTTCCTTATCGTTCCTCCAGTTTAGTCCTCCACCTTTGGGATGTAACAGAGCAGTACTAATGGGAGGGACCCTGCCAGCCGGCATGCAAGACCGCTGACCCGAAACAGGCATCCTTTGCCGCCAACACATCCATCCGGTAGTGTTTACTGAAAGTATGCAGCGACGACCAAGAGGCCGCCCTGCAAATCTCCACTGGCGGAATCAGACAGTGCTCTGCCCAGGAGGCCGCCTGCGCCCTAGTGGAATGAGCTCTGAGACCCACGGGTGCCGGACGCCCCTGCAACATATAGGCCGAGACAATTGCCTCCTTAATCCACCTGGAGATGGACACTTTCGCTGCAGCTTCTCCCCTCCTGGGCCCGCCAAACAACACAAACAGAAGATCCGACTTACGAAAGTTATCGGAGACCGACAAATAACGATGTAACACCCTCTTTACGTCCAAGCAACTCAGTCCTCAATCCGACGGTTGTCTTGCGTCCACCCGCAAAACTGGAAGAGACACCGTCTGGTTCACATGAAAAGGAGAGGACACCTTTGGCAAGAAAGATGGAACCGGTCTAAGAACCACCTTTTCCCTTGAAAAACACAGAAAAGGCTCTCTGCACGAAAGAGCTTGCAACTCTGAAATGCGCCTAGCCGAACAAATAGCCACCAAAAAGACCACCTTAATGGTCAAATCCTTGACCGAGATTTGGATAAGGGCTCAAATGGGGCCTTTGCTAACGCCCGCAAAACCAGATTGAGATCCCACGATGGCACAGAAATCCGACACGCTGGGTGAAGTCTGGTAAACCGCTTTAAGAAAACGTACAATATTGGCGTGAGCACCCAGAGCCACGCCCTGAACCTTACCTCTATAGCAGGCCAAGGCCGCCAACTGTACTTTCAAGGAACTGGCGGCTAGGCCCTTTTCAAAACCATCTTGCAAGAAGCTCAATACTACCGATACGCCCTGGAAGCTCGGGCCTGATATCTGGAACACCAATCCTCAAAAATCCACCAGATGCGCACATAAGCGAGCCAAGTCGACTGCTTCCGTACTTGAAGTAAAGTTGCTACGACCAATCTAGAGTGGCCCCTCTTTTTTAGCCTCGCCCTTTCAATGGCCAAACCGTAATCGAGAATCGATCCACCTGCGGCATCAGAAGGGGCCCCTGCAACAGAAGCTCCGGCGACAATGGGAGACGCCACAGGAGGCCGTCTAACAACCTTATCAGATCGGCATACCACAGGCGCCGGGGTCAATCTGGCGCTACTAGAAGAACCCTCCCCCGATGGGCTTCAATACGTTGAATCACCCGACCGATAAGGGCCCACAGAGGAAATACATAAAGCAGCCCCGCCGTCGGCCATGGCTGTATCAAGGCGTCGATCCCCTCCGACATGGGTTCCCTCCGCCTGCTGAAGAACAGACTTCCTTTCGCGGACTGGCACGTAGCCATCAAGTTCATGACTGGTACTTCCTATCGGAGAGTCAATTGGGCGAAGACGTTGGGATGCAACTCCCATTCTCCGGCATCCACCCGAACTCTGCTGAGAAAATCCGCCGTCACGTTGTCCTTTCAGGCGATGCGTGCTGCTGATATTGCCTGCAACCGCGTCTCTACCCAGGAAAACAGCCTCTCGGACTCCTCCTCCATGGCTGCGCTCCCCGTGCCACCTTGCCGATTGATGTATGCCACTGTTGCGGCATTGTCCGACAGGCCCCGTACAGCTTGTCGCGTCACTAGCATTTCGAACCTCTGCAGGGCCAAGAACACAGCCCTCAGCTCCAGACGGTTGATCGACCAGCTGGTTTCTTCCGCCATCCACTGCCCCTATGCAAAATGTACTCCACAATGTGCTCCCCAGCCTGCTAGACTCGAGTCTGTGAACAGAGGAAGCCACACCGGCTGCTCCAAAGGCATCCCCGCCTGCAAGGCCGCGGGACAAATCCAACACCGCAGAGCCTGCCGGACTTGCAGAGGACAAGGGAGCCGTTTGCTCAGCAAATCGGACTGATTGGACCAACGACAAAGCAAAGTGCGCTCCAGCGGCCTCATGTGAAACCTGGCCCACGGAACGACCTCCAGTGTCGCCGCCATTGTCCCTAACACCTGAAGGTACTTCCATGCCATTGGCGCCGACAGCTTTCTGAAGGCCTGCACCAAACTCTGGAGAGCTTGGGCCCTGCGCTCCGTTAGAAAAAACGAGCCTCTCCGAGTATCGAACTGCACCCCCAAATACTCGAGAACCTGAGTCGGGGATAAATGACTCTTGAGCGGATTGACCACCCAGCCTAAGCTCTGCAGGAAAGCTACTACCTTCTCCGTGGCTTTTTCGCTCTCAGCTTGGGATTTGGCCCTTATCAGCCAATCGTCGAGGTATGGATGTACTAAGACCCCTTGCTTTCGCAGTGCTGCCGCCACGAATACCATTATCTTGGTGAAGACCCGAGGAGCAGTCGCTAGACCGAAGGGCAGCGCCTGAAACTGAAAATGTCCCCAAGGCAGGGCGACCCGCAGAAATTTCTGATGCAATGCTCTGATTGGAACATGGAGATAGGCCTCTGACAGATCGAGAGGTGAGATACTCTCCCTGATGAACTGCCACAATGACGGACGGCAGGGTTTCCATGCGAAAATGAGGTACCCTGAGACACCGATTTACCCCTTTGAGGTCCAGGATAGGGCGAAGAGAACCATCCTTCTTTGGCACCACGAAATAAATGGAGTAACGTCCCATGGTGTATTCTGTGGGCGGCACCGGGACGATGGCTCCCAGCTGTAAAAGACGGTTTAAAGTTTGACGAACCTGCAGAGCCTTCTGCGGTCCTCTGCAGGGGGAATTCACGAACGAGTCCAGCACCGGCTTCGCCAGCTCCAGTGCATACCCATCGCGGATGATCTCCAAGACCCACTGGTCTGATGTTATGCGGGTCCAGGCAGAAAGAAACCCCCTCAGGCAACCTCCAATCGGTTGCCCTTCTGCCGGGATCCGCTGCCATTCATTGTGGTTTGCGAGTGGCTCCCGATGATGCCACTGCGAATCCTCTACTTGCCCCCTGGAATCCACGGAACCTTTGGGCCCGAGATAGAATTCTTCCTCGTTGAGATCCCGCAAAACGGGGAGAACAAAATCTGCGAAAATCCCGAAACTGCCCCCGAAAGGCCGCGGAATATTTTCCCTGCATGGGCTTGTCCTCCGGAAGCCTACCTCCCTTGGACTCTCCCAACTCTTTGACCAACTTATCCAGATCCTCTCCAAACAACAACTTGCCCTTGAACGGAAGTTTGCTGAGCCGAGACTTAGACCCGTTGGACGCCCAGTTCTTCAGCCAAAGGGCCCTTCGCGCCGCTACCAGGGAAGACATACTATTCGACAAGGCTCTGATCAGGTCGTAATGCACATCTGCTAAATACGCTGATCCAGACTCTAAATGCTGGAGCTCCTGCACTTCGTCGTGCTCCGACGACATCGACTGTCTCAGGTGTTGGACCCAATGGAGACAGGCCCTAGCCACCCAAGCTCCACAAATGGATGCCTGCAAGGAAACCGCGCCCGCTTCAAAAGACTGTTTCAACAAACCATCCATCTTTATATCCTGTGCTTCTTTCAAGGCCGCGCTGCCCTCCACCGGAATCGTTGTCTTCTTCGTGACCGCTGACACTGCCGTATCTATCTTCGGGGCACAAAACCTTTCCTTATCTTTGTCTGCCAAGGGATAGAGCTTATTCATAGTTCTTATCCCCTTTAGACCGGCTTCTGGATGATCCCACTCGTTCTGAATCATCTGATCTATCACCTTATGGATGGGAAAGGCCACCTGCGTCTGGCGCACCGCCTGAATAATGGGATCTGCAGTATCCTCTTTGGTTACGGGCTGCTCGGACGTCAGCCTAAGCATCTGCAGATCCTCCGAAATGAGGGCCGACAACTCCTCTCTCCGAAAAACTCGAATGATTCGTGCTTGATCCTCAGGCTCAGGAATCTCACCTTCCTTTAAATCCTCCAAATCGACATCCATGTCAAAACCTTGCTCCTCGTCCTCCTGCAACTCTACTTCAGAAGGAGAAAGCTCTGATGGACGCGGTCTCTTGGGCGCTTTGGAAACCACACTTTCACGTTCCGCTAGACCTGACTGCGCACTGGGGGAGGGAAGAGGCAAAGACCCCAGCAAATGAATTTGCCTTTTACGACAGAACGCCTGATGCATGAGCAACACAAAGTCTGGAGAAAACTCCTCCATCTGTATGGCGACCCCAGACCCCAAAGGAACACCCGGAAGCCCAGGTGCCGCATCTGAAGCTGGAGCGGCAGGGCCGGCCATCCAAGCTTCACCCTCCGGCTCCTTCAGCATGTCCGGTGGAGCTGAAGTCGCAGCACCCTCCATTTGTTGTTCAATGTTGACGGACACTGAAGCACAGCACCGACAGATGCCTGTCTCTGGATCCGTGCCCCTGCGGGTGCTACAAATTACACACTGAGGTTTCGCTGACATGGGCTAAAGACCCTGGCGATCCCCAATGCTACTAAAGGCAAATTTAACTTATTTTACTCTAATGTTTGTTCTTTGTGCTGTTTTTTTTTTTTTAACTCTGTTTGCCTAAACAACCTCTGAAATTAAAACTATCTGAAGGCCCCAGACCCCCCAGGCTCCGGAGCCTAAAACAAAGGCAAAGAAAGGTAAAATAAACTAAATTAAATTAAATGAAACAAAGAAAGATGAAAAAACCCCAGAAACAAAGTACCTTGGCTTTAAATATTGCTGCACTCGTCGGGGCACAGTCCTGCTGATGTGCTACAGAAATCGCTGAGGAAACCGCGTGTATAAAATGGCCGCGGTTTCCATCAGCGTTTTGGCGCGCTCTTAACAAAAGGCCCCGAAGCACCGCAGGACCAAGAAACTGCGTGCCTATGGGCCGACTCGCTCTCCCCGGCTTATACCTGCTTGAACAGCCCCTTTTTAGAGGACCCGGGCTCCGATCGTCGAAAGGAATTGGGACCGCTAATCAGCCTGCTGCTGGTACTCAAGAACAGTCCCGGAGCCATTGCCTGCAGCTTCTCAGTCAGCGGGCTGCCAGTGGAGTAAGCAAGGAGCTCTACCCCGTTCAGTCTAGGGGTAAGAGATCCCGGAGAGCAAAATCAGCCAGTTAAATACAGGGTGACTTGGCAGGGCAGAATAGCCTATGGGAACAAATCCCGTTTGTTGCTTAACTTTTTTTTTTTTTTTTTTTAAAGCCACAGTACCCTCAGGAAGATCACCTAAAGTAGCTTAAACAAACCAATTGCAAAACAACCAGAAAACAAATTTCATCTAAGTAGCCTGCTGCTTATTAGTTTCTCCAGTGAGTCCAGCACCTAGGCTCACTAGGTCCTCCTGCTGCATGGAGACTGGACACACTGGGGGCTGATGGGGAATCCAGCTTGCTACATCCAGTGGGACGAAGATATTGATTGGTCCAGTCTCCAAGCTGCAGGAGGAGAAGCACTACCCAGAGGTGGAGGACTAAACTGGAGGAACGATAAGGAACAACAATTTTTAGTGTGCACCGTAAGTCCAGCACTTAGCCTGCTGTTAAAATTAATGCTCAGTGGTGAGTGAACTTAAGAAGCAAAGTATCCCCCTCCTAAACAATAGATTCTGACTACAGGGGGGGGAGGGGAGGGTATAAGACTTAAGATTCGCTAGGGTGCCAACATCCTGAACCATCTCTGGGGCCGACCTTGCCCTCTCATGCAAATCCAGATCTGAATTTACGGCTGTGTGGCACGGTTTGTCTAAACCCAGCACAGCTCATTCTAGTTTCTCTTCTTGATTTGGCTCATGTAATTATAAAGAACACACAAAAAATAAGGCTCGAGATTCAGTTATCTAGATCTCAAGCTCAACCAATCCAAGGCACCAGGTCATCATGGTGACTATAAAATCAGACCTGCTCCCTAGGTTTCACATACTCAACACCACAGAGAATCGAGGCATCAGTATTGGTGGATGCAGTATCAGCAGTCCCTCACAGGACTGTAATGGAAAAAGGAACAGCATTACATCAATGCAACTGAAGAGGTGATAGTGTCATTAACTGATGCTGGCAAAGGAGGGGTTGTCATCATTTCATGCAAGTCTAAAGGGGAAAGGAGTAGTGACAACAACATTGGTGGCCCACATAAAAAAAAGACTACTGCTGGGATGGATGATTGAGAGAGGCTGAGGCATATGTTAGAATGCGTAGGTGACAGAGAGGTTGCGGCATGGGTATAGAGAAGAGCAACCAAATGATAAAGGGAATGGAAGGATATCCCTACGAGGAAAGCTTTAAAAGGTTAGACCTGTTCAATTGGAAAAGAGACAGCTGAGACGAGATATGATAGAAGTCTATAAAATAATGGAGTGGAACGGGTAAAGCAAAGTTACTTACCTGTAACAGGTGATCTCTGGGAACAGCAGGAATAAGTCTTCACATATGGGTACATCGGTACCGACGGAGTCTGCGCGGGAATGCTCCCCAGCGTCCAATCAGAAAGCCTTTGGGAGCATCCCACAGCGCCTGCGTGCTGCCTTCCCGCCTTTCCCAACTGTCTCTCCTCAGTTGAGTTTTAGAGCGGAGACAAAGAGAGAGAGAGAGAGAGGGAAAGGAAAGAGAGATAGAGACAGAACTCCTAGGGGAGGTGGGTGGGTTGTGAAGACTTATTCCTGCTGTTCTCAGAGATCACCTGTTACAGGTAAGTAACTGTGCTATCTCCAGGAACAAGCAGGAATGCGTCTTCACATATGGGGACTACCTAGCTTTAGATGCCAGGGAGAGATCCCATAAGTTGTGTGTCCCTTGGACAAAGCTGCACTTCCCCCCATGGATCTCTGGCATCCCATAAGGGATGGTGGGTAGGAGTTGATTAAGTATGGAACAGGTGTTTAAGAACAGCCTGACCAAACAAGGCATCCCGGCGGGAATCCTTGTCCAAGCAGTAATGGGCTGTGAAGGTATGAACCGAGGCCCAAGTGGCTGCTCGACAGATGTCGTCAATAGACACAGAGTTCAGATGAGCCATTGAGGCTGCCATGGCTCTCACATTGTGAGCTGTGACATGGCCCTCCAGAGAAAGGTTCTTGCTCTGATAGGCGAAAGAAATACACTGGGCAATCCAGTTAGATAGTGTTCTCTTTGAGACTGGTAGTCCCAAATGAAAAGGATCAAAGGCAACAAAGAGTTGGGAAGACTTTCTATGTTGCTGTGTCCTTTGTAAGTAAAAAGCCGGAGCTCTTTTACAATCCAGGGTATGAAGATTCCTCTCTGCACTTGATGCATGAGGTCCTGGAAAAAAGACAGGTAGGTATACCTCCTGGTTGAGGTGAAAAGGCGAGACCACTTTAGGCATAAAGTGTGGATTAGTCCTAAGGACCACCTTGTCATGATGGAATCTTGTATAAGGTGGATTAGCTATGAGTGCTTGCAATTCACTAATACGACGTGCTGATGTGATTGCAATGAGAAAGATAACCTTCCAAGAAAGGTATTTCAAGGAGGTGGTAGCTAAAGGTTCAAAAGGCGGCTTCATAAGCTGAGCAAGAACCAAGTTTAAGTCCCATGCCACCGGAGGTGGTCTAATGGAAGGCTTTGTTAAAAGGAGGCCTCTCATGAATCTTGCTACCAAAGGATGAGAGGAAATAGGTTGTCCATTTAGAGGCTTAAGGGAAGCTGCAATAGCACTCAAATGGACCCTTAATGAATTTGTTTTAAGGACTGCATTAGACAGATGGAGGAGATACTCCAGCAAAGATTCCAGAGGTATGGCAAGGGGGTTAAGACCCTTCCCAGAACACCAGATAGTAAACCTCTTCCACTTGAAAGCATAAGAACGTCTAGTGGAAGGTTTTCTGGAAGCATAAAGAACATCTTTCACTTGTTGAGAAAGATGAAGATCCTGGAGGTCTAGGCCTTCAGCAACCAAGCCCTGAGATGCAGAGACTGGGGATTGGGATGCCATAACCTTCCGTCCTCTTGAGAGTGGAGGTCTGGAGCAGACCCTAACTCCAGGGAGAGAGCTTGAGAGAGATGTAGAAGCAGAGGGTACCACACTTGCTGTGGCCAATGTGGAGCTATGAGAATCATGTGGCCTCTGTCTCTTTGAAGCTTGAACAGGGTTTTGGGAATTAGGGGAATGGGTGGAAAGGCATAGGGGAAGTCTTGACCCCAGTGAAGGAGGAAAGCATCCCTTGCCTGAGCTCCCTGAGCCAGAGTTCTGGAACAGAACCGGGGAAGTTTGGCATTCCACGGACTTGCAAAGAGGTCTATGTCCGGGGTTCCCCAAATTTGAAAAATCTTGGACACCTGGTCCATATGTAGGGACCACTCGTGTGGAAGCAGAACTCGACCGAGCCTGTCTGCCCAAGAGTTTTGAACGCCTGGAAGATAAATTGCCAGAAGATGAATGTGATGCTCTCTGGCGAGGGCCCACAGTCGCAAAGCTTCGTTGCAAAGCGACAGAGAGCCAGTTCCTCCCTGCTTGTTCACATAGAACATGGCTACCTGACTGTCCGTGTGGATAAGGACTGTCTTGTGGCTGAGCAGGGTGTGGAAAACCCGCAGAGCAAGGAAGATTGCTCTGAGTTCCAAGAGATTGATATGTAGACAAGTCTCCTGTGGGGACCAGATGCCCTGGGTGGAGAGGTCCTGCAGATGAGCTACCCAACCCATTGGAGAAGCATCTGTAGTAAGGGTTGCTTGGGGTAGAGGCTGCTGAAAGGGGGACCCCAACAACAGGTTTTGAGGGGACTTCCACCACTGGAGGGACAAAACGAGGCGACTCGTGTTTGCTATTTTGTCTGACAGGCAGCCTAATGCCTGGGTCCATAGGGGGGATAAATTCCACTGAGCTGCCCTCATGTGAAGGCGAGCATATGGTACCACATGTACCGTGGATGCCATGTGGCCTAGCAACTGTAACATCTCTCGAGCAGTTAGTAGGGGCTTCAACTCTGCCTGAGAGGCTAACTGCACCAAGCGAAGGCAAGGGGCCTGGGGAAGACAGGCCCTTGCCCTTGTGGTATCCAACAACACCCCTATAAACTCCAGGGACTGAGTAGGGGTCAGATTGGATTTTGGGATGTTTATTACCAGCCCTAAATACTGAAGGATACGCATTGTGCAGGTTAGAGAACCCTTGGCCTCTGATTGAGTGGGAGCTCGAATGAGCCAGTCGTCTAGGTAAGGGAAGATGAATATCCGCAGGGTGCGCAGAAAAGCAGCTACCACTGCCATGCATTTCGTGAACACCCTTGGTGCAGAGGCCAGACCAAAAGGGAGCACTCTGTATTGATAGTGCTTCTCTTTAAAAAGGAACCGAAGGAACCTTCTGTGGGATGGATGGATGAGAACATGAGTGTACGCATCCTTGAGATCTAGAGAACAAAGACAATCCTGACTCTGAAGGTATGGCAGCAGAGTTCCCAGAGAAACCATTTTGAATTTTTCCTTGACTAGGAATCTGTTCAACTCTCTGAGATCTAAGATGGGTCTAAAGCCCCCTGTTTTCTTTGGAATAAGAAAATAGGGGGAGTACAACCCTGTGCCCTGTTGTCTGATCCATCGACGCCGCCAATGCTTGGAAATCGGTACCGGTGGAAGCCACCGGTACCGCAGAGCATGGCACCAGGAGATCTGTCGAGGCCACGCCATCGAGATCATCCTGGAACCCTGATGATGATGCTTTAGAGGCCGAAGCCTCCCGCCGGGGAAATTTTGCCGGTGCAGAATCCTCGAGGGCAACGCCAGAGGCATCTCGATGCTTAGAAGGAGATTTACCCTTCGAGGACCGGCTGGATTTATGTTTAGTTATCTGAGATCCATGTGAGGAAGAAGCAGCCCTGGAAGACGTTGATGCCACCAACGCCGCATCAGAGGGAAGCAGGGTACTGAGCTTGGCAGCTCGGTTCTGCCGACCTCTTTTAGACATCATAGAACAGGACATACAATCTGTTATGGAATGGTCAGGACCTAAACATTTCAGACACCAGACATGGGTGTCAGTGACGGAAATGGTACCGCCACATTTTGTGCACTTCTTAAATCCTGAGGCAGGCTTTTCAATATTAAGGAAAAGAAGTTTTGGGCCTAAGGCCCAAAACGCAAGTGCACCTGAAGAAAAAGAACGGAAAAAAAGCTTTTTTTTTTTAGAAGAAGAAAAGAACAAAGTCCGGCGGTACCGGTACAGCGTCGAAGAAGGTAGATGCGACACAAAAGAAATAAAGAAAAAATAAGGAGATTCTTCTGCGGTGACAGGAACACGACCTGCTGGCTCCGCGGAAAAAGAAGAACTGAGGAGAGACAGTTGGGAAAGGCGGGAAGACAGTACGCAGGCGCTGTGGGATGCTCCCAAAGGCTTTCTGATTGGACGCTGGGGAGCGTTCCCGCACAGGCTCCGTCGGTACCGACGTACCCATATGTGAAGACTCATTCCTGCTTGTTCCTGGAGATACATAGATCTGTCGTTTAGTCCTAAATGTGCTACATTATAGCTTTGTTGTGTGTCCCCCTAGTGCTTCTAATTTTTTTTAAAGGATTAATTGTAGAAAATATTTTTTTCACTGAATGCATAATCAAAGTCTGGAATTCATTACCAGAAGATGTAGTAAAAGCTGGGTTTAAAAGAAGTTTGGATGAGTTCCTGGATGAAAAATCTATAAACCATTACTAAAGAATGCCAGGGAAATCCACGGCTTACCCCTGGGACAAGCAGCATAGAATCTGTGTACCTTTTGGGAACCTGACAGGTACTTGTGACCTGAATTGGTCACTGCTGGAAACGAGATATCTCATACTGGGTCAGACCAAGGTCCATCAAGCCCAGTATCTTATGTTTTTATGTGTAGGTGAGTGAGATTGTATTCTTTGGCTTGATACTAGACTGCGGGGGTCGCCAGTGCCTCTCCAGATTGGATGTGCTGATGTCATTGCCTCTCTCCTGGCTCTTTAGTGCATTGAGGGTACCTCCTCGGCTGCCACCTGCACTGTTTGCCTCTGAACTAATCAGTCAGCTTGCTATCATTCCCTGACTACTTACCCACACACATAGAAGTAGCCTTTTTCTTTGACCAAGATTCTTCCCACATCTTGAGCACAAACTCGGAGATAATCTTGCACATATTTCCGTGTCGTTCTTTCAGGGTAGCTTGGTGTGTCTCTGGAGAAGCAGACCTTGAGGTGAGTCAGTGTCCCATTTTCAAGGAAAGAGTTCAACTCCTCTCTGAAAAAATGAAAACAAAACAAGGTGAAAAGGTTGCAAACATTTTTAACAGCTGCCACACCAAACTTTTGAATACTGGATAAAGAACAGTATTTGATGACCACTCTTAAGGGTCTCATTATAAACTGAGGTAATTTTCATGGATTTTATCATATCAAAGGTTTGCCTAATACTGTATCTTTTAAAAAAAGGGACATTTTAGTTATTTTTTAATATCACTGGTTAGGATATTGGGTTATTTTTATTGCTTTTGCAGAAGATGACTTTAAACAAGCTTTTTCTTTTTCTGTTGAGCTTTTTTTGCCCCTAGTTCAAAGGGGGTAAGGTTAAGCAGTGGATTTCCCTGGCGTTCTTTTAAAGCTTTCCTCGTAGGGATATCCGAAAACCCAGCAGCATCCACAGGGCGTTTCAGCCTCTTTGACAAAGAGATTATCATCAAAGAGGTCCTTCCTTACATTAACACTGCATCTCCAAACCTCGAGGAAGTGATGACTTCATGGAACAGCAGCCTGAGCTCCTTTGCATACATACCTGCCCCATTTAAGTCACAGGCCTCAGATAAGCGACCAAGACCTAAAAAAACTGCATGCTGGTACACAGCTGAGCTACAAACCTCACTACATCACCTGAGTAAACTGGAAAGACGATGGCGATGTACACGGTCCCCAGCAGACCTGACAGCCTATGCCTCCCACCTGAAGACACACCGGAACTTAATATCAGCAAAAATGAAAGACCATCACTCCGAACTCCTGAGCCGCTCCCTGAACAAACCCCACAAGCTCTTCAACATAGTGAAGCCACTAGCGAAGGAACCCTCGCCCCCCAAACAGCCACCATACATCCTCAGGACCACGCGGACTACCTGCTGGCCAAAACTAAGAACGTCAGAGAAGCCACGTTATCCAGCCCTAACAGCAACCCAGCCCAAATTAAGCCGTTTGCCTCCCTCACAACACCAACGGATGCAGGTACTGAGGACATCATTGCAGTCATCAATGCCACCACTGCCCCAAACGAATCTTGTCCAGCATTCTGGATAAGATCGCTACGTAAGGAACTTAGCCCAATACTAGCCAAAATCATAGATCTCTCCTTCTCCACAGGACTATTCCCATCATGCCTCAGACGTCAATCTGGCCCTTTCTGAAGAACAACAAGCTGAATCCCCAGAGAGTAGAATCATACTGACCAATATCAAGCATCCCGCTACTAGCAAAGCAAATTGAGAAGGTCGTCCAACGTCAAATACAGGACCACATCGACTCGACAGCGCCCCTTGACCCATGCCAACATGGCTTTAGGGAGTCATATGGCCTCGAAACTCTCCTGGCCACACTCATGAACACACTGATCACAGGAATTGACAACAAAAAACAAGGATATGCTCCAACTTTCCTGGACATCGCCGCTGCGTTTCATTCCATAAACCATGAGTAACTCCTGATACGGCTTCAGGAAAAAGGAATTAACAACTCAGCATGGAGATGGTGCAAATCCTATCTAGCGGACAGATGGCAGCAGGTACGCACAGGCACCACAACATCCAAGCCATTCCAGCAAAAACATGGCGTGTCTCAGGGCTCCTCACTCTCCGCACTCTTCTTCAATATCTACATGCAACCCATATGTGAAATAGTTCGCTCCCATAACATCTCATGCTTCATCAACGCGGACGATGTACTACTCTTCACCCCATTCATGACCGAACATCCTCATTTCTCCCCACTAGTAAAATGCTTTGATGCCATCACTGACTGGCTCCTCTCACAGAGCCTCAAGATAAACTTCAGCAAGACGGAGGTCCTGTTCATGACTAGAAATCAATCCTTCTCCCCACCAGCAACACTAAAGATGAGAGACGCCGAGCTCCCAAGTAGACTCACCATCCGCTACCTAGGCGTTACGCTAGACCAGCAGCTCGAGCTTAAAACACACATCAGCAACATCATCAAGCAAATTTACCACAAAATACGAACAGTGCAACATCTCAGACCCTTTTTGCAACCAGATGACTTTAGAACAGTTTTCCAGGCACTGGTGACCCCGCACTGATTACGCCAACGTGATCCTGCACGGCCTACCCAAAAACATACTGAACCCTTTAGAGCTGGCAATGAACGAAGCTGCACGCTTCCTATACGGGACCGCTAGAAGAGACCACATTACCCCAATCCTAAAGGACTTGCACTGGCTACCAATCTCCTGCCGGCTCACGTATAAAGTAGTCCTGATGACCTTCAAGGCCATCAACAAAATATCACCCACCTCCCTGACAGACCTTCTCTACCCCACTCCAGCAAACAGAGCAAGGAGGACATTTGCCACCAACACGCTACAGATCCCTAAGGAAATAACAAAATGCACCCAGGCAACAAGGAACTGAGCCTTTAAGTTCTATGCTCCCAGATGCTGGAATGCGCTCCCACCTGATGTCCATGCTATCACAGACCTTTCGCAATTCAGAAAAGCATTAAAACACCACCTCTTTCTCCTGCACTATTCACAGCCCAGTATTCCAACCCCTCCACCACACACCTAGATAGCCATCTGTAATTAACAACTCATGCCTTACTGTAGATAAGAGTAGAAAGTTGTAATCAACCAGCCATCTGTAAATAACAAACAACTCATGTGTATACTGTGAAGAAAAAGCAACCCATGTATATACTGTAGATAGTGGTAGTTAGATGTAAATAGTGGTAGTTAGTTGTAGATAGTTTGCACAGTTGGAAATCCAAGTTATTCCACCTGTTCAATGTAAGTGCTTAGCAGACTTCCTGTTCTGTACAAAAATGTTACATGTAAACCGCACTGATTTTAAAAAGCGCGGTATATAAAAGTGATAAATAAATATGATAAATAAATAAAAAAAATAAAAAATACTGTGAAGTTACAGCTCATCTGAGCTGTTAGTTCACTCCCTTTCAACCCATCATTCCATCTGCCAATCTTGCTACAGAGACCCACTCGCCAATTAGGGAGTTGGAGTAAATAGAAATGGTTGGAAGGGAAAATCAAGGAAGTAATTAAATCAAAATTTGATCAATAACAAATAAAGACCCCCTGAAATGTATTTATTAGATCGTTTTTATTTATTTATTTATTTATTACAGGTTCTTATATACCGCGCTATTTAGCATCAGCGCGGTTTACAATATAACAAAAGACCAGAGCAAAAAGCTGTTTGGTTTTACATAGAACAGGTACGAGAACTTGGATAAACATGGGGGATATTGCTAACTGAAACTATATACATGCGTAATTATTATAGTTTTGATATGAGACTTGTAGAACAGGATGTCAAAAGGGGATGGTCGTTGAGGCACTTCTTCAAAAGGAGTAACAGACTATCAGTCTCTTAAATTCATAAACACATATTAAAGTCCTAAGGGATAAGATAAACCTCTTCACAGATGAACAAACACAAAGGACTTCATTGCAAAATTGCACATAGGATACAAAAACCCATGTGCAATTTAATGAATATCATTTTTATTGTAATTTTCAGCAGTGTTATGGAAGCATACCAACATTACAGTCATCAGTATCCGTTCTCATCAACTCACAACTTGTTAACAGTCAACACTATTTTCAATGAACAACCAATATCACATTCTAATACATTGTTGAAGCTACAACGTTTACTCTCAACTCGTCTCCCCACATAGGGAGCCTATATCTCATCTGCTGAAGCTAACTTATTACACGACAATATGCCACCCTGCCTCCTCCGCTACATTTCCCCTTAACCAAACCCTCATCCACTTTTTCCCTCACCCAGGCCCCCTCTACCTTCCCCCCCTTCCCTCCCTCTTATCCTCTTCTGCCATATCTACTTATCCTGCCTCCTTTCCTCCTATTCTTCTCCTCTTCCCCTTCGCTTCATCCTTCAGCCACTCCAACCTACCTTATAGATTAATCTAAACGCACTCCAATAATACCCCCTCAATGTTCTTCCAGTCCTTCCTCAGAGGCCCCTCTCACTGTCAACTCTTTGTAACTTGGGCTTCGGCTCTGGCGTGGGTTCCACACTCGTGTAAATCTGTCTAAAATATTACCCCCTAATATTCGCGCCGTACGCTGCTCCATATTCATCAGCTCCCACATCGTCTTCTCTCACTCTCTCATTGTGGATGTTACATCTGTTATCCATTGTCTTAAAATACATTGTTTTACTACTAAAAAACCTTTTTCGCACAGCTTCCGCTTGCCACTTGTTATGGGTGTCTCAGCCTCATATGACCCAAACAGGCA
Source organism: Ichthyophis bannanicus (assembly GCA_033557465.1). Lineage (NCBI taxonomy): Eukaryota > Metazoa > Chordata > Amphibia > Gymnophiona > Ichthyophiidae > Ichthyophis > Ichthyophis bannanicus. The sequence continues at coordinate 923,268,158 of CM066031.1, read as the reverse complement.
CCACTCTGGGGAAATCATTATCTGACATCCTAGCCAGTTACTTAAGTTTTTCCGACTTCTTTCCAAAAACTTTGTATGCAGGTGCAGAACCAAAAACGATGGGCTAATGTGCCCTTCTCTCTTCTACAGAGTTTACACACATCTGTCGTGGTCAGCCCAGCCTTGGTAGCCCAAACATTATGAACGTATGCCCGCCATAAAAATTTATATTGTATTTCTTGCATTTGTATTGATTCTGAAATATCCTTTATAACCTTGAAAGCTCCCTGTAACCTCTCCACTGTTCCCTCAGGTATATCATCCTTTTTCCATTTCCTCACTAAGGATTCTAACCCCCCCTCTATCTCCTCCTGGGTGCAATTCCCCCCCTCTTAACGTGATTTTTCCTTCTAGGGCGTTGAACAAATCTAGCATTCCTCCTGGTGCTAATAGCGCACTACTCCATCTTTTCAAACTATTCACATAATGTCTTGCCTGGAAATAGAAATACTGATCCCGGGGATCTAATTGATACCTCTCTCGCAAAGACAGAAATGAGTCTACTTCTGCTACCTCCGCCATTCGCAAGTGGCCAATATACCTCACTCCACTCTTATCCCAGTTCATAGCTATTTGGCCTTGTATCTCCAGGGGAAATCCACATTTCCTGCAAGCGGGAGACAGTCTGACCTATTCCACTGCCTGTTCCTATATCGGCATAGATTCTTCCAGACATGTCAGAGCGCCTGACGATACCCAAAATTTCTACATGCTGCTGGTAACTCACCTTGAGTTCTGTGTGATACAGATTCCCTATGCTGCGGTTCTGCCATCTCATCCAGTATTTCTATTGGCATTGGCATAATTTCTGTCGTCCCCTCTACTATGTCTCTTAAAGATCTCGTGAGACATAATAAGTTGTAAGCTCACAGTGATAGCAAACCCGCCCCCCCCCCTCCTCTACGGGTTGCATCAATGCCTCTATCGCTATACGAGCCCTACGCCCTTTCCAGAGAAATCTAGACAAATGCCCCTGTGATACCCGTATATCCCTTCTCAATATCCACACAGAGATATGCTGCAAAATGTACATCCACCTAGGGAATTCTACCATATAAAAGAGAGCTACCCGACCCTTCAACGAAATTGGCAATTCCTGCCATTTCTTCAAACACTCTATTGTCGTTTCCAAATGGGCCTAATATTGACATTATATAGCTCGGCTGTCATTCAGGGATTTGAATACCTAAGTATCAAATCTGTCCGTCAGCCCACCAAAACGGGAAGTCACCCTGCCACACTTGCTGAACCCTACCCCCCTACATTCCAAACCCAAGGACTTGGCTCTGTTTATTTTCAGTCCAGAAAAAGTTCCAAATCGCTCTATTTGTTGTAAAGCTAACTCCAGGGAGTTCTGGGGGATAGTTAAACACAACAACATATCATCCGCAAAGGCACTGACTTTTATCCCCCCACTTTTCCACTCTATCCCCGCCACTCCCTTTAATTGCAAGAGTGTTATTAACAACGGTTCCAACTGAAGCACAAACAGCAGGGGCGAGAGGGGACATCCTTGCCTAGTCCCCCTTTTTAGTGTAAACGGGGCTGAATTTTCTCCCCCCCACTGCTATGTATGGCAGAGGATCCATGTATAGAGCTCGTACCCATCCCACAATCTCCCCTTCAAAACCAAATCTCTGCAATACCTCAAACATATATTCCCATGAAACTCTATTGAATGCCTTTTCGGCGTCTAAACTCGCCAACAGCAAAGGAGTACCATGCTGTATGCATCTCTCCATTCCCAGTAACACTTTACTTATATTCAGGGCAGCTGCTCTACCTTTGACAAATCCCGCCTGGTGCGGACCTATGATTCTCGGGAGAATAGACTGAATCCTCTCTGCCAGTATTGATGCTAAAACCTTCATATCGTAATTAATTAAAGAAATTGGCCTATATCGGCAGCAGTGTACACTTAGCTCACCCAGTCTCTTGAGTTTGGCTTGTTCTTTATCACTCAAATGGGTCTCTTGTAGGAGAGTCATGTGGGCTTTTCCTTTTTTGAGCGCTTGCAAAACTCTAGTGCGCTTCATGGGAGTACTTATACCCCCGACGTTCCAAGTAATGAAACGTAGCTCGGGTCCCATTCTGGCTCTTTGTTTGGAACATCATCATAGTAATAATATATATCCTTTTATTTCCTCTTGCTAGGAGCTGCCCAGCCTCTTCCCCCAGCCCAATCTAGTATGCCTGTTTGTCTCCCACTGCTTCACATTCCATCTTTTGAATCCTCTGCTCCCCAATCGTTCTCCCCCCTCGCCCGGCTGCCCTCTCATCCCCTCCACTCCCTCTCCCCCCATTCCCCCCACATACAGTCCCTTATTCTCTCCCCTCCCCTCCCCCCTCATAAAACATTCTCATTCTCTACCCTCAGCACCTCTTGGCTGAGGAAGTAGTCTCGACAATGGGCGCTGCAGGGCTGGCCTCAACCACAACACCATTATTCTCTACCCCTCCCACGATTCATGTCTAGCATAACAGTTTCCTCCCATTATCCTTTTCGCCTGTGCCTTTCCAACAGAGAAGTTACATTAGTGCATATTACACTGATGCATATTAAACACATAGCTCACTTCTACTGCTGTAACATACGGTCTCCTACATTCTACCTTATTAACATTCAGTTCTTCCACATTCTCTAACTTCATGTCTCCGGTAGTCCAGCACATCCATCTAGTCTCTTTTATGGCATAAAGCTCCCCTCTTGTAAACTCTTATCCAAGTCTGCCATAAATGTCTTTGCCGCCTCAAGCGAGGTAAGCACATGATTTTGACCCGCATATGACACTCGTAGAACTGCTGGAAATGCCGAAGTAAAGCGCATCTTCTTTTGGAACAAGGCCGCACAAATAGGTGTAAATTCTTTTCTCTTTGCTGCGACCACTGCAGAGTAATCCTGGAAGAGTAAAATTTTGGGGTTTTCAAGGACTAAATCACGCTTCTTTCGGTAAGCTTGAAGCAGTTGCACCTTATGTTGAAAGTTCAGCACTCTTGCTATTACCACCCTCGGGCGTTGTCGGGACTCCATTTTGGGTCCCAGCCGATGTGCTTGCTCAATTTTGATATCGCCTACTAAAGCTTCAAGACCCAGTTCCTGGGGCAGCCACTTCTCAATGAGTGTCGTTAACATTGGATCCATTTTTGACTCCAGGACTCCCAAGATTCGGATGTTGTTCCGCCCTGATCTATTTTCTAGATCATCTACTTTTTCTATTACAGCTTCAATTTTCCGGTGCTGCATTTCATTCTCTCGGGTCTGCCTTCCTTCTTCGTCTTCAATTGCTGCTACCCGATGTTCTAGCTCATCCACTCTGTGTCCAAACTCTGTTAGCGACTCTCCCATAATCTCCAGTTTTTTCAGAATTAAACCAAATTTAGGGTCCAGGAGCTTCACTAACCTCCAGCGCCAGCTCCTCTGACGCCGAATCTGTGCTCTCTCCTCCAGGTGAGGCCGGCTGTGACAGCGTGGCTGTGGATGTTGTTGAGGCCCCAGATTTCTGAGGCTTCTCTCAATCTCTCCGTGGTGACAGAGGCATTTTTCTTTCTTCTCCCGCCGCCGGCAGATTCCTCTCAGGCTCCCTCACCTATTTAATCACTTTATAGTACTATTTCTTAGGGCAATGATTAATATTTCTTGAATAATAGCGAGGCAGCCCCGGAGTGAGCCGAGAAGCATTCTCACTCGCTCATGCGTCACGTGGGACCTCTCAAAAACCCATGTGCAATTTTACAATAAAGCCTTTATAAGCTACTCGCCCTGGACCTGATTCTGTTGCTTTTTTGCGAGTATGTTGTGCTCTTGTGTGTTCGACCACAAAGGATTACACGCAGAGAATGATAGTGCAGATGATTTGATCTCACAGAATAGAGGTTAGCTGATAATACTTGGAGGACAGCAGAGGAAAAATAAGGAAGTTGTTAGCTCGCTCTTACCTTTTTTTCAATAGCAAAAGGATGGATTAAAAACATTGTCTTGAGAGAAAAGTGAGAGCAGAAACCTCTGAGGGTAAGTGAATATTATTTTGCTGGAAAATTTAATAATTAAAGCTAGGGAAAGAGGAGAGAGTGTGGGTTTAATTAGAAAAGTTTATTTTTAATTATATTAACAAGTGGGCAAAGCATGCAGGGCATGGCTCATGGAATTCTTCCCATCCTATCCCGGGTGTATATATACTTGGCTCTTTGTATCTGCATTGCTTTTATGTGTGTCTTGCGAATGTGGTGCCTGTATGAGTATCAGTGTGAGTCTGTGTGTATATCTCTGCTTTGTCTGTTCACTAACTTTTTTGTGTATATGTATCTCTATTATGTTTGTGTGTATATGTTTCTTTGTGTTTTGGTAAGTCTGTGCATGTTTGTGCCATGCTAAATATGTGCTTGTATGTATGTCCATGCATTCTTGCAAGTGTGCAAGAATGTTTATGTTTAATTACTATGTTAGCATGAAGTATGATCTGTTGGAACAGCTTTTCACAGAGAAATGCATTGAGGGATTTTTTTGTGGGGTGGGGGCTTCATTTCTTTTTCATTCCCCACCATACAAAGAAACTAGATTTGTACAGCACCAGATCAGTGTCGCCAGATGATCTCAAAAGCTCCAACCCAGTAGGTTAAAATTAGCCCAAAACGGTGGCCCACTCCTTTCTTTTCTTATTGGCAATAATATGCCTTGCTATGAGTTTTTGGCTAAAGACTCAGCTATCACAGCGGAGGATTACTGAGGACGATGTTGAGTCTGTTTTCCCCCCCCATATTATGCAGACTAATGTGGGTTTGCTTTTGAGGGGTTTTTTCTGGCAGTGGGATGTGGTTCATTGCATGGACTGGAGGGATACTTCAAAAGGTTAAGGGGCTGGGAAAGGAGGATAGGGGAGGAATGAATTTATTGTGCATTTTGGGGGTGTGAGTTCTATAATATGGATTTAATGTTGGGTGCTACTGCTGGGCTGATCTTTCCTCCTTGTTCTTGACTAATTCATGTGGCCCTGGGAGGATATTGTGGGGGGAAGGGGGCAGGGATCACGGTAAGAGGGATTGGAAGTTAGAAGATTTTGGACTAAGGTGCTGATTGAAGATGTGTGGGGTGTTATTTTGAGTATATCTTCCTGTAACATTTCTAACTTGCATTTCACTTACTCACATTTTTTTTCACAACAACCATTCAAAATTAAAGACCAGTACAAGAAATTATTATCAAATTCAGATGCACAGAATTTTAACTGATCAATGCTCTGGAACTATAGGGTGCTAAAAGTGATTTGCCCAGAGTCACATTAATTTGGTGGCAGTTCCAGAGCTTCTCCTCAAACACAATCCAGTGATCTAACCACCAGACCACCACTCCTTCTATGCACCTGTCCTTACCTAAACAAGTAATCTCTGTCACGATGACGACAACCAAAAAACAACCATGTCTCGCCAAATGTCCACTCTGCATGTTGTTCTCGAAGTTTCTCTCTAAAGAAAAATGTTAATATAAGTATGGCATAAACCACAAAATAAGCAAACTAAAACTGACCTTTTCAGTGCTGTCTGCACTGAAATATAAACAGAAATATATATCTACTTATTAGACTAATTAATTTACTTTGTAGCGATATACTGTACTAAAAGAAACGTGTAGGCTCTCTACTGCACACTATTTCAAAGACACAATGAGTGATCATAGTATCAATTAAAAATATATTTTAGTAATACCAATTTTTCAAAATTTGAAGTAGACCCTTCCCCCCCATGCATAATAATTTAACTGAATCTTAGCAGCATCGGCAACTGCTTGTATGAAAGCCATAATCTTGACTGGTCTATGGCTAGCACATGTTTCCAAGTCTCCACTGACCGGCATACCTATTCCGAGTTTTGTCTTAATGACTGTCCAACAGAAAGGTACTGGAGAAATGCTACAAAGGAAAGGATTAGTCTTAGAAGGATGAAAACAAGCAAACTGTCTAGTACTCATACATGGTACAAACTCTGTGGCCAACAGCAAGTTAATAAGGCAGCTACCCCTCCTGTTTAACACCTAACTTAAACTGCCAATGCAAGCAGCTGCTTAGCTTGGACTCAGAATCTCACAAGAATTTTCAAGCAATTAGGTGCATCGATTAGACACAAAGACATATGTTTTCATGAAACCATAAACTGTATATGATGAAGTGATAGCTTGGCTTATCATTGCAAGTAAAGTCAAACGTTATTTATATGTAAGACCTCAATTATAGATTCAAATTATCTACTGCTGTTTACTTCTTATGATTGTTCCAACTACGAATGTTTGTCATTGCGATCCCACTACTTTTGAAAAATCATTCTGGATATTCAAAATGTCAGTGATCTTACCTAAACAAAGTATGTTGTTAAATCTTGCAAGATTTCACTTTGCGCCCTGAAAACCTGAGTCGGAAAACATAGTGCATAAGTGTTCCCAGAGGTGGAGGCTGTATTTTTATATGTATCTTAAAATAGATGCATATGTGCATGATTCCTACCAGTACATACAAGCAGAAAGTTACTAGCTTCCTTGGAGGAACATAATTTTGGGTAGGCTATTTTATAAACGCACACATGTTGCCTTTACAAAACAGGCAAAACACATGCATCCATATGCCTAGATACCCTTCTTTAAAACTGTTTTCAAAACTACATTAATTGTGGCATCTACGTGTTGGGAGAGAAGGGGGGCTACTAGGGGCAATATGTTTGAGTGCATGGAATAAGTGGGTGGGGTATGTTTGTGAGGGCAAGCAGCTCAGTTTGGTATGTGAACTGTATGCACTTGTCCATGTATAAGTGGGCAGGTAGGATGCTTTGGTGGAGAGTAAGTTGTAGGTGGAGTTTGTTGATAGCTGGGTGAATTGTAGTTTGCTGCATGTGTGTGTGCATATTCTAAAGTTTGCAATAAGACAAAATAGGGGTGTGTACTCTTGTGGCACAATGTATTGATTTGGTTGTGTGTTTGTGTAAGTATACTGTATGTGAATCAAGGCCGTCTTCCCCTCATTTTGCTGCTTTCCCACCCTTGTATGACTCCCTCCCTCCTTCCACTACTTAGGGGCCTTCCGCCATGCTGAGACCTTGCTCTCCTGTTGTCCCCAAGATCATTCTCCCCTACTTCCCATCAACAGGCATACCCTCTCTCCCCATCAGGGTCCTCTATTCTCCCCCTTTACCATCAAGCATCTCAATGCTCTTTCTCCCCTTCTCTCCCAAAAAAGGAACCCCCTCTTCACCTCCCTGAATGCTTTCCCATCAAGCATCTCCAATCTCCCTCCTTTCAGGCACCTCCCTGCTGGCTTTGAAATACTCCCCCTACCCCTTAGTCATCCTCCTTTGCAGCATTTCATAGACAAATAACATAGTCTTCTCCTTCCTCTTTGTCAGGGCTCCCGAACCATCTCAAGGTGTCTGATGGATGATGAGAAGTGATCACTTCTTGCTCCTGCCCAGTGGCTACCTTTATGCAAATGGCACTACCTGAACCCTGGTGGGAATCTTGCAGTAAAACTGCTAGAAGTCAGTTCTCAAGAAACTACCAGGGTTCAGGCAGTGCCATTTATGCTGGGACAGGAGCGAGTGGGGATCACTTTGCTCCCCTTGCCCCTGGACCCTTTGGGGTGAGTCAGGGGACCCATGGGAGGGGAAGGAGAAGGGGAAGAGGTGGTCTGGGCTGAACCTTAGAATTGTGAGTTGAAGGGCAAGACTTTGGGGTGAAGGGGCAACATTTTAATTGCTTCTGGACCAGACGACTGCATCAAGTCACGTGACCCAACAGCTCCCAGCTTCCAGTTTCCCACTTCATGTGACCCAACAGGTGATCCTGCCTCCACTGCATATATTAAAGATGCCATCCCCGCGCTGAAGGAGCGTACCCAAGGAGCTCTCCCAGGAGGGAGAGAGCGTACCCAGGAGGGAGAGAGCATACCCAAGGAGCTCTCCCAGGAGGGAGAGAGCCATCGACGACCGAGGGCGGACTTCAAACGCCCTGCTGCTGCTCCTGCTGCCCAATCGGGGCAGCCCTTGCTCCTGCTGCCCAATCGGGGCAGCCCCTGCAGGATATAAGGAGTGCCAGAAGGTGCACCTGCACCTGGCGGGCCCGCGCCTGAGGGCTTCGCCAGAGGGCCCCTTGGCGTGACCCTTAGGCGGAGGCACGCGGCGTGTGAGCCACCGCACCCTAAGAAACCTGCTGAAACATCCAGAACCCGATGCGACTTGTAAAAGGGGGTGCTTGTTTTGAAGAAACCATCATCTTGGCAAGTATGTAAATTAACTGTCTTGCAAAGGATTGTGGTTATTGAAGTCCATTCACACAAAGCTTGCCTTTTAAATAAATGAAAACTTTTGTAGTTGGTCGAGTGTAAGGCAAAATTAGAGTTTATTTATGGGGTGAATATTCCACACACAGATATGCTTGGTAACACCATCCAGATAACTTCTCCGGGGTTTATTCAACATAAATAAGGCAACTGAAAAGCTTATGCAAATAAGTATCAAAGTCCTTTATGGAACAGAAAGGCTTTCTTACAGCCACTGCTAATAAACTCCTTAGCAGTGCTGAGGTGTAAACAAATCAAAAAGGAAAACTTCTTTATACAAAAACATAGCTCACTTTCTCCATACAGAAAAGAACTTTTAAATCCCACGTGTGCACGGCTTGTGCTGGGCTCTCCTCTACCAACAGGTGACAATTAACTGCAATCAGTAGCTTGATTTCAGCACACGTGCAAACTTTCCCAAAATCTTTTTCTTTTCAACAAAACTTTATGGGAAGCCAATATTTAGAATGTTTCCTTTTGATGTTTGCTCTTATATTCAGGATTTTCCTTAAATAACAACCTACTCAAAGAACAGTCCATATAAACATCCTCTGCATCGGATATTAAACCTTGCTCCTGATATTGCATAGATTCACTTTCTCCGTCTGACTCAGAGGGCTTTAGGAACTGACCTCTATACGGAGAGAAACTGTTTCCCTGCTGTTTGCATTGCTCAAAGCTAGAGAAACGTTCACAGTTCATACCTGAATCCAGGCAAGCGTCAGGCTGCTTCTTCTGGTATTCTGGCCAGTATGTAATAGAGCTTCTGTGTCCTGTCCTCCAGTTGGTATCTCTGGACCTCAGGATCTTTTCTCTAGACATCCTCCAAGAGGTATTTGGGCTCCTTTTCTCCTTAACTGCAACAGACCTCTTCTTAGGTGCTGCTTGAGGGTCCCTGGCTGTGGATCTCCAGACCTCTGGCTTTCTCCAGTCCTCTGAAGGTTCTTTCCCCCAGGTATCTCTCCAGGCATACGTACTTCTCTGAGCTCCTCTCTTGGACCGTCTTCTTCCTTGTCCTTGTTCCTTCAGGTTCCGGTTGTTCTTCCTTCTGTTCTTCTGATTCCCTTTCTCTGTCTCGTTCTTCCTGAAGATTCCCCTCTAGTTTTAAAGGGCTTAGATTGCAACTCCTCCCTTGCATTCTTCAGGTGTTGTGGATTAAGCAGTCTCCTAGAGGCTTGATTGATTAGGGATGACATAATGCTTTCTCTGATTAGACTCATGCTTTTCCACTCTAGCTCCCTTAGGGACTTTCTGCATACTGGTGCATTCTGGAACATGTAGTCTTTTAGGGAAACAAGCTGTCTTATTTCTATAACCTGCTAGCAGAGATCCCTTAATCAGAGTAAATTCTCCTCTTTTGTCATTACTCCCTGAGCTTTGATAAACTTCCTTATCACAGACTCTAAAGCTTGAGCTCCCCAAGGGTTGAGCTTGCTCTCCAACAACACCGACTGCCGCCATCCAAAGCTTGAGCTCCACCAGGGTTGAGCTTGCTCTCCACCAACACCGACTGCCACCATCCAAAGCTTGAGCTCCCCCAGGGTTGAGCTTGCTCTCCACCAACACAGACTGCTGCCAACTAAAGCTTGAGCTCCCCCAGGGTTGAGCTTGCTCTCCACCAACACCGACTGCCGCCGTCTCTCTGGAGCAGACAACACCAACAAAGAGGATCTGCCTTGACTGCAGAACATGCCAGATGATCAGGCCAATCCGAAGAATGCAGTGGTGAATCCTCTGTGCAAAAACTGCTGAATGCCTTACGAACAGCAAAGGTACAGACCGCAAGTAAAATTAACTCTCCTCAACTATACAGATCGAAACCTAGTGTTTTCATATAGTAGTGACTCAATAGCTCTCAGGATATTCTATACCAATGCCAGATAGCATGATGTGCAATATACTAAGCTCTACTGATCTTTAGTCTGTTTCCTGCTACACCTGTCTGCAAAGCTGTTCTACCGCTGTACCGCATACATTGTACCTGCCGCTGTACCGCATACCTTGTACCTGTATCTACATGTTACAAGCCCGATGAGCGATATTCATAGAAACATAGAAATATGACAACAGAAAAAGACCACATAGCCTATCTAGTCTGTCCTTCCATAACAACTACAACAGTCCCCTTTTTACCTTTAGAGATCCTCTGTGTTTGTCCCATGCTTTTTTGAATTCAGTTACTGTCCTCATCTCTACCACCTCCACTGGGAGACTATTCCACGGATCCACTACTCTTTCCGTAAAGAAATATTTCCGCATATCACTCCTGAATCTATCTCCCTTCACCCTCATCCCATGTCCCCTCGTAGCAGAACTTGCTTTCAATTGAAAGAGGCTCTCTCCATGAACATTTATGCCACAGAGGTATTTAAACATCTCAATCATATCACCTCTATCCCGCCTTTCCTCTAAGGTGTACATATTAAGATCCTTCATGACTAACATTTGTCTAGGACCTGGTGCCCAATAGCACAAGCAACTAATCCTAGCTCTGTACCTCATGTCCTGCCCAGCCACTCACAACCTGTACTGCCCAACCCCCTGGCCCACACTCAGGCCATCGCAGCCAAGGCCCTGACCACGTGAAATCAGGGCAGATACTCACATGGTCCTTTCAAGCATATCCATAATGGCCCTATATCTACTCTCTGGATGGCTAGTGTGATAAGGAAGCTTATCATAGCTCAGGTAGGAGCTATAGAAAAGATGATGTGACTCTGAACAAGCAACCTGTCAGTTCTGGTAGAAGTAAGGAAACAGAGTTTTCACATAAAAGACTACCAGTCCCAGAATGCACCAGGTTTCCAGCAGCCATGAGAGGGGCTGAAGTGAGAAAATGTGTGTGCAATCAAGAGAGCTATGAGGTAATCCCTAAGCACTCATCTCAAAGGGCAGGGCCTGATTCAACACAGCTGCGCTGTGTTAGGGAGGAGCACACATTAAGACAGAATAAGAATAGAGCTTATTCTTCAGATAACAGCTTCAGGGGGAGCGACAGCAACGGCTACAAGCTCCAGCCCAGCTACAGAAAGAGCTACAGAGGGAGATACAGCAACAGCTTCAAGCTCAAGCACCAACATCATCTCGAGAAGCAGAAGCCAAGCCAAGCGGATATAGAGAGAAGGAAACTCTCTGGAAGGAAGAGAAGAAGGGCCATTGGAAGGTCTGGGAGATTCCAAGGCAGTACCTATACTGGGAGGTATTCCAAATGCCAGCAGAGTCCATTGGACTGGAGTCAGCCAGAGGAATGGAATAGCAGAGATAGGAATCACCAGTGGCTACCTGGAAGAGAGAAGACTGCACGTGGAAAGGACTTTCAGACCTATGCCAGAAGGTATGTGAGAGAAGATCCAGTGTCCAGGGATCAAGATTGGAAGGCTGGACATCAGAATTGGATTACATACTGGCCAGGCTATACAGAGAGGAATTATGATAGCAGGAGAGGCTCAGGTATGAACACTGATCCAGACCCTATCTATAATAATGAATGGCAGCAAGGGAATAAGCATTCTCATGATAGTGCCTTAATAAAAGACTCATCTGTTCCAATGTATGATATTGACCCTATGCTGATTGATGAAGGGGAAATTACAGCAGATGAGACTATTAATTACATGGACTGTTCTTTATCCAAGTGCTATTGCTAGCTTTCTGTGAGCAAACACATCAGCCATCACAAAGAAACCTAACTTTGTTCTTTATTCCATTTGCAAACAGCTCCTAAAGCAGGATTTGGGTTCACACAGTAGCAGCCAGCCAGCTAAAGGCTTTCAGCTGGTCAATTGATAGTAATTAAAGCTGCACCTGATTGTGTGTGTGAGCAAGGGAGAATCACTGCTAGGATCTGCGTGGAAAATAAGCAGAAGTTAACCTAACAAGCAAAGTTCATTTATTTCTTTGTGCCTTTTTATTTGGTAATTATTTGCTAAGAAAACATTAGCTAATTGCCTGACAAGCTGAAGGTTGTTTTTCTGATTTGCTTTGTGACTTTATGTTATCCATTTAAACACTGCAAGCAAGTAACCTCATTTATATTGCTACCAAGCATATTTGTGCTGGGTGAATTAAACCCCATCAATAAAAGAAGTATTTTATTGGCCTTACCACTGGTATCACAACTCAATTATTGTCTTCAGCTGTGTTTGGAGTGAAAGAACTACATTACCCACAATACCTTGCAAGAATCATATGAATATATGCATCGTCAAGATTGTGTAAGTTCTCACCCTAGGCAGCCATCTGACACTAGTTAATGTCACAACATTATCCCCAAACCAGAGCCAAATACCTATCCTTCATAACCATAGGAGTAGGTCGTCAAACGCTCCACACCACATACCAGAAGAGGCCTCCCACTCACGCCACCCCCGCTTATGACATATAGCACTACAACATAAGGAGAAAGAAAAGAAAGAAACATACACCCACCCCCACAACCTAAGATGTGCCCTCATAAACGCACGATCAATACGCAAAAAATGGCCAGTCATCACAGACATGATTTCACTCCATGTCCTTGACATACTCTTAATTACCGAGACATGGCTTTCCAGTGACGAGAACGTTCTCCTTAACCAGCTGCTACCTACCAATTTTGCAGTACACTCATGCCACAGAAACGGCAAACGGACCTCCAGTTCCACATGAGCAGCGCAATCAGTACAGCTTACCTCGACACACTCACCATAACCAACAAGCTCTGCTCGATCAACCTGTTATATAGGGCCCCGTCAACAGACACAGATACCCTCTCAACAATAATCGACCTCGCCTCCTGCTCCCAATGCCAAAGCACACCAAACTGGGTCCTAGAAGACTTCAATCTGCCCTCCTTGCAGGACGCCCAGGCCTCGGCTTTCCTCGATGCTCTGGAAGAACTAGGATACAGGCAACTGGTCAATGAATCCACACACGATAAAGGAGGCCTACTGGACCTGGTTTTTGCCCCACAGACTACCTTCAACGCAACCAACACCCCTATGGTGTCCACTACCGCAGTCCCCTGGTCCGACCACAAGCTGACCACATTGCAAATACCCCTACCCGACAAATCTCAAAAGCACGCCAATAGGGTCGGCAGCACCGCCAACACAGCTCCATGTAGGTTTCAGGCTTTTGACAAGAACACGGTCTTAAACCAAACCCGCACACTCCTCGCCTCGACAACACACGATCCTGAGGAGATGGTTCTCAACTGGAATAAAAGCCTCAGCTCAATCGCTCTACGCCTACCTTCAAATAAACCGCTAGGGAAACGGGCCACCGCACCTTGGTACTCCACCGAGCTCAGATCATCACTCACCCTCCTGAGGAAGCTGGAAAAACGTTGGCGCCGATCACACTCTACTGATGACCGGCAGGCATATAACTTTCAACTGGAGAAGCACCGCCAAGCAGTTACAGAGAGCATGAAAGGATTCCACACGGTTGCACTAAAGCGGTCTTTGAACAAACCCTATGACCTTTCGCACTTGTTAAGAACCTAACAAAAGAACCAGCACCTGAGCAACCAAGTGAGATACACCCCCAAGAATTTGCAGATTACATACAATCAAAGCTTTGCAAGACAAATAAGTCCCCGGAACCTACCATCGCACTCGAGCCAAGATATCTATCATCCCGGCCATATTCTCCACGCCATCCAAGAAACATATTGAAGATACCATTGCTGTGATTAACACGACCACCGCACAAACCGACCCTCGTCCTGCTTTCTGGATAAAGGAGTTACGAGCAGACCTCAGCCCTTTTATAGCCAGGCTCATTCCCCCAATCCCTTAAATGCACCTCCATCAGATCGCTTCTAAAAAACAGCAAGCTCGACCCAAAGAGGGCAGACTCATACCGACCGATATCAAGCATACCACTTCTGGCCAAAATTATTGAAAAAGATGTCCAAAGACAAATTCAAGAACACATCGAAGCATCCGCTCCCCTCGATCCCTGCCAACACGGTTTTAGAGAGGCACATGGTGTTGAAACATTCCTCACCACGCTCTTTAACAATATAATGGCTAGAATTGACAACATCCGTCAAGTGTGCGTTCTCATGTTCATGGACATAGCAGCCGCTTTCGATTCAGTAAGCCACGAGCTCCTCCTGCAACGTCTCAAGGAGAAGGGAATATGTGACACAGCACTTGAATAGTGTAAGTCGTATCTTTCGGATAGAGGGCAGCACGTACGATCAGGGACCTCAACATCACAACCGTTCCACCAGAATCAAGGCATCCCACAAGGATCTTCACTCTATGCGCTGATGTTCAACATATACATGCAGCCAATATGTGACATCATACGGTCTTTCAAGGTGAACTGCTTAATATACGCTGATGATGTCCTCCTTTATATGCCATTCTCGACAGACAACCCAGACCTCTCCCCACTGACACACTGTTTCAATGTCGTATCTATCTGGCTCCAAAACCAAAATCTTAGAATTCAACATAAGAAAACAGAGGTCCTATTCATTACAAGAAATCCAAACTTCATCACACCACCATACCTGAAGGTCAAAGAAGCTGAACTTCTAACCAAACCCTCTATCAGATACCTCGGAGTCACCTTAGACCAGCGACTAGACATGAAGATGCACATAAGCAATATAGCAAGAGCAGCATACCATAAGATCCGATCTCTCCGGCATCTACGCTTCCTGCTTGAACAGGATGACTTCCAGACAATCTATCAAGCACTGATCATACCGCATTTTGACTATGCAAATGCCATACTTCGGGGTCTCCCTCAGTCCACTCTGCACCCGTTACAGCTCGCGATGAACTCAGCAGCAAGAGTTCTTCAGGGAACATCCAGGAGGGACCACATAACGCCCATCCTGAAACAGCTTCACTGGCTCCCCATTCAAGGCAGGCTCACATTCAAAACCTTACTGCTGACTTTCAAAGCCATCAATGGGCTCTCCTCCTCATCCCTAACAGAGCTCATAAAGAGCAACCTCCCTACCAGATCCAGAAGAGCAGCAGCGGTCAACACACTAATAATCCCGAAAGAGATAACCCAGTCCACCCAAGCAACAGTAAACAGAGCTTTCAAATTCTGTGCACCAAAATGCTGGAACACCTTCCCACCTAGCATCCGAGCAATCCCTGACTTAGCCCAGTTTAGGAAAGCGTTAAAACATCACCTCTTCCTCTTGTATTACCCAGAAGAATGTACCACCACAGCCCCAGCAACTAGCTAGCCGACACAGTACCATGAATCCTCTATATTAGTTTGTCAAGATGTAAATAGTTACCCAATATGTAAATAGTTACCCAGGTTTGACCCAAGTTCATGTACCGGTTCATTGTAAACACAGCTACAGAAATGTGTAAGTTTTGATGTTCTATGTAAACCGCACTGATGCGGAATAGCGCGGTATATAAGAGAATGTAAATAAATAAATAAAGGAGCAGGCGCGACTCCGGCACTTTCCAACCTATCAGCTGCATTCGCCTACTCTATCAGAATGTCCTCGGCACTATGGTGGCTATCCTGGGAAGCCTGAGACAGATGTCTTTCTCAGCTCTAGTGTGCCTAATGGCCATGCTCTCTATGTCCAATCCTATCCCCATGATTTGGGGTCACTGGCCATGCACATGGGGTAATGACTCCCTTTACTGCCCCCACATATTTATTGAGCTCTGCTGGTCTCTGCCCTCCAATCCCCTCCTTTTCCACTCTTGTGTGCTTTGGGGAACTGTCGCTCGATTCGCTCAAAATCTGCACTGGTTTCTGATCTCTTTGGGGAATTCTCTCGACTTGCTGTTTTTAACAGAGACATGGTAAGGGAAGGAGAGGAACCCTTAAGAACATAAGATATGCCATACTGGGTCAGATCAAGGACCATCAAGCCCAGTATCCTGTTTCCAACAGTGGCCAATCTAGGTCATACGTACCTAGCAGTATCCCCAAAAGACAAAGGTTCCACAACGCTTGTATTGGGTCAAGCATTGATATCCTGGGTCCCTTTTTAATAATAGTTTATGGACCTTTCCTCCAGGAACTTGTCCAAACCTTTTTTAAACCCAGCTACACTATCAGCTCTTACTACATCCTCCGGTAACAAATTCCAGAGTTTGATTACACGTTGAGTGAAAAAATATTTTCTCTTATTTGTCTTAAATAGTTTACCCTGTAGCTTCATTGCATGTCCCCTAGTCTTTCTATATTCTGATAGCGTAAACAATTGATCTATGTTTACCCGTTCCACTCCATTCATTAATTTATAGACCCTCTATCATATCTCCCCTCAGCCGTCTCTTTTCCAGGTTGAAGAGCCCTAACCTTTGTAGCCTCTCTTCATAGGAGTAGCCTTCCATCCCCTTTACCATTTTGGTGGCTCTTTTCTGTACCTTTTCTAATAACACTATATCCTTTTTAAGATACGGCGACCAGAATTGCACACAATATTCAAGATGCGGTCGTACCATGGAACGATACAGAGGCATTATAATATCCTTTGTTTTATTTTCCATTCCTTTCCTTATGATACCTAGCATTCTATTTGCTTTCTTGGCTGCCGCTGCACACAGGGCGAAGGGTTTTAACATGTTATCCACGATGACTCCTAAATCTTTTTCCTGGGTGGTGGTTCCCAATGTGGAACCTTGCATCGTGTGGGTTGTTCTTTCTGAGGTGCATAACTTTGCACTTGTCCACATTAAATTTCATCTGCCATTTGGATGCCCAGTCTTCCAATTTATCCAGATCCTCCTGCAGTTTTCCACAGTCATCTTGGGTTTTAACAACTTTAAACAGTTTTGTGTCTGCAAATTTGATAACCTCACTCGTTATTCCCTTTTCCAGGTCATTTATGAATATGTCAAAAAGTAGCAGACCCAGTACAGATCCCTGGGGTACTCCACTAGTCACCTTTTTCCATTGGAAAAATTGGCCATTTAGCCCTACCCTCTGCTTTCTATCTTTTAACCAGTTCCCGAGCCACAATAGTACACTGCCTCCTATCCCATGACTTTTTAGTTTTGCCAAACGTCTCTGGTGAGGGACCTTGTCAAAGGCTTTCTGAAAGTCCAGATACACTATATCAACTGACTCACCTTTGTCTACCTGTTTATTCACACCTTCAAAAAAACATATCAGATTAGTGAGACAAGATCTTCCTTGTCTAAAGCCATGTTGGCTGTCTCCCATTAGGCCATGACTATCCACATGCTGTGTAATTTTGTTCTTTATGATGGTTTCCACCATTTTCCCGGTACTGATGTCAGGCTCACTGGTCTGTAATTTCCTGGATCACCCCTGGAACCCTTTTTAAAAATTGGCGTTACATTAGCGATCTTCCAATCTTCAGGTATTACAGATGATTTTAATGAAAGTTCACAGATTACTAATAGCAGGTCTGCAATCTCATATTTCAGTTCTTTCAACACTCTTGGATGTATACCATCTGGTCCAGGTGATTTGCTACTATTCAGTTTATCAAATAGTTGTAATACATCTTCCCGGTGTAGCGATATTTCTCTCAATTCCTCTGCAGTATCACCTTTAAATACCACTTTGGTCTTGGATAACATCCCTACATCTTCCTCAGTAAAGACCAAAGCAAAGAATTCATTCAGTCTCTCTGCTATAGCCTTGTCTCCTTTTACTGCCCCTTTTACCCCTCTGTCATCTAATGGTCCAATTGACTTTCTCACAGGCCTTTTGCTAAGAATGTACTTGAAAAAGTCTTTGTTTCGTGTTTTTGCTACTGTAGCAAGTTCCTTCTCAAATTCTCGCTTTGCCTGCCTTATCAATGCTTTGCATTTAACTTGCCAGTGCTTGTGCTGTTACCAGTTTTCTTCGTTTGGCTCTTTTTTCCATTTCCTGAAAGATGCTTTTTTGGCAGCAACAGCCTCTCTGACCTCACCTTTAAACCATGCTGGCAGTTTTTTGGACTTTCTTCCACTCTTCTTAATGCGTGGAATACAGCTGGTCTGGGCTTCCAGGATAGTATTTTTATACAACGCCCGAGCTTGATGCAAGTCTTTAACCTTTGCAACTGCTCCTTTTCATTTTTTCTTAACTATATTCCTCATTTTATCATAGTCTCCCTTTCAAAAGTTAAAAGGTAGTACTGTGGATTTCTTTACTATCCCTCCTCCACTAATTAAATCAAACACGATCATGCTATGATCACTACTGCCAAGTGGTCCCAACACCCTTATTTCTTGCACCAGATATGGTGTTCCACTAAGGACTAGATCCAGTATGGCTTCCCCTCTGGTCGGTTCATGAACCAGCTGCTCCAAGAAGCAGTCATTTATTTCATCTAGAAACTTTATCTCCCTAGCATGTCCTGCCGTGACACTGAGCCATCGATACCGGGGTAATTGAAATCACCCATTATCACTACTTTGCTGTAACGTTTGTTAGCTTCCTTGATCTCTTTAAGCATTTCATCATCCATTTGTTCATTCTGGCCAGGCGGTCGATAGTACACTCCCCACTGTCATCACCTTCCCCTTCATACATGGAATTTCAATCTTCTATTGCTGTCTCCCTGCTGGCTATACCTTACTCTAAGTCTCGCTCCTCCCAGTTGGGTAGGGATGTTGCCTTGCTATTTCGTGACAGCTTCATCATCACCGAGGTCCCCTCCTCCTCCTCCCTCCATTATTCAGAGATCCTTTTAGCCCACACTCACTCGCCTTTTAAATTTCACCACTCTTCTACTCTATGTTCCTCCCTCCCTGTCAGATGATCTCTGGGAGTCTTTACAAACCCCTCTCACTGAGATCTCTACTGTCTCCCCCGATGTTCTTATCCCTGGAGATTTCAATTTCCATATAAACAATCCCACTAGATCCCATGATCATCAATTTATGTCTTTATTTTCAGATCTCTCTCTTCGATAACATGTTTTGTACCCAACCCATACGGCAGGGCCATACCTTGCATCTTACCTGCACTTCCTCCTTCTCTACCACTGCTATTCGGATCAACCCTCCGATTCTCTTCCCATGGATGAATCATTTCCTGGTCCTTTTTCAGTTTTGACATCCCATTTCAATTGCTAACATTCCTGTTCCCATCTCTACCATGCGGAGTCACATCTCTGATACGACTCTCTCCTCTTTTCCTTCAGTGGATTCCATCTTTCCCTCTGATTTTAATACTCTTTGTTGAGAACCAGGCTTCCCTCTGGGACACAAACCTTCGTTCTGCTTTAGACCGTATTGCTCCACTGATACAAGTAAACAGCCACCCTGTTGGTCACCCACATTCCTGGTACCACTTGGATCTCTTACTTCTGTGTCATCAACTCCATAGAGCAGAATGCCTCTGGTGCCGCGATTCCTCTGAGTCAACCCTCTCTGTATTCCAATCCCACTCTACATAAAAAGCCACTATCACTTCTGCTAAGCGCAGCTACTTTACCACACTTATCTCCAGTGCTAGGAACCATCCTAATCAGCTGTTCTCTGCTATTTCTAATTTAACACAGGCTCCCCAACCTTCCTTGCTTCCTCAACCCTCTGTGCAGCAGCTTGCTGATTTCTTCTCGGATAAGGTCACTATGCTACAGTCTTCATTTACATCTACAGCACCCTTTTCTTTCCCAGAGGCTGTTTCACCCGAGCCATCTCCTCTGTCAGACCCATTACACTAGCCACTATCACTATAATCATTACTGGCTCATCAAAAACTACTTGTTCTTTGGACCCTGTTAGCTCCTCATGGATAACGGTACCTTCGCTTATCCTTCCTCCTTTTGTGTCCTTGCCCTTTTCAAAAAATTTAGACACTGGAGTCTTTCCTCAATGTTGGAAAACTGCAATTGTCCATCCTCTGCTGAAGAATTCCAATCTCGATACATCCCTTCCTGAACATTTCCGCCCAGTTTCTAACCTTCCTTTCCTTTCAAAAATCTTAGAGAAAGTGGTGTTTCAGCAGACATTAACTAATTTAGAGAAAACCACTTATCTGCACCCCAGCCAATAAGGTTTCAGAGAGAGGCATAGTAGAGAAACCATTATTCTTTCTGTTCTCAATGATGTCTACCATTCTCTGGAAAGAGGTAATGTTTCCTTGGCAGTATCACTTGATTCTTCTGTGCATTCAATCTGGTAAATCACTCTTTACTTCTTTTATGTTTATCTTATGGTTCACAGCAAACATAGGGGAAAAATGATAAAAGAAACAAATGCAGATTGAAGTGGAAGCATTTATACACCTCGTTGCTGGCTGTGACATGCTAATGTCAGAATACCTGTATTCGGAAAGGCACATTAAGGTAGCACAGCTCATCTTCTGGAAACTGTATAAACACTATAACATATCTGTACCAGAAAAACACTGGGATCAAAATCCTAACAAAAAGCACCAGTTGAGGCTCACCAGCCAGCAGGACGAGACAGCTATAGCACTCTATCCACAGGTGAGGGTCTCCAAGGCCAGGACAGTCACTGCGGAGAAGGATCAGAGCCATAAAACAAAAATGTCCTCTAAAAAACTATTTTATTTGAAGGACCCCAGGGTTTGGGAAAGTGTAATAATCCTGCATCTTATCACGTCAGTACGAGTGATGGCTAACCTGAGGGTTATGTCTTTGAATGTAGATGAGGTGAATTGTTCAAAAATCTGAAATTTTTTAAACAAAGAAAAAATGGGCATCGTAGTGCTTCAAGAAACACATTTGAGTGTGTTTCCAAATGCTAACTCGCATAGATGTTGGATAGGGGAGATAGGTTTTTCAGCACACAATAATAAGCAAAGAGATGTGGCCATCTTGATTCGCAAACGGATCTCATTTGAACTGCATAAACTAATCCATGACCTGGAGGGGAGGTTTGGCATCATGCTGGATTCACTATAGGGGCAGAAGGTGCTACTGGGAAACATATATACCTTGGGCAAGGCACTTAACCCTCCACAGGTACAAGGTACCAATGCCTCAGGTACAAGGTAGAATGTGAGCCCCGCAGGGACAAGGGAACTACATACAGTACCTGAACGAACAACTTAGAATGCGTTGGCACTTGGTGGTATATAAATGCCTAAAAATAAAAATAATAAAATAATGTAACCTTAAGTTTTTTTGAGCATTGATTTCCTGTCTCCTACTGTATAAAGATTACCAAATCCTTTTAGGAGGAGATTTTAACCTAACAGTCAAATATAAGACTTCCAAAGTAGACAGGAAGGATGGTGGGAGTAAGGGTATACCTTTTTGGTTAAATGAGTTGAGACTGTTGGATGCCTGGAGAACACTGTATCCCTCAGATTTGGATTTTACTTTTTTTTCAAACATGCATAAGGTATATACTCCAGGATGGACTACTCCCCAAACTGAAAAGTGCCAGAGTGGGGGAGCCTTTTTGTCATATCATGCCCTGGTCAGCATAGATTTGACACAGAGTAAAAGCGGGACTTTCGCGGATGCCCCTTACCATTATAAAGATGAGGGCTTTAGAGAATATTTATGTAAAAAATGGCTGGAATATTAGCAGTATAATAATAATGGGGAGGTTAACCCATTGGTGTATCGGGAAGCGACCAAAACTGTGATAAGCGGACTTATCACTGGATTTGAGGCGCACAAGAAAAAGCAACAGAATGAGCAACTGCTGCATGTATCTTAGGAGCTGCTGAGACTATGGCACTTTCATGCCTCTTCCTTAATTTAAGGGGACAGGCAGAAGATTGGGGAAGTCAGAAACCATAAGAACTTACAGTTGTGGTCAACATTATGGCACCCTTGCATTTTAGGTGTTGTGCACAATATCTTGAGAAATAATTGGAAACATTCCAACTGCTTGTCATCATAATATTTTAATAATATGCTCAAAGGTATACGACAAATAAAATGTTGCCTGTGCACCTGAGAAAAGAAAAACAAAATATGACCTGGACAGGATTAATGGCACCCTTAACTAATATTTGGTTGCACAATTCAAACGTTTCTTGTAGACATCTATAGGTTTCGTACATCTGTCTGCTGGTAGTTTCTCCCACTTTTCAACTGTGATTTGTTCCAGCTCATGAAGGTTTCTTTCTGCAGTACCAGAGCATATTGTGAAGTAATACAAAACCCCTACCAAAGTCGCTAAGAATCTGTATAGCAGATCTACCATAACAGCACTAACTAAAAAAGTCACACAATAAGGCCCTATTTAGCAACAGGCAGTAAGAGTAGTTACTCACCTGTAACAGGTGTTCTCCAGGAGCAGCAGGAATCAGTCCTCACTTATGGGTGACGTCGGCGCCGACGGAGCCCTCGCGGAGCAATTTTCCCCAGCTTTCGCAGAAAGCCTTTGGGCATTGCAGCGCACATGCGCAGTCCCCTTCCCGCCTAGGGATGCCATCTTGCTCAGTCTGATGACATAGCGGCAAGACAGCAAAAGTTAGCAAAAAGAATGAGTGCAACTCCGAGGGGAGGAGGGAGGGTTGTGAGGACTGATTCCTGACGCTCCTGGAGAACACCTGTTACAGGTGAGTAACTACTCTTTCTCCAGGACCAAGCAGGAAGTCAGTCCTCACTTATGGGACTCCCAAGCTTAAGGCTACCGGAGACCTCAAGCCGAAAAGAAAAAAAGAGAGCTCCCTGAGGCTCAACAGTACAGAGGGAAGGAATCTTCTCTGAATACGCATCTGGCCGGTAGCCAACGCTGGGGCCGGAGGGTAGGAGTTGCCTAAACCTCAAAGAGATTGTGGAGGACTGCCTGACCGAAAGCACTGTCCCTGCGGGACTCCCTTCCCAGGCAGTAATGAGCCACAAAGGTCTGACCTGAAGACCAAGTAGCGGCCCGGCAGATGTCTGCCAATGGAACAGAGCGGAGGTGAGCCACAGACGCGGCCTTCACCCTGACCCGATGCGCCGTGACACGACTTTCCAAGGAGAGACCGGCTGCCCCGTAAGTCCAGGCGATATAGTCGGCTACCCAGATGGACAGAGTACGCTTAGAGACAGGTACCCCCAACCGATTGGGGTCAAACGAGACGAAAAGCTGGACCGCTTTTCTATGCTCTCGCGTACGGTCAAGGTAGAAGGATAAGGCTCTTCTACAGTCCAGGGTATGCAGCACTGTCTCAGCTCGGCTGGAGTGCGGCCTGGGAAAGAAGGTCGGAAGAACCACCTCCTGGTTGATGTGAAAGTGGGAGACCACCTTTGGAAGAAACTTGGGGTGGGTCCCCAGGACTACCCTATTCCTGTAGAACCTAGTGTATGGAGGCTCCGACACTAGGGCTTGCAGCGCACTCACTCGCCTCGCGGAAGTGAGGGCTACCAAGAAGAGAGTTTTCCAGGAAAGGAAACGAAGAGGGCAGGTAGCCATGGGCTCAAAAGGCGGGCAGGTAAGCCTTTGCAGAACCACGTTGAGGTCCCAGTCAGGGGCTGGGGGGCGCAACGGAGGCTTAAGTAGAAGGAGGCCTCTGAGGAAACGCGCCACCAAGGGGTGCGAAGATAGAGGCTGGCGTTCAACCGGTGAATGATGTGCAGAGAGAGCACTGAGGTGGACTCTGACAGAGTTGGATTTGAGACCTAGGTCGGATAGGTGAAACAAATATTGCAGTACCACCGATACTAAACAATCGAAGGGGTCCTCAGATCGCTGAGAACACCAGACCGAGAAACGACGCCATTTGAGGGCGTAAGATTTCCGGGTGGAAGGTCGCCGAGAGGCTAGGACGACGACTTCCACCTCCGGGGGTAGCAGAAGCGGAGCTAGGACTACCCTTTCAGGTGCAGAGCCCGGAGGTTGGGGTGCAGGAGAGTTCCCAGATCCTGGGTCAGGAGATCGGGCTGAAACCCCAGAGGGAGAGGGGTGTCCACCGCCAAGTGTAGAAGCAGAGGGAACCACGGTTGTCTCGGCCACCGGGGCGCTACCAGGATCACGGAGGCCCTGTCCTGGACAACTTTGAACAATGTCCGGGACACCAGTGGCGTGGGAGGGAAGGCATACAGCAGACCCGTGGACCACAAGATGAGGAAAGCATCCGGCGCTACTCGAAGAGGATGAGGGTGCCGAGAGCAGAACCTGGGGAGCTGCCTGTTCAGGGGACTGGCAAACAGGTCCACGGTGGGAGAGCCCCACCGGAGGAAGATCTGCTGAACCACCGCGGGGTTCAATCTCCATTCGTGCGGTAGCAGGATCCGGCCCAGCTTGTCCGCCAGGCAGTTGTCCTGCCCTGGCAGGTAAACTGCCTTGAGGAGGATGTCGTGATCGACCGCCCAAGAGCACAGCCTCCGGGCATCCTGACATAGAAGGAGGGAGCCCGTGCCCCCCTGTTTGTTCACGTAGAACATTGCCACCTGATTGTCCGTCTGCACCAGTACGGACTGACCGAACGTTAGGTGAGAGAAGGTCCGCAGAGCTAGGCGGATCTCCCGGAGCTCCAGGAGGTTTATCTGCTGGGCGGCTTCCCAAGGCGTCCAAAGGCCTTGAGTGCATGTCCCCCGAAAGTGCGCCCCCCAACCCAGGAGGGAAGCATCTGTCGTGAGCACCCGGGATGGCGGTGGAGACTGAAAGGGCATGCCGAGCACTAGATTGGGCAGGTGAAGCCACCATTGCAGGGAGGAGACCAGACGGTCGGAAACCTGTAACAGGGCCGACAGCCTCCCTGTGGCCTGATGCCACTGAGAGCGAAGGCTCCACTGGGCCTGTCTCATATGTAGACGGGCGTTCGGAGTGACATGGACCGTGGAGGCCATGTGCCCGAGCAACTGCAGGAACTGACTGGCAGGGGCCGGTGACTCGCCGCTGAACCCGCCAGCTAGGGCCATGAGCCTGTTGGCCCGTTCCAGAGGCAAGAAGGCACGAGCCCGCTGAGTGTCCAGCCATGCCCCTATGAACTCGAGGTCCTGAGAGGGGAGCAAGGCGGACTTTTCGAAGTTGATGACGAAGCCCAAGTGCTGAAGCAGAGCCACCGTACGTTGGGCGGCCTGGGCGACCTCTGGAGCTGACGACGCCCGGATGAGCCAGTCGTCCAGGTATGGGAAGACGAAGAGGCCTTGAAGCCTTAGGAAGGCTGCCACCACTGCCAGGCACTTCGTGAACACCCTGGGAGCGGAGGACAGGCCAAAAGGCAGCACTCGGTACTGATAATGATTCCCTGCCACCACAAACCTAGGTATTGTCGGTGGTCCGGATGAATAAGGATGTGGGTATAAGCATCCTTTAGATCCAAGGAGCATAGCCAATCTCCCCGCTGGAGGTAGGGCAGTAGGGTTCCAAGGGTAAGCATCTTGAACCTTTCCCGCTGCAGGAACTTGTTGAGGTTGCGCAAGTCTAGAATGGGCCTGAGGCCCCCTGTTCTCTTTGGAACCAGGAAGTACCTCGAGTAAAACCCGTGACCCCACAAGTGTTGGGGCCCTGGCTCCACCGCCCGTTCTAGAAGCAGGCTTTGCAGCTCCTGAAGGAGTACGTCCTCGTGCAGCGGGGGTCTGGAAGGCTCCCCTGGAAAGTAGAGGGGGGGCACCTGGTGAAAATGCAGGAGGTAGCCCTTGTGGACCACCTGCAATACCCAGGCATCGGATGTTATGGCTGACCACCTGTGAGCAAAGTGGGTCAGCCGACCCCCCGTGCTGGCATAGTCAAAAACCTCCACCCTGCTGGGCCGGGGCCTGCGTGGTGGGTTTGGGGGCTTTTTGCTTCCGGGAACCATTACCCTGTCCCCTAGGCCGCTGCCCCTGAAGGGGGGTAGTGGCCTGACAATGTGGTTGGTGGTGCGTA
Organism: Ichthyophis bannanicus; assembly: GCA_033557465.1. NCBI lineage: Eukaryota > Metazoa > Chordata > Amphibia > Gymnophiona > Ichthyophiidae > Ichthyophis > Ichthyophis bannanicus. The sequence goes on along the minus strand of CM066031.1, from coordinate 923,242,129 downwards.
TAAGCAAACACCTTCCTCGGGTAAAAAGGCTTTTTGCCCGAGCCCTTCTTCTGTGAAGGGGCCGAGGACTTCCTGGAGAGGCGAGTCCTGGTGAGAGTCTCGGACTCGAACTCCGCTGCCTTTTCGGCCATGGGTTTGCCGAAGAGGTTTTCCCCTCGGCAAGGAACATCGACCAACTTGTCCTGCACCCATGGCTCGAGGTCGAATGATTGAAGCCAAGCCTGGCGGCGAGCCCCGATGCCAGCTCCGGCTACCCGAGCCGATGCCTCGAAGCCATCATAGGCCGCTCGAGAAATGAACTTCGAACATTCCTGAATCCCTGAGGATAAGGCCTGGAACCGCTGCAAGGGTTCCTCGGAGAGACCGGCAGAGAAACCCTCAAGTTCTTTCGCCAGGTCTCGGAGGTACATACCCATGTACAGCTGATATGTCTGGACCCGACAAGCAAGCATAGAGCCCTGGAAGCACTTCCTACCGAGGGCGTCCAGGTTCCGGGCCTCCTTACCCGGGGGCACCGAGGAGTGCATCTTTTGACTCTTAAGTCGATGCATGGCCGACTCCACCACCATGGAGTGGTGCGGAAGCTGCGCCTTCTGGAACCCGGGGCTCTTGCGGACTCGATACATGGAATCGACCCGCTTGCTCAACACTGGCATAGAGGCTGGGCTCTCCCACATGCGGAAGAGAAGCCGCTCCAGCATCGGGGGAACCGGTACAGTGAAGGCCTCCCTCGGGGGGAAGTCGTATTGAAGGGCCTCGAGCTCCTCGGCTCGGGGTTCCTCCTCCGGATCCGGAATCGGAGGGGACGCACCGAGTCTGGAAAGAACCGGGTGACTCGTCCTCCTCCGTGTCCCAACCAGACTCCTCCGAGGAGGAATCGAGCGGTTCCGCGCGGGCGATGCCCGGGGACCGGCGTCGAGGACCTCGGTCCCAAACGGGAAGCCGAGGGAGACCTAGGTCGAGGATCGACTCGAGCTCGCATGGACTCGAGGATCGACTCGGCCTCCGGGGTCGACTGGAGCATCGACGTCCCGGTGGTCGGGGCAGATGCACTGGCGAGGCTGGTGATCCATGCCCGCTGCTGGTCCATGAAGGCAGATATACTGTGCTCCAAGGACGTCAGTCTGAGATCAAGCTCAGAAGACCCAGCAGCCGCCGACTCGGGCCCCGACGGCGTCGGGCCCGACGTCGGTTCATCCGTGGGGGAGTCCAGGAGGACTATAGCACTCACATGTCCAGGAGATTCCACTTCGAGACGAGGAAGCTTCGAAGGCCTTTCCCCCTCCGACGGCCCGGGCTAGGCGACCTGTCCCTCGAAGGACCGGGGTTGCCTCCCGGCTCCACCCTCGCGGGCTTCTTCTCCCGCCGGTGTTCCCGGCCGGGGGAGCCCCGCTCAGAAGAACTCAGACGATGCTCCGAGCCGGAGCCACGAGGCGTCGAGGCCTCTGACGAGGTCCGCGCGGAGTCAGAGAAGATCTGATCCCTGTGCGACTGCTGGCTCCTGAGCGCCTTCGAGGACATCTTGCTGCACGGGCCGCAGCTCATAGGGTCATGCTCGGCCCCGAGGCAGCGGAGGCAGCAGTCATGCGTGTCGGTGAAAGACATGAGTCTGATACAACGATCACACTTTTTAAAACCAATGGCAGCCATTGGGGGAAAAAGCACCCCGGCGAGGTCGAAAGACCGTGCTGCCAGGGATGAAGGAAAAAAGTGGAGGGAGTGCCAGTTGGAATAAAATAAGACGTAGACGGGCCCAATAGGATATTGAGGCCCGGCGGGAAGAGGAACACACGAACCGAGAAAATTTAACTTAAAACAAAAACAAAGAAATCAACTTTTCTGCGGCGGTAACAGACTACGTCTGTAGGGCTCCGCGGAAAAAAGAAGACTGAGCAAGATGGCATCCCTAGGCGGGAAGGGGACCACGCATGCGCACTGCAATGCCCAAAGGCTTTCTGCAAAAGCTGGGGAAAATTGCTCTGCGAGGGCTCCGTCGGCGCCGACGTCACCCATAAGTGAGGACTGACTTCCTGCTTGGTCCTGGAGAACCATAAGTATTCCAGCGGGCCCTAGAAAATCAATATACGTATTAGGAAACTGAAGAAGCTTGATTACTACAGATTCCTACATAAAAATGCCATACTAACAGAACATCTGGCCTTGGTCACATAAGCAGATAGACCCTCATTAAGTACAGAATAAGTGAACACAAACCTAAAATAGAAATATGTAGCCAAAAATTAAACTGAAACCCCACGAAGCTACGTTCTGCATGTTGTGCAAAGGCAGAAAAAGCATAGTTATTCACCTGTAACAGGTGATCTCCGGGAACAGCAGGAATTTAGTCTTCACATAAGGGTGACATTGGTACCGATGCACCCTTATGTGAAGTCCAATAGGAAAGCCTTTGGGAGCATCCCACTGCGCCTGCGTAGCTGCCTTCCTGCCTTTCACGCTCTCCCTCCTCAGTTGAGTTTGTAGCTGAGATAAAAAGAAAGAAAAAAAATCTACAACTCCTTTATGCTTCCAGCAGTGGCCAATCCAGGTCACAAGTACCTGTCAGGTTCCCAAAAGGTAGACCAAGTCCATGCTGCTTATACAGAGGTAAGCAAGGCATATTCTCAATCTGCTTTAATAATGGTTTATGGGCAGTTTGAGGGGTGGTGTGGTAGTTATTAGGGAATGATATTTTTAGGGATGTGGAGTATATGAGTTGGTATGGCAGATGCAACATCATAGTTTTAGGAGGTAGACCGTTGGTGGTTGGGCAGTTGCGTGGGATATATTTTAGGGAAGGGGCAATTTATGGGCAGTTGTGAGAGGGTAGTTTTGGGAGTAGGGTAATTTGTAAGGTAGTGGAGTGGTTATTGAAGTAGATCATTTATTTGGATGGAGCAGTCTGCAGTTTGACGGGACAGTTGCTAGAAGTTGTTTTTGGGATGGAGAAATTTATTAATATGGTAGGCAGTTTTGAGGTGTAGTTTGTGAGCGTGGGGCAGTTGTGGGGTGGGGTGGGGAGGGGGTGGGGGTGGGGCATTCTTTCTGGGGTGACAGTGTCTGACAGAGTGCCAAGTTACCCGGTTCCATAAGTGAGAGTTTTTGCCAGTCCTGGTTTTAAATTTGCCCAGCAATGCAGTATGGTGTTTGTAGTCCCTGATTTTATCCATTGGAATCAATGCTGCAGGTCAAATGATGCATCAGAATGAGCTTGTCAGAAAACCAGGACTGGCTTAAAATCTCACTCCTGGAACAGGGTAACTTGGCAACTCTGATGAGTTGGTAGGGCAGTTGCAAGGGCGTATTTTTGGTGGGGTGTGCAGTTTGTAGTGTGAGGAAAGTAAAGAACAGGGAGTGGGAGTTTGAAAGGAACAATTCCCTAACTGTTGTTTCAGTGTATGTAAATTTCTATGTTACAGAAATTGGAATTCCTTCTCCCATAGAACTATATGGAGTAATATTTGAGGGTACTATTCCTCTAGAAACCCGTCAAATTTGGCCCATTTTCAAACCCGATGTGTCTTTTTACCAGTTTTTCCCACGCACCAAGATTTAGCCTATTCTATTAAATTTTCAGTTATTTTGTTCCCTTTTACATACGTCTTTCCAACTGCTGTTATGTTGCAAAGAATAAAAAGCCAGTTTTCAATCCTAACTTCCTTAGAACAGATCACATCTGACAAAGCATCCCTTAAAAGAAAGACAGAAACATGATGACAGAAAAAGACCATAAGGCCTATCCAGTTAGACCCTCCATACCTCTTTTTTTCCTTTAGAGATCTTCTATGTTGGTCCCATGCTTTCTTGAATCCAGATACTGTAAGGGTCTCTACTACCTCCACTGGGAGACAGTTTCACGCATCTAACAATCTTTCCATAAAGAAATATTTCTGCATATTACACCTGAGTCTATCCGCTCTCATCTTCAGCCTATGCCCCCTCATTGCAGAGCTTTATTTCAATTGAAAGAGGCTCTCCTGTGCATTTATGCCATGGAGGTATTTAAACATCTCTATCATATCCTCTCTTTTGAATAATCTTCAGTAGAAACTTGCTGGCATGTGGGATCAGAGCGATTGTGCGATAATTTCCACAGTCAGCTGGATCACCTTTCTTTAGTATTGGTATAAACACAGATCTTTTCCAGTCAGTTGGCCATGATGCTGTCTTCCATATTTCTTGGCAGAGCCTTGTAAGTACGGTAACAGCTGCATCAGATTGCTGAAATACTTCTATGGGAATGCAATCAATGCCTGGTGCTTTGTTCTTTGATAAGGCTTTCAATGCTGCTTCAACTTCTTCTTTCACGAGCACAAAAAGAGCAAGAACCTCTTGCAAAAAACACCCAGCAGTACACAAGAAGCAAGAGCAAAGGATGAACACAAGTACTTTATTGATCCCCAACGCGTTTCGGCAGATGCCTTCTTCGGGGGGTGGGACTTAAATACAAAAGAAACCACATTGAAAACAAAACAAATTAAAATTAAGTGGGCATGTTGGTAACAATTAAAATATGTAAATGTAACAATAAATTTTTTTTTACAATAAAAACAATAATTACACAGGTACACTAAAAAAATGTTTTTTAAAACTGCCTCTAATGTTTCGATTGATTTTTACGTTTTTTGGTGCGCTGAATCCAAATCTGGTAACCAATTTGCTCCATCACGTACAGATATTTTGCTACATTGGGTTAGCAGTTTGAGGTGAACGTTTCAGATTGAGTGCGATCGAGATAAAAATTTCTTGGATGAATTCTTTATACTAACTGTTTAGTAGTTATTCAAATAAGAATAAAGAAAATTGTAACAAGGCAGCACATAAGAATAGAGTAATGTCAACAAAGCACACTGTGATGGTAGCAAAATTGTCTGCACTTAAAACAGCCACATACATGTGCACAAACATTGAGCATATAAGAGCGAGGTTAGACACAAAGCAAAGCAAAGAAATGTGCAAAAAATGTTGTACAGGTATGTATGTAAGAATAGAAAACGCAAACCGCACCATTGCAATACATGAAGACAAACACCCGATGGTGTGAAAATAAAATTCTAATAAATGAGATCCGACACTGAGGTAATAACTAGCAAATTTTTATTTCAAATTTTAGTAAAAACACGATATTTGTCAACACAGTTTAGATTTTAAAGTCATTCTTGGGTCAATCAATCTCCTGGTGGGCCCGTTTCTTCTTCCCCCGAATGCTTCTCTTGGTGCGCTGCTTGGCGTATTTTTCATCTGAGGTTTCCTGCAGCAGCAACCAGCAGAAATCAGCCATCATAGTGGTGTTCCATCTTCCTTGGTACCTTCTCTCTGCGTCCTTGATGTCCTGGTGAAACCTTTCACCTTGTTCTTCACTGTACGCCCCCAGGTTTTCGGGAAAGTAGTTCACATGGGAGTGCAAGAAATGGACTTTCAGGCTCATGTTACAGCCTTGTTCTTTGAAGGCATTGAGCATCCTGGCAACAATATCCTTATAGTTCTCATCCCGCCTGTTCCCCAAGAATTTGAGAACAACATCCTTGAAGGAATCCCAGGCTTCTTTTTCCATCTCAGACATTGTTTCAGCGAATGCTCCATCTGAAATGAGTTTCCTTATATCAGGGCCAACAAACACTCCTTCTTTTAGCTTTGCTTCAGAAAGTCGGGGGAACTTTGAGCAAAGGTACCGAAAGCACTCACCATCTTTTGGAAGGGACTTGATGAATTGCTTAATGAGACCCAACTTAATGTGGAGAGGTGGTAATAGAATTTTATCACGAGGTACCAAGCTCTCATGAAGAACATTTTTCTCACCGGGTCTCAAATACTCCCGAATTGGCCAGTCTTTTTTCCCCCAGTGTAGGTCGCGGGCCCGGCTATCCCACAAGCAAAGGAAGCAGGGATATTTGGTGAAAACGGATTGCTGCCCTAATAGCATGGATAGAATTTTAAAGTCTCCACAAATCATCCACTTATGCTCATCATAACGAATCTTCTGAAGAATCAGGGCCAAATTCTCGTATTTTTCTTGGAGAATAACAGAGTGAGCGATAGGAACTGAAGCGAATGTGTTGCCATTATGAAGAAGAACACCTTTTATGCTGTACGTTGGAAATCTCTGTTGAGTTCTGTGATTGTCTTTCTTCCTCCTCTGGCTTTAGCTTTTCTGCGTTTCTGAGCAATTTTCAAAGTTTCTTCCGTCATCCATTTTGGACGTTTTTTCTTTTTTACCTTTTGTAGAGACTTCTCGCTTTCTTCCAACACAACCTTCTTGATGTCATTCCATAACACTTCTGGAACTCTATCATTTGTATCTAAAGCAGCAAATCGATTTTGCAGGCAGTCTTTAAATTCCAGTGGTATATTCTCAAGGTCATATTTTGCTGCATTCATGTGCATTTTGTACATTGATCAAGAAGCAACAGATCGAACGGAACAAGGAGAAACAGAATGGTTTAAAATAAGCAAAGGTGTAAGACAAGGCTGCATACTTTCCCCCTACCTGTTTAATTTATATGCAGAACAAATCATCAGAGAAGCAGGATTGTATGAAGACAACAGAGGTGTGAACATTGGTGGAAGACTCATCAACAACCTTCGCTATGCTGATGATACTACATTACTGGCAGAAAATGAAGATAATCTGAAACATTTGCTTCTCACAATCAAAGAACATAGTCTCAAAATGGGCCTGCACCTTAATGTAAAGAAGACAAAGATCATGACAACTGGCATAATCAACAGGTTCATCGTCGAAGGAGAAGAAAATGAAATCGTGAATAACTTTAACCTACTTGGATCAACTATCAATAAAGAAGCAACAAGCAGTCAAGAAATCAGACGATGCATTGCTCTTGGCAGAATGGCTATGAAAGACCTAGATAAGATTCTCAAGAGCAGAGATGTCTCTCTCCATACAAAGATTTGACTTGTTCAAGCCATGGTGTTTTCAATATCATATGGATGTGAAAGCTGGACAGTGAAAAAGATAGGAAGAAAATTGATGCCTTTGAATTATGGTGCTGGCGGCGAATACTGTGTATACCATGGACTGCCCGAAGAACAAAACCAGTCTGTACTAGAGGAGATCAAACCTAAGCTTTCTTTAGAAGCTCAGATGACAAGACTTCCATACTTTGGACACATCATGTGGAGAGAGAGATCATTAAAGAAAGACATCATGCTTGGCAAGATGCTTGGTCAACGCAAGAGAGGAAGGCCAGCAATGAGATGGATCGATATAATAACAGCAGCTACGGGTACCAGTCTGTCAACAATGAGCCGCCTGACTGAAGACCGAACACAATTTAGGATAGCTATCCAGAGGGTCGCCATGAGTCGACTCCGACTCGACGACACTTAACAACAACAACAGTTTTATGTATACCATTTTGACTTGTATTCTCCAGTTCATTGTATTCATCTAAGTCTATGTAAACTGTTTTGGCATGTAGAAAAATGGATAACAAAACCCATTAAATGAAATAAAATAAATAAATAAATAAATACCTAACATCCTTCTCCTCAGCATGAGTTCTAATTACCTGTACTCTTTGTTGCCGCCCACTCAACCAATTTCTAATGCAGTCAGTCACTTTAGGGTCTATTCCTAGGATGCTCAACTTATTTATAAGTCACCTGTGTGAAATGGTGTCAAAGGCTTTACTGAAATCAAAGGACACCACATCTAGGGCTTTCCCTGGGTCCAAGTCTCTGGTCACCCAGTCAAAAAAATTAATTAGATTTGTCTGACAAGACCTGCCTCTAGTAAAACCATGCTGCCTTGAATCCTACAATCAAATGGACTCCAGAAACCCCACTATCATGTTTAACAGTGTTTCTATTAATTTACTCACCACAGAAGTCAGACTAACCAGTCTGTAGCTCTCAACCTCATCTTTACTTCCGCTTTTGTGTAAAGGGACCATTTGCAACCTTCTCCAGTCCTCTGGGACCACTCCTGACTCTAAAGAAGCATTGAAACAATCAGACAATGGAGCTGCTAGAACTTTCCCAAGTTCCTTCAATATTCTGGGATGTATCCCATCTGGCCCATTGCTTTGTCTACTTTTAGTTTAGCTAGTTCCTCACGAACGCAGTCTTCTAAAATTATTCAAGATCCCCTTCACTACTATTTCTATTTGTGGATATTTTTTGAATTCCTGCTCCTGGCCCTTCATCTATTAACACAAAACAAAAATAGTTGTTAAACAATTCTTCTTTATCCTTATCAACTTCTACATATTCCTCCCCTTCACTCTTGAGTCTGACAATCCACTTCTGCACTTCCTCCTCTCACTATCTAAAAAAATGTTTTGTCCCCCTCATTTTACTGCATTGGTTATTTTTTCTTCTCTTTGTATCTTTGCTTTATTGACTACTTTCCTAGTTTCTGTAAGTTTTTCCAAATATTGATACTTGTCTTCCTGTTTCTATGATCTCTTGTATTTTATGAAGCCACCTTCTACTGGACCTTAGGCATGTTCCTAGCGTGCCAGTTCCTTAATGTAGCCCTGTCCACGACAACATAATTATTTGCTAGTACACACAGCAACTAATGACACATCAGCTGATCCAAGATGGCATCAGAGTAGGACGTGTTGGTGTTTACTCTCCGCCTGGGTTCTTTTGTCTTTTTACCTAATGCCAAAAAGTAAGGCTAAGGGTAAGGGTAGTATTTCTTCTACACTGGCTGAACTGGCTGGGCAGCATAATATGGAGAGCTATATGCAGGCAAAGACTTTGGGTGAACCTGCTGCCGGGGCTGGGTAGGGCCCTGGCTTGCGCAGCAACGTTTCACAGAGCCCAGATAGCCCTTCCACTCTTTCTGTGCATGGGACTGCTGGGAATGGAGCTTCTGACATTGGTGCCTGGCGCTGGGTCCCAGGCAGCAACAGCTACGGCGTTTGCTTCGTCAAAGCCTAAAGACAGTTTAACTTCCATTGCCCAGGTGGGTGCTTTCTCTACAGGAATCAGAGTGGCTTCTCAGGAGCCCCTGCTGCATTCTTCAGTTTTTCCTCCACTGTGTCATCTGAAAGAGGCAAGCCTGGATTGCATTTGGAACGTTTTGCTTTCAGTTTACCAGGTATGTGTTGGGGCCTTCCAAGTTTCGGCTTCCTACTCACCTCGATTGGTGAGTTTGGAGAAGAGCATGGAGACCCAGCAAGGTTGTATTTCGGGGCTCGGGGTTAAACTACAGCAGCTTCAGGAGCAGCATGGCATATTGACTTGGGATAGACTAGTTTATCAACCTAAAATTGAAAACTTGGAGAACCAGCAGAGGAATTTAAATCTCCATGTTTTGAACTTCTGTGGTTTCATCTAGGGACCTTTTTAATAGGTTCATGAAAGAGACTTTTAGCTATCTGGAGTCTGGGTTGCTTCTATAAATTAATGAATGGAGTTGAACAGGTAAATGTAGATTGATTGTTTATGCCATGAAAATATAGAAAGACTAAAGGACATGCAATGAAGTTACAGTGTAAAATATTTAAGACTAACAAGAGAAAATATTTTTGCACTCAACGCGTATTCAAACTCTGGAATTCGTTACTGGATGATGTAGTAAAAGCTGTTAGTGTAGCTGGGTTTAGAAAAGGTTTGGGCAAGTTTCTGGAGGAAAGGTCCATAAACCATTATTAAAGGGGACCCAGGAAAGCCACTGCTTGCCCCAGTACAAGCATTGTGGAACCTGTCTCTTTTGGGGAAACTGCTAGGTACTTGTGACCTAGATTGGCCACTGTCGGAAACAGGATACTAGGCTTGATGGACCTTGGTCTGACCCAGAATGGTATATCTTTTGTTCTTATGTCCTCTTCAGAAAATCTATTACCTTCCTCCTATGATTTCTAGGGACGCTTCACAGAAAGCAGATGCCTCATTGGTGGATGTGACGTCTGACTCTTTGGACTTGGGAGACTTGTCTGAGTTGTTGGAGCAACCTATTGAGATGGTTGAGGCTTGATCTACACTTTTGGTTTTGTTTATATTTCTTCAAGATAAAGAAGCGTTATTACACATTTATTTTAAAAAGTCCAATTTTTCCTTTTGGGGGGAGGGGGGAAGGGGGTTAGGGTACAGATTTTCCCAGATATGTCCAAGTGGAAAGAAGTTTTTGGAACTTGGTGCCAAGGCTTTGGCCTTGGCCACAAGCTTCCAATTGAGATTTTCTTGAAGATGTGTGTTCTCCTATCAGAATAAGGTATATCATTTCTTTGAGCCCTCTCAACTTCATTTCTTTTTGGATGCTAAACGACTACAAGGCTAATCCGTGGTATTTGGGCTTAGAGTTTGTGCTTTGCCTATGTCTTCTACTCAAATTCCTGTGTTATTTTTTTATACTGTCTTCCCAAGGCATGGTTTAATTCTTGGATTGTCTCCACTTGTGGTTAACTATAATCCATTCTGTCAATATTTTGGTATCGCTTTTTCTTTCTTGTTTCTTTTTTGTAGTTTAAGTGATATGATGGAATGTGCGTTTCTTGTTCCAAATGTTTTCCTTGGTTTATTGTAAGATTCAATAAATATAAAATAAAACACACCGCAAATAATAAGAAGCCAGTTAAATTCAGTCAGTAGATTTCACAGTAGAAACAGCAAAGAAAATTAAATATATTTATTTATTTGGCTGAACTTTTATACCACTATTCACGGAGGTCAAAGTGGCGTACACAGAACTTTGAATTGGTTAAACAACGTTTACAAGGAACAGTAACTTTTTCCATTAAATTGCAGCAAAGGCGTGATACCTTAACTATTTACAGAGCATTCTTCATTGTGTGACAGTGGAAGTTTGACAATGGGGGGGGGGGGGGGGTTAGGTGGTGAATCTAAAATGCAGGGTGAACAGGTGGGTTTTGACGAGTCTGCTGTACTTGAGGGGGTCTTTGGTGTTCCTTATTGTGTTGAGGATGGAGTTCCAGATGTGGAGGCATTGAGTTCAAAGGATCTAGCACATTCTTGCTGAGTGCTTCTTGTTTTTACTTGGGGGGTGGCTAGAATGTTCCTTGTGGAATGTTATCATGGTGTTTGTCTGAAGTGGTCTAATTAGGATTTGAAGGGGGGGATGATTGGCTGTTGAGAGTTTTAAATATCATTAATAGAATTTTGTATTGTATTCTGCTCTGTAGTGGGAACCAGTGCAGGTGCTTGAGGATAGGGGTGATATAATCGTATCTGGAGGCTTCTTGGATGATCTGAACTGTCATGTGGAGGGCTGTTTGCAGAGGAAAGAGCATGGAGTGTGGTAATCCATGGTAGATAGAGTTACAGTAGTCGACATGTGGCATAATCAGAGCTTGTAGGGTGGTTCAGAAGTCTGATGGAGCGAGTAGTGGACGGAGATACTGAAGGGTTTGTATTTTATAGTACATTGACTTTACTATGTTCATTACTTGGGTCTTCAAGGTGAGGTGATGGTCTAGAGTGATTCACAGGTATTTTATTTTGGGTCGTACTTGAATTTCTGTGTGGTTCAGGGTGATGGATGTGGGTTGGGTGAATGAGTCGCTCTTGGTGATGAATAAGATTCTGTTTTCTTGAGGTTTATGGATAGGTGTTGTAGTTCATTGTAGGAAGGTTTGTTTAGGTTGAATGGTGCATACAGAATGATGTCTTCAGCATAGATGTGATAGTGGAAGTTATGTGGTTTGATGACTGAGCAGAGTGGTTGAATGTAGATGTTGAAGAGTAGTGTTGAGAGAGTGAATGCTTGAGGGACACCATGTGTCTGGCAGTAGGGGATTGACAAGATTGCCCCAAATTTTATTTGATGGCGCCTGCTGTGCAGGTAGGCTTGCAACCATTTTAGTATGGTACCTTGGATTCCTATTGACTGTAGGCGCTGTAAGAGGATGTTGTGGTTGATGGTGTCGAAAGCTGCTGAGATGTCAAGGAATATTAGTATGAATAGTGGGTGATTTGAATTCCTTTTATGAGGCTGTTCATGAGGGAGGTTGAGAGTGTTTCCACTCCATGGGGTGGTCAGAATCCATGTTGTTGTGGGTCGAGCAGGGCATGCATGTCGAGATATTCTTGCAGTTGATGTTGGACAGTCTTCTTAATTATTTTGGCTATGAATGATAGGCTTGCTATGGGCCTATATGATGAGGGGTCAGTGGGGTCTAGGTGTTTTTTTTTTTTTTTAAGCAGTGGATGGATTGAAGAGATTTTTTTTAGATAGGTTGGTATTTCACCTTGTTGCAGGGAAGTTTGGGTGAGTTTTGCGAGGAATGGGGAGAGTTCGGTCTTTGTGGCTTTGATTCAGCTCACGGGCAGTGGTCCAGTGGGGATGCTGTAGTGTTAAGGGATGAGATGGTGGTTTTGATGTTTTCGCTGGTGATGTGGTCGAAGGTAGTCCATGAATGAGTTGGAGGAGTTGATTGGGGTAGTAGGTTTGTTTGGTTTGGGGGTTAGAGATGCGAGTGCAGTAACAGTCAGCCAGCTGTTGTGGAGTGTTGAAGATGTTGTCGGTGGAGGGTTTTGCGAGTTCTTTTACTAGGGTGAATAGTTCTCTTGGTCGATTGAGTGAGCTTTGAATTAGTTTAGTGTGGTAGATTTGCTTGGCGCGGTTTGTAGCGTGGTTGTATTTTCTTAGTAGGGTCATGTAACAAGATTGGTCTGAGGGTAGTTGAGTTCCATTTGAGTTCTTGTCTTCAGAGTTGTGATTTGAGTTTTCAGAGATCTGGAGTATACCATGGGGTACATTTATGAACTGGGGACCATAGGTGGGTCATGGTTAGGGCTGCTTCAGAGGTTCCAGGAGGTTATGATTGTATCCAGGTCCAGTATTTCAGTGTTGAAAAGTAGGGAGATGTGGGAAAGGAAGGATTCCTTGTCAAACTGCTTGAAGCGTCTTGTGTGTTGGTTGTGAGATGTTGTTTGTTTTGGGGGTGCACTGATACGAAGATGAAAGCTTATTAGGCTATGGTCGGACAAGGGTACTGGGATGATCTGGACTGGTGGGGAGAAGTCGATGTGGGTAGGGTTGTTGCTTATGAAGATGAGGTCCACGATGTTACCATTGTTGTGAGTTGGTGAGTTTATGATTTGTGTGAAATCCATTGCTGCCATGACTTCCATGAAGGCTGTTGCTTGTTTCGTTGGACTTGACTGGAGGTTGAGTTCTCCCAGTAGGATGAGGTCCTTGTTTTTCTAGTTGTTTTTTAGGATGATATTTATTTATTTATTTATTTAGCTGTATTTATATCCCGCTTTTCACCGGGTCAAAGCGGTCAATTGGGAGATACATTTAACACGAGGGGATATGACACACATACGCTAATACTTACAGGGAACATGGGCAATGGAGGGTAAAGTGGCTTGCCCAAGACCACAAGGAGTACCTATAGGACTAGAAATCCCAGTCCCTCCGGCCTGAGATTGCTGTCCCCAGGTGGGACTTGAACCCCCGGCCCTCCGGCCTGAAGTACCTTGTCCTAACCACTAGGCCACTCCTCCTCTAGAGTAGGTCGGCAAGATCGTTGGTTGGTGCGAATGGTGAATGGTAGGCTAGGCAGAGGGTCAGTTGCTTGTTGGCTATGGTGGGTATGTCCATGGTTACGGTGCTTTCTGCGGCTAGTTTGCAGAGGTTCAGGACTGATTTGGTGAGGATGAGGACTCCCCCCTACTTTGCTGTGGGTTCATGGTCAATGGAAGAGGTTGGGGGGAGGTCTGATTTGGTTCAGGAAGACTGTGTCAGATTCTGCGAGCCAGGACTCTGTGATACGTAGAATGCCCAAGAATTGCATGATGTGGAGATCTCATATGGTGGTGATCTTGTTCTTTGATCTTGTAAGCTCTGATCAGCAGGGACTGTCTCTTACATGTCTGTGCAGTGCTGCATACATCTTGTAGCGTAATGCTCAGTAGTAGTAGTTCTTTGCAGAGTGTATATTTATGAGTGTGCATTTGAGGGTTTTAGTGTTGGGTGGTTTTGTGTGTGTGGGTTCTTGCTTATTGGGATGGTGATGAGGCGTTGTGGGATGCATGAGCGGGGAGGGGCAGTAATTGCTTGTATTGAGGGTGGGGTGGGGATTGTATATGTTGTAGAAGGGGGGAGGAAAGAGTGATGGGGGCTTGGGGTTGGGAGTAGGAGGGGGTGGTGAGGATGAGTAGGGCAAGGAGGGAGTAGAATAGGGCGTATACTTGGAGCATGCCAAGGTTCATCTGCTTATGGTGGTTTGTGGAGGTTGGTAGATGGCTGTGAGGGAGTTCTGCTGGTTCTGGAGTGTGTTTTATCCTGGTGGGTTTTGGGGTATGGGTGCCACCTCAGTCCCTGCCTAAGGGCCATGCCAAAGGGTCCTTTGGGGAGGCCCTTAGGCACAGGTGCGCCAGGCATGGGAGTGCCCTATGGTGTATGGATTTTAAAGTCCTGCTGCCGGTGGAAGGGGGGTGCCAGATTGGTGGAGTGATGCAGTGAAAGAGGAGATTACCTCCTTGCTCTCCGGTGTCCTCCCACAATGTTTTTATTTATTTTATTTAACTATTTCTTTTATATCGCCCCTTCCAGAGATCAAGGGCGGTTTACATATAACAGATTAACAGTCTTGTACACATGTGTATACATTTTACATAGAACAATAGAAATCAACTAATTACATTGAGCAATAAATTTAAACTTTAAACGTCCGGAGTTCAGGCTCAGGCTCAGCACTTTTAAAAGTCCCAGTGCCGGCAGAAAGGGGGGGGGGGGGGGAGATACCAGATTGGTGGTGCGATGCAGCAAAGGAGGAGCTTACCTCCTCACTCTCTGGCATCCTCCTACGATGTTCCCTGCCACCATATATGAATGATTTAAAATGTACTATATCACATCGCAGAAATTATTAGTAGCGTGTGTGTCTCCATTGTGTGTTCTGTATGTACTGGGCATGTGCTGTGTCTGTTGGAGGTAGGATTGCCAACTGGCTCCAGATGTGCCCAACAAGCTTGATCCATCATGGGTTTACCCTACTGCATGCAGGAATATGTAGTTCTGATTTCTCTATTGCACTCCACAAGAAAAGCAAGACTAAAAGAGAAATCAGAACTACATATTCCTGCATGCAATAGGGTAAACCCAGGACTGGATCATGCCTGTCAGGCACATCTGGAGCTAGTTGGCAACCCTAGTTGGCAGGGTATCTTGAGGTAGTGGGGCATTTCCGAGTTATGTAGTTTTATGGGGGCCGGGGGGGGGATGTGGCCAGACGCAGGGAGGCAGTTTTGGGTATGGGGTAGTTTGAAATGTAGTGGGATAGTTAAATGGATGGGATGTTGGCAGGGCAGTGGGACAATTGTGGGGGTAGTTTTTATGGGTGAGGCAGTTATGAAAGGGGCATCTTTTAGGGGTGAGAACATTTGGCATATTTGATTTTCAGTTGTGAGGGAGTATCCTTTGGACGTAGGGCAATTTGGAGGTTGGATGAGTAGAGAAAAAGGATAGGGAATTTAAAAGGCAGTATTCCATAACTGCTGTGCTTCACTGGATGTAAGTTTCAATTCTACAGAAGCTGGAACTCCTTCTCACACAGAAATGCAAAAGATCATTGTTTGGCAGGGCTTGTTTGTCTGGAACCCACAGTCCAATTTGACTGTTTTCCCAAAGTTGATGTGTCTTTTTCCAAATTTTTCGCACATGCCATTAATTTTTCTGAAAATTATTTTGCCCCCCAGGCAGATAGATGGATGGATGGACAGACAGAGGGGCATTCTTGACCCTTTTGGTATCATTCTTTACAACTTTTGTTGGGTTAGAAAGAATAAAAAGGACTCTTCTACTTATGCTTGCAGTGAAGTATGTCTTAATTCTGTTAACTGATACAAACTACATCTGAATGTATGTCCTATTACTTTTCTTCCACAGAGAGAAAACCACTGAATGCTTTTTCAGTAAAAGAGAACATGGCACTGATCTATGTAAGAAAGGAGAAACAGGTGTAATAAAATCTAACTCTAATTTATTAAAAGGAAAACAACTGTATGCTTACACGTACTCATACTTATGCCCACTGGTAACTAACTGACCCATATTAAAAATTCTTAGATGCATATATCATAATGGCAATAAGGAACATTAGTTTCATTGAGTCTGTCCATTCCCTTGCTAGATAAGCCTGTGCCATTAAGGCCTCCGAGTGAACCTCTCTGTAAGATAGTTACTCACCTGTAACAGGTGTTCTCCAGGGACAGCAGGATTGAGTCCTCACTTATGGGTGACGTCGACACCGATGGAGCCTGCGCGGAACATTTTCCCAGCTTTCGAAGAAAGCTTTTGGGATTGCTACCACACATGCGTGGTCCTCTTCCTGCCCAAGGGTGCCATCTTGCTCAGTCAAGTCCCTTAGCTCGAGCCCTACCAAGCAGATGGCAAGGGAAGGACAAAAATTTAGCAACTCATCAGGGGAGGCAGGAGGGTAGTGAGGACTGATTCCCGCTGTCCCTGGACAACACCTGTTACAGGTGAGTAACTACGCTTTCTCTAGGAACAAGCAAGAAGTCGGTCCTCACTTATAGGACTCCCTAGCTACAGGCTACCACTCCTGTAACCAAAAAACGCCTCCACGAGGCCATAAGCAGAAGCAGAAGCAGAAGCCGAAGCCCGAAGGAGTCCTCGGGGCGAAGTCCTTGGTAGCCGTGAAGAAGGGTCGGAGGGCAGAAGTTGCTTATACCCTGAACAGATTACAGAGTATAGCCTGGCCGAAAAGATGCTGTCCCAGCGGGACTCCCTCTCCAGGCAGTAGTGGGCGGTGAAGGTATTCGTAGAAGACAAGGTTGCCGCCCGGCAGATGTCCATCATGGGTACAGAGCGCAGCGAGGCCACCGAGGCCACTTTAGCTCGGACCCCATGTGCAGTGACTTGATGATCCAGAGGGATGCCCGCCTTCGCATGGGCAAAAGTGATGCAGTCCGCTACCCAAACGGAAAGGGTGTGCTTGGGGACTGCTTGCCCCTGCCTATTGGGATCGTAGGTCAGAAAACGTCTGTCAGACTTGCGCTGAGTCTAGGTCCCCTGCAAGTAGAAGGCGAGGGCCCGCTTGCAGTCGAGGGTGTGGAGAGCCGCCGATGCCTGGTCGGCGTGGGCCTCGGGAAGAAGGTCAGAAGCACTATCTCCTGATTGAGATGAAAAGCCGACATGACCTTAGGCAAGAATTTAGGGTGGGTCCGGAGGACCATCCTGTTCCGATAAAACCTGGTGTAAGGGGCACCAGCCATGAGCGCCTGAAGCTCACTGACTCGGCGAGCCGAGGTCAGCGCCACCAGGAAGGCCACCTTCCAGGAAAAAAGCTGGAGCGAACGTGTCGCCATCGGCTTGAAAGGTGGACGAGTGAGCTGCGTGAACACCACATTCAAGCCCCATTCTGCCGGAGGCGGGTGGAGAGATCCACCGGCAAGGCAGCAATGGCCTGGCGAGTATCGAGGCGCACCCCAATGAATTCGAGAGCCTGTGTCGGCTTGAAGTGAGACTTCGGGTAGTTGACCAAGAACCCCAAACTCTCCAAGAGGAGGACAGTGCGCGACATCGCTTGCCGCGCCTCCTCGATGGAGAAGCATGTAACGAGCCAGTCATCGAAGTAGGGGAACACCGGCACACCCTGACGCCGAAAGTGAGTGGCGGCCACAACAAGGCACTTCGTGAAGACCCGTGGGGCGAATGCAAGGCCGAAGGGGTGAACCCTGTACTGGAAGTACTCTCCCTGCACCCAGAAACGCAGGTACTGCCTGTGTTGGGGGTGGATCAAGATATGGGCGTAAACGTCCATCAGATCCAAGGAGCATAGCCAGTCACCCTGCAAGAGGAAGGGCAGCAGAACGCCAAGAGATTACATTTTGAATTTCTCCCGCACCAGAAACTTGTTCAGCTTGCGGAGGTCGAGGATGGGCCGAAGACTCCCCCGTTTTTTTTCGGGACGAGGAAGTACTGGGAATAAAAGCCCCGAACTCGAAGGTGGGGAGGGACCTTCTCGACTGCCCATTGAGCAAGGAGGGAGTGTAATTCCTGCTGCAACAAAAGCTGGTGCGCGGGGAGTTGAGGAGGCTCTGCCGGGGAGATAGGGGATGGAAGCCTGTCAAAGTGGAGGCGATAGCCCTCCCGGACGACCTGGAGGACCCAGGTATCTGAGGTGATAAGCGCCCACGACGGGGTGAAGCAGGAGAGGTATCCCCCCACTGGCTGCTGCATCGCCGGAGGGAGAGGGGCTATGCTGCTGGCGTCAAAACCCTTGAGGGGGTTGTGGGGGAGCCGGCATCTGGGCCTCTGGGCTCTTTGGTTTACAGTGGTCCTGGCTGGGCTTCCCCTGCACAGAGGTGGTTGGCATGGGGTTAGCTGGGTATGGCGGGTAGCCGCGGTACTGGAGGCCTTTCCTGGGGAAGAAGGGCTTCTTGGTAGGCTGCTTCTTCCGAGGCAGTGTAGAGGTTTTGCAGGAGAGATGGGTCCTAGTGACGTATTCTGTCTCAATCTCTGCAGCCTTCTCCTCCATTGGCTTACCAAAAGGTTGTTCACCGAGGCAGGGACGCCACCTGGGCCGATGTCTCGAAGCCATCACAGGAGGCACGAGAGATATACTTGGAGCAGTCAGCCACTGATTTCAACAGGGTGCGGAACCTGTTGAGGGGCTCACCCTCGAGGCCCGCAGAGAAACCTCCCAGTTCTTTTTACAAGTCGCGGAGGAACATACCAATATATAATTAGTATGCCTGGATGCGACAAGAGAGCATGGACCATTGATAGGCCTTCCGGCCCAGGACATCAAGGGCTCTTGATTCTTGGCCTGGGGGCACCGATAAGTGGGACTTCGGGCTTTTCTGTTTCCGCATGGCTGATTCCACCACCATTGAGGTGTGTGGAAGTTGGGTCTTTCGGAAGCCTGGCCCGTGCTGCACCTTGTACATTGTGTCAAGGCGCTTGTTCACAATTGGAACCGAGGCCAGGGCAATAGCCAAGATAGGATCAGCGGCACCGGCACAGTGTGGGATTCCCTGGGTGGGGACTCGTACTGAAGAATATCGAGTTCTTCAGCATGAGGGTCCTCCTCGGCCTGGGTGACCAGGTTGAGGGCCCGAGCCATGTCTCGAATGAACACCAAAAAGGAGGTGTCCTCGGGCGGTGAATGCCACTGGAGACGAGGCAGCGAGGGGTCTGATGAGAGATCCCATTGAGTGCGGGTCTCCAGGGAGGTGTCCCTATCAGATTCCCAGTTCGAAAGGTCGGTCGAGGGATCCAAGCCGGGCGGTTCACCCTGTCCGATGGCCGGCAGCCTGGAGCCGGAGGTCCTGGATGATCTCGCTCCCGAGACCGACATCGAGGAATCTCATGAGGCCCGTGGCTCTCAGGGGTTTCCTGGACGGATTTGGTTGTCCCACGTGAGGGACCAGCGGTCTCCAGGCTCAAGTCAGCGAAGCTGGCATGAGCGCCTGCTGGGAAGCAATGAACACAGAAATGCTGCGATCCAGCGCCAGCATAAGGGACTCCCACGTGGGCATGGGGCCCTGGGACACCGCTACCAAGGTCACCGGATTGGGCGTTGAGGAGGAGAGAGGGTCCTCACCGGGACGGCCCTCAAAAGACTGGGTGCCTTCGCTGGAGGCCTTCATTTCTCTGCGAAGTAACTTGCGGAGCTGCTCCTTGTCCGACTCTCGGGTAGAGTCAAAGGAGTCACTTGATCCCACATGCTCTTCTAACTATTGACCCATCTCCCTCTTTCTCTTCATATCCAAACTAATAGAACGAGCAGTCCACCATCGCTGCCTCGGCTTCCTCACCTCCCAAGCCTTCCTCGACCCACTTTAATCTGGCTTCCGTCCTCTACACTCCACTGAAACGGTACTCACAAAAGTCACAAACAACCTGTTCCTGGCTAAATCCAAGGGCCTCTATTCTATCCTCATCCTTCTTGACCTTTCTGCTGCCTTTGACACCGTTGACCACGACCTTCTCCTCATCACCCTTTCCTCACTTGGCTTCAAGGACTCCGTACTATCCTGGTTCTCCTCCTACCTCTCCCATCGCTCATTCAGCGTATGCTCTGGTGGCTCCCCCTCCTCCCCTACCCCGCTCCATGTAGGTGTACCCCAGGGATCTGTCTTAGGCCCCCTCCTCTTCTCTCTCTATACCCAAGGCCTTGGAGTGCTTATCACCTCCCATGGCTTTCAGTACCATCTCTATGCCGATGACTCACAAATCTACCTCTCTACACCTAATATTTCTCCGGCAACCCAGTCCAAGATCTCTGCCTGTCTTTCGGACATCGCTGCCTAGATGTCTCATCGACGACTGAAACTGAACATGACCAAGACTGAACTCCTTGTCTTTCCACCTAACTCCTCCCCCCCACTTCCTCCTCTCTCAATCCATGTGGATGGCTCTACTATCCTTCCTGTTCCCTCGGCCCATAACCTAGGGGTTATCTTTGACACCTCTCTCTCCTTCTCCGCTCATATCCAGCTTGTAGCTAAGACCTGCCGCTTCTTTCTCTACATTATCAGCAAAATCCGCCCCTTCCTCTCTGAACACACTACCAAAACGCTTATCCACTCCTTAATCTCCTCCCGCCTCGATTACTGCAACCTACTCCTTGCTGGTCTTCCCATGAGCCACCTCCTCCCCCTTCAATCTATACAAAATCACACTGCTCGACTAATCTTCTTCCAGCCTCGCCATGCCCATATTACTCCTCTTTTCAAATCACTTCACTGGCTCCCTGTCCAGTTCCGCATCCAATTCAAGCTTCTCCTGCTGACCTATAAATGCATTCACTCTATGGCCCCTCAATACCTCTTATCTCTCCCTACGTCCCCTCTCGAAATTTGCATTCCGCTAACAAATTACTTCTATCAATGCCTTTCACCCGCACCGCAAACTCCCGACTACGTTCCTTTCACCTTGCTGCACCTCATGCCTGGAACAACCTACCTGCATCTGTGCGCCAGGCACCCTCCCTGGCCCTCTTTAAGTCCAAGCTGAAGACCCACCTCTGCACTGTTGCATTCGGATCCTGACTCCTTCCTCATCCCACCCTAACACCCGTCAACGTTTATGACCAACTTCAGAACAAACTGCACCACACCGTACCTTATGTACTATTGTACTACTTTAACTAGATTGTAAGCTCTGATGAGCATGACTCTAACGGGCAGGGACTGTCTCATGTATGCTGACTACCTCTTGTAGGTTAGGTTAGCTGTGCAGCGCTGCATGCGTGGTGCTCTAGAAGTGCTAAATAGTAGTAGTAGTGGTAGTAGTAGAGTCCTTGGCTCCAGTCTGTTCAAACCCGAAGCACTTGGGCGAGACACCCACTGTGCTGAGAGGGACCTTTAATCTACAGGTGAGGCACCCACTGTGGATGGGGCCATCATCGGTGCCAAAGAACCAGAGGTCACTGGGTCCCTGGCAGCTTAGTGCGCCATGAAGCTATGCTTAAGGGCCTGTATCCTCTCCGCTGGGATAGAAGTCTCTGTTGCCGCCGGAATCAGCACCACAGTCGTTGGTGCCTATGCCAGCTCCCTCAATGGGAACTCTTTAATGGTTATGACCTTGGGAGTCACATGCCGGCCCTCTGGGGCCTCAGGAAGCAACTCCTCCCACTAGGGCAACTTGGAGAGCCACTCTCAGCTCTCACCTTTGGAATCATGCCAAGGGCTCCGATGCCAATACTCATGGACCTTCATCCTGGACTCGGCATCGCCCTTTGATGCTGACGAAGTTGAAGTCTGGTCCTTCTGGGGGTGCTCCTTATCAAAGGAGAGCAACCATTCCAGTGCCCCATGACCCCTCAGCTCTGAATGGACCTGGCATCCACACGAAGTCGAAGCCTCAGTAGGGGTCTTCGAGGGCATTGATGCCAAGGTCGATGCCAGGGTTCAGGTCGATGCCTCAGTACTGAACAGCGATTCCCACTGTTGTTCCTGGTTCTTGAGCCCCTTGCACATTATCTGCAAACAGAAAGTGCAGTCTGAAGGCTCATGGTTGGACCTGAGGCATTGAAGGCACCAGCTGTGGTGGACTGTGATGGAGATGGTCCAGCTACACTGGATGCACATCTTGAAGCCATTGTCCAGCTTTGATATTGTCGGAAAGACGGCTTCTGCCAAGTCAAAGGACTCCAATGTTCTCACTGACCAGGGGGTTGCGAGAGGAAAATCCCAAGCGCCGAGAAGAAAAAAAAAGGGAAAAGCCTGAGAAAAATGTGGCACCGATGTTCCTGGAAATGGCAGGAAGATGCTGTACATAAAAACATGATGGCAGAAAAAGACCACATGGCTTATCTAGTCTGCCCTTCCATATCAACTACTAGAACAGACCTCTTTTTTTCCTTTAGAGATCCTCTGCATTTGTCCCATGCTTTTTTGAATTCAGATACTGTCTTCATCTCTACCACCTCCACTGGGAGACTATTCCTCTACCACTCTTTCCGTAAAAAAGTATTTCTGCATAATACTCCTGAGTCTATTCCCTTTCACCCTCATTCTATGTCCCTTTGTAGCAGAGCTTGCTTTCTATCGAAAGAGGCTCTCCTCCTGTGCATTTATGCCACAGAGGTATTTAAACATCCCAGTCATTGTCACTTCTGTCCTGCCTTTCCTCTAAAGTATACATATTAGATCTTTAAGTCTGTCCTCATATGCTTTATAACTAAGACCTCTAACCATTTTAGTAGCCACCCTCTGCACTGACTCCAACCTGTTTATATCCTTTTAAAGGTACAGTATCCAGTATGTAAAACAAAAAAACAGCAAAAGAACTAGCGAAAAAAGGTAAATTAAATTCCGGGACACAGACAACGTTTGGAGGGCTCTGTGGAAAAAAGAAAACGGAGGTAAAATGGCTCCTTCAGGCGGAAGATCAGCATGCATGCATGGAGCACGTTCCAAAAGCTTCCTATGGAAGCTGGGAAGCATTCCCGCGAGGGCTTCATAGATGACATCATCCAGATGCGAGGACTGACTTCTTGCTTGGTCCTGGAGAACTTGCCTATAAGCTGTTCCCTGCAATAGATGCAGACAGAACATATGATCATATCGAGTCCAATAACATCAATGCAATAGAGCAAAAGGGCAATAAGAGGGGAGCACATATCATTCCTAACATCAAAATCTAGGAAAGAATAATTCAGGGAGATTTCTTTTGCCACTTCTGTTTTGTATGGCACTTACTGTAATCCAATAAAGATTTAACCTGATCCTAAAGATGGTAACAACCCAGAGGTAACATTCCATTTACCATTTGTAGGTGACCTGAAGCCCACAATTAACAGAGGAACTCCATGTAGTGAAAATCTTTTCTGATGACATCAGACATTTGTGCTAAGGCTTTCTATAGAGGAAAATTGAACAAAACAGAAAACATCTCCCTGGCAGCGACAACAAGGAACTTGAATAGGAAGGCATATATAAATATTTCAGAGCAGAGGACAGAACAATACTCAAACAGAAATTACTGAAGGAAAAGATCATTAAAGAATACTACAGGAGATTAAGATCAATATTGAAAAATGCTTTAACATCATGGAATAAGATACAAACCATCAATCAGCTGGCTATGCCTATATTTTCATACAGCTCTGGGATTGTAGACTGGCCTCTTAAAGATCTTAAACCTGGACACGAGAACAAGAGCACTCCTCCATGCCCATGAGATAATTTGCAAGAATCAGTGTATTTATTTAGCGGCACTTATAATACCGCTTTTCACCGGGTCAAAGCGGTTTACAATAATAAGGGGGGTGGGTACATTAATCAGCTCACAGTTCAGGAGGTGGGGGGACCATCACCGGGGGCCGACATTGACGATCCTGACATGGTAGGCATCAGTACTTGATGTTGATGTTGACTATCTACAGGTCTGTTTTTTCATCCTGATTCAGTTTATTCTGTGACCACCAAGGATAGGATGTTAGTGAGTGGTGTCCAGTTCTGATCCTAGGTGTTCCCGAAATAGATGGGTTTTTAACTGTTTTCTGAATGAGGAGACGTCTTTGTTGTTTCGGAAGGGAGTTCCAAAGCGATGGGGCGTATAGTTCAAATGCTCGGTTACAGGCTTGTTGATTGAACTTTGTTCTTTCATGTGGCACGGTGAGTGCATTGCTTGTGGCCTGGCGTGTTGGTCTTCCAGAGTTTGGCTGGGGGAGTAGTGTTCAGAGCTGAGAGGTATGTAGGTGGTGGAGCGTTTTATGGATAAGTACCAGTGTCTTATATTTTATTTGTGCTTCTAGTGGTAGGATGTGAAACTCTCTCAAGACCGGGGTGATGTGATCATGTTTCTGGACTCTTTGGATGATTTTTGCAGTTGTTTGGAGGGCTGTCTGTAGGGGGTTGGTGTGGGTGACCGGTAGTCCTAAGTATGTTGCATTACAATAATCCAGGTGAGGGAGCGTCATTGCTTGCATGACCGTTCTGAAATTCTGAGTGTCAATGAGTGGTCCGAGATGTTGTACCATCTTTGCTTTGAGGAATATTGTTTTTGCTGTTTTTGAGATCTGTTGCTTAAATGAAAGTGTTTGATCAAGGATGATCCCCGGGTATTTTATGTAAGGTTGAACTCGTATTTGGGTTGCTCCCAGGGTGAGGTGAGATGGGGGGGGTGGGGGGGGGCAAAGGTTTGATCCTTAGTAACAAATAGGGCTTTGTTTTTTTTTAAGGTTTATGGTAAGGTTGTTTTCTTGAAGCCAGTTTGAGACATCATTGAAGCAGTTTGTTAGATGAGTGTTCGTTGGATTTGAGGTTGTGATGGGTCCATAAAGCATTATGTCATCTGCGTAGATGTGATAGTTGATATTGTGAAAGGATATTATTGTGCAGAGTGGTTGAAAGTAGATATTAAAGAGCATGGCGGAAAGAGCTGAGTCTTGCGGTATTCCTGAAGTCTGTTGAAAGGGGGGGGGGGGAGAGGTTGCAATGCTGGTGCGGATTAGTTGATGTCTGTTGGTTAGGTAAGACTGGAACCACTGTAGAACTTTGTCATGAATGCCAATCTCCTGTAGTCTGCATAGGAGGGTGCTGTGAGAGATGGTGTCGAAAACTGGTGATATATCCAGGAAGATCATGGCATATCCAGCTTGTTTGGCCTGTATTCCTTTGACTAGGGTGTTTAATAGAGATATCATGAGGGTCTCAACCCCACGAGAAGGGCAGAATCCAGGTTGCTGTGGGTCTAGCGTGTTTATGTCTAGATGATCTTGCAGTTGCTGTTGAATTATTTTCTCAATGATTTTTGCGGTGAATGGGAGACTTGCTATTGGCCTGAATGAGGCAAGATCTGGGAAGTCCAGATTGAGCTTCGTGAGGGTTGGGCAGATGATCGATGCCTTGAGGCTGTATTTATTTTAGTATTTCGTTCACGCCTTTCCAGGGGGAGATCAAGGCAAGTTATATTCTGGTACAGTATGCATTTCCCTGTCCCCAAAGGGCTCACAATCTAAGTTTGTACCTGAGGCAATGGAGGGTTAAGTGGCTTGCCCAAGGCCACAAGGAGTGCCAGTAGGATTTTAACTCTGATCTTTCTGGCTCTAAGATGCTGCCCTACCACTAGGCAACCCTCCACTTCATGCCGAGACTGTGCATTCCTAGAGCTGAAGGAGGGCTAGGCCTCTGAAATTGATTACACATACAGAGCTACTATCATAGGTCGACAGACCTAACAGATCCAAATACGTAAAAAGTGCTGAAATACGAAAGTAAATGTCCAGAATCCATCTCCATCATCAAACTTGGACAAGTGTTCTGATGGCTAGAAGGAATGAGTGAGAATCCACAAGCACACACAGGGAAAGAAGCAACAAGATTTGCAAAACAAGAGAACATTTTTTTTCAAAGAATTAGAACTTGAAACCACTGATTGAAGACATAACGGGGAAGATGGCACCAGCAAGATCAAACTCACATGTCTCTGTCAGGGAGGGCACGAGGGAAATATCCACGCTCCACAAAGAAAAAGGACCTGAGAAAAATGCAACACTGAGGCGAGGGTGGACTCGGGTGGCAAGAAGGTGATAGGGGACCAATCAGCAAAAAAGTGGGAAAACCTCCCGCTAAGTATGAGTTGGAAAATCGACTTTTACCAGGGACAACAGACAGGATGTCTGCAGGACTCTGCAGAAAAAAAGCAGACTGAGGTAAGATGGCACCTTTGAGCAGGAAGGTGACCGTGCATGCATGGTCTAACTCCCAAAGGCTTTCTTTGAAAGTCAGGGAGTGAATCCGTGCAGGCTCAGTCGGTGCCGACATCACCCTGCTTGTTCCCGAAGAAACATGGTGTGCCGTGGTATTTCTCCACTTCTGGGCTGGACTGCGTTTTATGCGGAGTTCTCTTCTCCCCCTTTCTTTGAACACACAGTAATTAACATGGTGTTGTGGCCTTGAGCAAATTGCTTAACCCTCCATTGTCTCGGAAGAAACGCCTGGCAATTTACTTCCAGTCACACTGCCAAGAAAACCTAGAAGTTGCTGGGTTGCCAGAAGTCAGCATTGACATGAAGGCATACATTACATTGCATTTGCAACCACAGTGTATAGTCTTTGCCCATAACCTGCCCAAGGCCTCCCCCATTTCAGGTTGATATCACACAATTTAGTACGCGTTAAATGGCTCAGTTGCATGGTAGCTGTTATTGCGCTGTGAATTAACTGCATAGCGCACTTTAGTAAAAAGCACTTGTGAGCCCTGTTTTAAAAATTCAACCACAGACTGTATATTACTTGGAAATCTTAGACCAGTTTAAATCTCCCATTCCTGATTAAATTAACAGAACGAATAATGCATCAGGAGTTACTGGAATATTTAAGAAATATTAATGTCCTAGATCCATATAATTCAGGCTTTTTGTCCTGTTTTCACCACAGCTACATTTGATACTGTAGGATTATAAAATGTTATCTTGGAATGAAGGGTATGGTAGCAGATTGTTTTAGGTCTTCTCTTGAGATAATGTCACAGAAAGTAATATGGAAAGAATGAGTTCTGCATCTAAAACCTTGCTGTATAGAGTCCCACTGGGCTCAATTTTATCCACCACCTTGTTTAATACATATTTACAGCCACTATTAGATATTATCCATTCCTCTGGCATTTGTGTTTATGTTTATGCAGATTTTATTCAGTTGCTTTGCCTCTAAACCTCAGTTCCGGGCACAGTTAGCGTAGTTACTCACCTGTAACAGGTGTTCTCCAGGAGCAGCAGGAATCAGTCCTCACTTATGGGTGACGTCGGCGCCGACGGAGCCCTCGCGGAGCAATTTTCCCCAGCTTTCAAAGAAAGCCTTTGGGAATTGCAGCGCGCATGCGCGGTCGTCTTCCCGCCCGAGGGTGCCATCTTAGCCAGTCAGATGACATAGCTAAAAAAGACAGCATAAAAATTTGCAAAAAGAACATAAGCAGACGATTGCAACTCCAAGGGGAGGAGGGAGGGTAGTGAGGACTGATTCCTGCTGCTCCTGGAGAACACCTGTTACAGGTGAGTAACTACGCTTTCTCCAGGACCAAGCAGGAAGTCAGTCCTCACTTATGGGACTCCCAAGCTCAAGGCTACCGGAGACCCTAAGCACAAAAATGAGCTCCCTCTAGCTCAGCAGCACAGAAGGATAGAATCTTCGCTGAATTATCACCCACCGGTAGCCCACATCCGGGATGGAGGGTAGGAGTTGCTCAGACCTCAAAGAGATTACGGAGGACTGCCTGTCCGAAAGCACTGTCCCTACGGGACTCCCTCTCGAGACAGTAATGGACCGCAAAAGTCTGGCTCGAAGACCAAGTAGCGGCCCGGCAGATGTCTGCCAGCGGAACAGAGCGGAGGTAAGCCACTGACGTGGCCTTTGCCCGAACGCAATGAGCCGTGACTCGACTTTCTAAGGAGAGTCCGGCTGCCCCATAAGCCCAAGAGATACAGTCCGCAACCCAGATGGACAGAGTACGCTTGGAGACCGGGAGCCCCAATTTATTGGGGTCAAAAGACACAAAAAGCTGAGCAGCTTTACGGTGCTCCCGCGTACGGTCAAGGTAGAAGTTCAGAGCCCTTCTACAGTCCAGGGTATGGAGGACCGTCTCAGCTCGGCTGGAGTGTGGTCTGGGAAAGAAGGTTGGAAGCACCACCTCCTGATTGATGTGAAAAGGGGAGACCACTTTTGGGAGAAACTTTGGGTGAGTCCGTAGGACTACCCTATTCTTGTAGAACCTAGTGTAAGGGGGATCAGACACGAGGGCCTGCAATTCACTTACGCGTCTAGCGGAAGTGAGGGCTATCAAGAACAGTGTTTTCCAAGACAGAAAACGGAGAGAACAGGTAGCCATAGGTTCAAAAGGCGGACAGGTGATCCGCTGCAAAACCACATTCAGGTCCCAGTCAGGCGCTGGCGGGCGCAGAGGTGGTTTAAGTAGAAGGAGACCTCGGAGAAACCGCGCTACGAGAGGGTCGCTCGAGAGAAGTCTACCGTCCACCGGCACATGGTGTGCCGAAAGAGCACTGAGGTGAACTTTGACGGAGTTGGACTTAAGTCCCAGATTAGAGAGGTGTAGCAAGTACTGCAAGACCACCGACACCGGGCAGGAGAAGGGATCCTGAGACTGTTGGGTACACCAGACGGCAAAGCGACGCCATTTAAGGGCGTAGCATTTGCGGGTAGAAGGCCGTCGCGAAGCCAAGACGACCTCCTCCACCTCTGCCGGCAGGAGAAGGGGAGCAAGGACTACCCTCTCAGCAGCCAGGCCATGAGGTTGAGAGACCTGAGGTTGGGGTGCAGTAGGGACCCCTGATCCTGAGTGAGGAGATCCGGTTGTACCCCCAGAGGGATTGGATCCTCCACCGCCAGTTGCAGTAGGAGCGGAAACCACGGCTGTCTGGGCCAGCGAGGGGCCACCAGGATCATGAAGGCTTTGTCTCGGCGAACCTTGAAAAGAGTCCGAGAGACTAGCGGGATGGGAGGGAAAGCATACAGAAGGCTCCCCGACCATGAGATCAGAAAGGCGTCCGCCGCAACCCGAAGGGGGTGTGGCTGACGAGAGCAGAAGCGAGGAAGCTGCCGGTTGTGAGGACTGGCAAAGAGATCCACCGTGGGGAGGCCCCACTTGAGGAAGAGCTTCTGAACTACCAAGGGATCCAGACGCCACTCGTGCGGCTGGAGGACCCTGCTGAGTTTGTCCGCAAGGCAATTTTCCTCGCCCGGGAGATAAATTGCCTTGAGGAGAATGCCGTGACTGACGGCCCAAGAGCAGAGCTTCTGTGCCTCCCTGCAGAGGAGGAAGGAGCCCGTGCCCCCCTGTTTGTTCACGTAGAACATGGCAACTTGATTGTCCGTCTGTACAAGGACGGACTGTTGGGAAGTCAGGTGGGAGAAGGCCTTGAGAGCCAGGCGGATCGCCCTGAGCTCCAGGAAGTTGATCTGCTGAGCAGACTCCCACGTGGTCCAGAGGCCCTGAGTACGTGCCTCTTGGCAATGTGCCCCCCAGCCCAGGAGGGATGCATCGGTGGTCAGCACCCGGGTCGGCTGAGGTGACTGGAAAGGCATTCCGAATATCAGGTTCGGCTGCCGGAGCCACCACCGGAGAGACGAGACCAGCGGCTCGGAGACGCGCACTAGGTCCGCTAGGCCGCCTGTGGCTTGTCGCCACTGCTGGCGGAGACACCATTGAGCGGACCGCATATTCAGGCGGGCATTGGGGGTCACATGGACGGTGGAAGCCATATGGCCGAGCAGTCTCAGGAAGCGCCTGGCGGAGACCAGGGGCTGGCTGCGAAAGCGGTCGGCTAGGTCCATGAGCCGTTGAGCCCTGTCGAGCGGTAGGTACGCTCGTGCCCGAGGAGTGTGCAGCCTTGCGCCGATGAACTCGAGATCCTGTGAGGGGAGCAAAGTGGACTTTGCGAAGTTTATAACAAAGCCCAAGTGCTGCAGCAGAGTCACCGTGCGGCACGTGGCGTTGGTGACCTCCTGAGCGGACGCTGCTCTGATGAGCCAGTCGTCGAGGTACGGAAAGACATAGAAGCCGTGAAGCCGGAGATGGGCCGCCACGACCGCGAGACATTTTGTGAAGACTCGCGGTGCGGAGGACAGGCCAAAGGGCAGTACTCTGTACTGGTAATGATTTCCTGCCACCACAAACCTTAGGTATTGGCGGTGGCTTGGGTGGATGAGGATGTGTGTGTAGGCATCCTTTAGATCCAAGGAGCATAGCCAATCTCCCTGCTGGAGGTAGGGCAGAAGGATTCCAAGGGTAAGCATTTTGAACTTCTCCCGCACAAGGAACTTGTTGAGGTTGCGCAAGTCCAGGATGGGTCTGAGGCCCCCTGTTCTCTTCGGTATCAGAAAATACCTTGAATAAAAGCCTTGACCTCTCAGGTGGTGTGGCACCGGTTCCACCGCCTGTTCCTGCAGAAGACCTGCTAACTCCTGAAGGAGCAACTCCCTGTGCAGAGGGGGGCGCGGAGGTTCTCCCGGAAAATAGGAGGGAGGGACCTGATGGAAGTGGAGAAGGTAGCCTTCTCGCACGACCTGAAGTACCCAGGCATCTGCAGTGATGCTGGACCACCTGTGGGCGAAGTGAACCAGCCGGCCTCCGGTGCTGGGAGGAACCAGCGGGAGGGGAGAGGCTATGCTGAGCGAGTCAAAAGCCCCCACCCTGCTGAGCAGGGGCTGGTGGTGCAGGCTTGGGGGCTTGCTGCCTACGGGACCCGTTACCCCGTCCCTTGGCCTGCTGGCCCTGTTGGGGAGCTGCAGGGGCCTGATAATGGGGGTATTGTTTGTAGGCAGCCGCCTTCCTCGGGTAAAAGGACTTTTTTCCCGAGCCCTTCTTTTTCTGGGAAGGGGCGGAGGTCTTCCTAGAAAGCCTGGTCCTGGTGAGAGTCTCAGTCTCAATTTGTGCAGCCTTTTCCGCCATGGGCTTGCCAAAGAGGTTTTCGCCTCGGCAGGGGACATCGACCAACTTGTCCTGCACCCAGGGCTCAAGGTCTGACGACTGAAGCCAAGCCTGTCGGCGGGCACCGATGCCGGCTGCGGCTACTCGAGCCGAGGCCTCAAAGCCATCATAGGCTGCTCGGGACATGAACTTTGAACATTCCCGAATGCCCGTGGACAAGGCTAGGAACCTCCGCAAGGGCTCCTCGGAGAGACCAGCGGAGAATCCGGCTAGCTCTTTAGCCAGATCCCGGAGATACATGCCCATGTAGAGCTGGTAAGTCTGGACACGACATGCGAGCATAGAGCCCTGGAAGCACTTCTTGCCAAGGCCATCCAGGTTACGGGCCTCCCTTCCAGGAGGCACCGAGGAGTGCATCTTCTGGCTCTTAAGACGATGCATGGCCGATTCCACTACCATGGAATGGTGTGGCAGCTGTGCCTTCTGAAAGCCAGGGCTCTTGCGGACCCGATAGATAGAATCGACCCGCTTGCTCAGGACCGGCGAGGAGGCCGGACTCTCCCACATGCGGAAGAGTAGTCGTTCCAGCATAGGAGGAACCGGCACAGTAAAGTGTTCCCTCGCGGGAGAGTCATACTGGAGGGCGTCGAGCTCTTCGGCTCGAGGCTCCTCCTCGGGATCCGCAGGGAAGGCCAAAGCCTTGGCCATATCCCTAACGAAGTCCGAGAACCGGGCATCCTCCGGGGGGGACTGTTTTCGAGGCTCGGACCCCGGTGAGTCCGATGGGACACACCGAGTCCGGAAAGAATCAGGTGACTCTTCCTCCTCAGACTCCCAGACCGACTCCGACGAGGACTCGGTGGGGTCGGCCCGGGCAGGGTGCGGCGCCAGCCGCCCCGACGTCGAGGGAGTCGGCGTCGGCGACCTCGGTCCCGAACGGGAGGCCGAGGGTGACCTCGACCGAGGATCGACTCGAGTTCTCATCGACTCGAGGATCGGCTCGGTCTCCGGGGTCGACTTGGACGTCGACGTCCCGGCGGTCGGGGCAGCGGCGCCAGCGAGGCCAGCGAGCAGTGCCCGCTGCTGGTCCATGAAGGCAGACAGTCTGCTCTCCAAGGCCGTCAACCTGAGTCCGACCTCAGGTGACCCAGCAGCCCCCGACTCGGGCCCCGACGGCGTCGGGCCCGACGTCGGCTGTCGCGGAGGCGAGTCCAGAAGGACCACAGGACTTACCCGGGCAGGCATCTCCGACTCCAGACGAGGTCGCTTCAGGAGGTGCTCCTTCTCCAAGGACCCGGGGCGGCTGTCGGGGCTATGCGACCTGGCCCTCGCGGAACCAGGAGCGTCCACCGACGCCGCCCTCGCGGGTTTTTACTTCCGACGATGGTCCCCGGAGGGAGAACCCCGGTCGGAGGAGCTCCGGCGACGGTCCGAGCTGGAGCCTTTCGACGCGGAGGCCTCCGACGAGGTCCGGGTACGGCTGGGGTCAGCGAAGATTCTCTCACGCTGATGCCGCCGACTCCTCAACGCCTTTGAGGACAGTTTGCTGCAGGGCCCACAGATCAGTTCCTCATGATCCGGGCCCAGACAGCGGAGGCAAAAGTCGTGTGTGTCGGTTAGTGACATATTTCGGTCACACCGACCACACCG
This sequence comes from Ichthyophis bannanicus, assembly GCA_033557465.1. Lineage (NCBI taxonomy): Eukaryota > Metazoa > Chordata > Amphibia > Gymnophiona > Ichthyophiidae > Ichthyophis > Ichthyophis bannanicus. The sequence continues at coordinate 923,209,680 of CM066031.1, read as the reverse complement.
CTTAAACCCACTGGCAGCCATCGGGGGAAAAAGGGCCCCTGCGAGGTCAAAGGACCGGGCTGCCAGGGAAACCGAAAACGAAAGCTGACTAAGTCAGAAAAAACCGAAAAAGTAAGCGGACTCGAGACCGGCGTCGCGAGTCCGGGCGGGAAAACGATCGGCGTCGAACCGAAAGAAAAAAGGATAAAACAAAGAAGAAAATCAACTTTTTCGCGGGGACAAGACGGGGACGTCTGTAGGGCTCCGCGGAAAAAAGAAGACTGGCTAAGATGGCACCCTCGGGCGGGAAGACGACCGCGCATGCGCGCTGCAATTCCCAAAGGCTTTCTTTGAAAGCTGGGGAAAATTGCTCCGCGAGGGCTCCGTCGGCGCCGACGTCACCCATAAGTGAGGACTGACTTCCTGCTTGGTCCTGGAGAACAGTTGTTTACAGGCAATTCTATGTTTGATGACAGCAAATAAATTAAAAATTAAATGCCTGTAAAAGAGAAGTGTTGGGGATTAGTAAAACTGTAGAACTTGAAGCTGATGAGCAATTAGTTTTAGATAGGGTTATTTACCTATGAAAATTTAAAATGCTGTGGGCAATCTTGGATTTTAACCTAGCTATGAAAGAGCATATCTGCTGTTTCAAAAAATGCATTTTTAAAACTCCATCTGGTGAATCAGCTAAAGCCGCTTATTTCTGATTCAGATTTAAAAGCTGTTTTATATGTGATGGTCATAGACAGTCTGGATAAAGCACAGTTACTTACCTGTAACAGGTGATCTCTGGGAACAGCAGGAATAAGTCTTCACATATGGGTATCGTCGATACCGACGGAGCCTGCGCGGGAACGCTCCGCAGCGTCCAAAAGGAAAGCTTTTGGGAGCATCCCACAGCGCCTGCGCGCTGCCTTCCCGCCTTTCCTAACTGCCTCTCTCCAGTTCGAGTTTTAAAGCTGAGACAAAGAGAGAGAGAGAGGAAAGGAAAGATAGATAGAGAGATACAACTCCTAGGGGAGGTGGGTGGGTTGTGAAGACTTATTCCTGCTGTTCCCAGAGATCACCTGTTACAGGTAAGTAACTGTGCTATCTCCAGGAACAAGCAGGAATGAGTCTTCACATATGGGTACTCCCCAGCTAGAGACGCCTGGGAGATCACCAAGATTGTGAGTCCCTGGGAAGGGCTCCACCTGCACCCATGAATCTCAGGCATCCAGTCAGGGATGGAGGGTAGGAGTTGATTAGGTATGGAACAGGTGTTTGAGAACAGCCTGACCAAACAAGGCATCCCGTCGGGAGTCCTTGTCCAAGCAGTAATGGGCTGTGAAGGTATGAACCGATGCCTAGGTGGCTGCTCGACAGATTTGGTCGATGGACACAGAGTTAAGATGAGCCATAGAGGCTGCCATGGCCCTCACATTGTGAGCTGTGACATGGCCCTCCAGAGAAAGATTCTTGCTCTGGTAGGCGAAGGAAATACACTGAGCAATCCAATTAGACAGAGTTCTCTTGGAGACTGGAAGTCCTAAATGAGAAGGATCAAAAGCAACAAAATTTGAGAGGACTTTCTATGTTGCTGTGTCCTTTGTAAGTAGAAAGCGAGTGCTCTTTTACAATCCAGGGTATGAAGATTCCTCTCTGCACTTGATGCATGAGGTCCTGGAAAAAAGACAGTTAAATACACCTCCTGGTTCAGATGAAAAGGTGAGACCACTTTAGGCATAAAGTGTGGATTAGTTCTGAGGACTACCTTGTCATGATGGAACCTTGTATAAGGAGGATTAGCCACTAAAGCTTGCAGCTCACTGATACGGCGAGCTGAGGTGAGTGCAATGAGAAAAATAACCTTCCAGGAAAGGAATTTCAAGGAGGTAGTGGCTAAGGGTTCAAAGGGTGGCTTCATAAGCTGGCCAAGAACCAGATTCAAGTCCCATGCCACTGGAGGTGGTCTAATGGGAGGTTTAGTCAAAAGAAGGCCTCTCAAGAATCTTGCTATAAGAGGATGAGAGGAAATAGGTTGTCCATTGAGAGGCTTAAGGGATGCTGCAATAGCACTCAAATGGACTCTGATTGAATTTGTTTTAAGGCCTGCATGGGATAAATGCAGTAAATAGTCTAGTAAAGAATTCAAATGTATTGCAAGAGGGTTAAGACCCTTCTCTGCACACCACATGGAAAACCTTTTCCATTTAAAAGCATAGGAACGTCTGGTGGAAGGCTTTCTGGAAGCATGAAGGATATCCTTCACTTGCTGAGAAAGGTGTAAATCCTGAAGGTCTAGGCCTTCAGCAACCAGGCTCTGAGATGAAGAGACTGAGGATTTGGGTGCCACAAGGTTCCCTCCTCCTGGGAGAGGATATCTGGAGCAGACCCCAGGTCCAGGGAGGGAGCTTGAGAGAGATACAGAAGTAGAGGGTACCACACTTGGTGTGGCCAATGTGATGCTATGAGGATCATAGACCCCTTGTCTCTCTGAAGCTTGAACAGAGTTTTGGGAATGAGGGGAATAGGTGGAAAGGCATAGAGGAAGTCTTGCCCCCAATGAAGGAGGAAGGCATCTCTGGCCTGAACTCCCTGACATGGAATCCTGGAACAAAACCGGGGAAGTTTGGCATTCCACGGACTTGCAAACAGGTCTATGTCTGGGGTACCCCAAATCCGAAAATTCCTGGCTGTCTGGTCCCCATGGAGGGACCATTCGTGTGGAAGCAGAACTCGACTGAGTCTGTCTGCCCAAGAGTTTTGAACCCCTGGAAGATACACTGCTATGAGATGGATTTGATGCTCTCTGGCGAAGGCCCACAATCTGAGAGCTTCGTTGCAAAGCGACAGAGAGCCAGTCCCTCCCTGCTTGTTCACGTAGAACATGGCTACTTGGTTGTCCTTGTGGATGAGGACTGTCTTGCAGCTGAGCAGGGTGTGGAAGACTCTGAGAGCCAGAAAGATTGCTCTGAGTTCTAAAAGATTGATATGTAGAAATGTCTCTGTGGAGACCAGATGCCTTGGGTTGAGAGATCTTGTAGATGAGCTCCCCAACCCTTTGGAGAAGCATCTGTTGTAAGGGTTGCTTGGGGTAACACCTGTTGAAAGGGGGACCCCAGCAACAGATTTTGAGTGGACTTCCACCAGTGGAGGGACCAAAAGAGGCGACTCGTGGTTGCTATTTTATTTTGTCTGAAAGGCAACCTGATGCCTGAGTCCATTGGGTGGATAGGGTCCACTGAGCTTCCCTCATGTGAAGGCGAGCGTAAGGAACCACATGCACTGTGGATGCCATGTGGCCTAAGAGTTGTAACATCTCTCGAGCAGTTAAATGGGATTTTAACTGAATCTGGGAGGCTAACTGCAGCAAGCGTAATCAACGGGCCTGGGGAAGACAGGCCCTTGCAGTTGTGGTATCCAGTAAGGCCCCTATGAACTCTAGAGACTGAGTAGGGGTGAGATGGGATTTTGGAATGTTGATTACCAGTCCCAGATACTGAAAAACACGCCTTGTGCAGGTCAGGGAAGTCTGGGATGGAGCTCAGATGAACCAGTCGTCCAGATATGGGAATACGAATATTCCTAGAGTGCGCAGAAATGCAGCTACTACTGCCATGCATTTTGTGAACACTCTTGGAGCAGAGGCCAGACCGAAAAGAAGCACTTTGTATTGGTAGTGCTTTCCTTGGTAAAGGAACCGAAGGAACCTTCTGTGTGTTGGATGGATGAGAACATGGGTGTACGCATCCTTGAGATCTAAAGAACAAAGCCAGTCCTGACTCTGGAGGTATGGAAGGAGAGTTCCGAGAGAGATCATCTTGAATGTCTCCTTGCATAGAAACTTGTTCAATTCTCTGAGATCTAGTATGGGTCTGTAGCCCCCCGTTTTCTTTGGAATAAGAAAATAGGGGGAGTAGAACCCTGAGCCCTGTTGAAGAAGGGGTACTTCTTCTATTGCCCCTTGGGCAAGAAGGGTAGCAATCTCTTTACCTAGAAGGTTGAGGAGAGATGTTGGAGAATTGAACTGTTTCACAATGGTGTGAGGAGGAAGGTTTAAGAAATGAAGCTTGAACCCATCTCATATGATGGAGAGGGTCCATTGTTCTGCTGTGATTTGTTCCCATCTGGGAGCAAAGTGAGCTAACCTTCCTGGGATGGTGAGAGGCTCTGGATGTTCTAGAGCCAGAAAGGCTAAGTTCTCTAGTGGAAAGTCAAAGGCCCTGAGGAGGCTGAGGCTGTTGGGCCGTAGCAGTCCTCGCAGCCTGAGACTTGGCCTGTTTTGGTTGTTGTTGTCTCTTTGTAGCAAAACGACCTTGGGAAGAGGCCTGACCATAACCTGAAGAAAATTTCCCTTTTTTTGGGAAAGATCCTTTTTTGAATAACCTCTTTTTAAAAGGAGCAGTAGTAGACTTTGAAAGTCTATCTAAAGCAGAATTTTCAGCATCCATCTGGTTGGCCTTTGCTTGCCAATCCTTTCCAAAGAGGTTTTCTCCTGTACAGGGAAGGTTGCCTAGACCATCCTGTACCCAGGATTCCAAATCAGAGGCTTGTAACCAAGCAACTCTGCGTGCACCTATGGCAATAGCCAAGGCTCTACTGGCACCCTCAAAAGAGTCAAAGGCTGCACGGTTGGAAAACTTGGATACATCCTGTGCCTGTTTAAGCCAGGTGATATATTCTTCCCTCTTATCTTCTGACATAAAAGGAGATAAGGTTTGTAGATGAAGCACAGTTACTTACCTGTAACAGGTGATCTCCGGAACAGCAGGAATTAGTCTTCACACGTGGGAGACGTCGCCGACGGAGCCCGCATGGGAAATGCTCCCCAGCATCCAATCAGAAAGCCTTTGGGAGCATCCCCCGCGCCTGCGCGGTGGCTTCCCGCCCTTCCTACTGCCTCTCCCCAGTTGAGTTTCATAGCTGAGCCGGCAGGAGAGGAGAGGAAGGAATAGAGAAAAAGAGAGATACAACTCCCAGGGGAGGTGGGCGGGTTGTGAAGACTAATTCCTGCTGTTCCGGAGATCACCTGTTACAGGTAAGTAACTGTTCTATCTCCAGGAACAAGCAGGAATGAGTCTTCACACGTGGGGACTCCCTAGCTTAGGATGCCCGGGGAGATCCCATAAGCGCAGCCCAGACGGGATGGCATTTGCCCAGCCTGAATCTCCGGCATCCCCTGAGGGATGGAGGGCAGGAGTTGAATAGAGGAACAGCGAATCCAAAGACTACAGAGGCAAGTCTTTAGAGTGCAGAACAGGTACCATTATGATACAGCAAAAAAAAACCCAGGCTACGGGAGTAGGCAGAGGGGTGCATGAAGAGAATCATTAAGCACGTAATGAGTAAATGACCTAGTACCATACAGAGCTTACCGGCCATTAAGTTTCTAATGAATTAATGGTTTAGAACCCTGTACTGCTTACCCACCGGGTTGTCGGAAGTAGTCCTGTGATGAAGGCACTATAGACGCAGTGGCGAGGTCATCAAGGAAACTTCACCGCAGCGAGGAGGAAGTTCCAAATCCGGAAGGCCATGGGATCCAGGCATCAGCTGGGTCAGGAGAAGGACAGCAGGTCTTCCAGGGGGCTCACGGCAAGCTGAGCACTCCCTTAGGAGTAGAGTCCATAACTCAGAGGACCAACAGTGGAAGACAGGCCGAACTAGAGAGCCTATCCCGGAGAAGAGTAGAGGTGTACCCCGGAGCAGAAGGGGTACACAGTCTGCCCTAGCGAGAGATAGGGAGACAAGGGTCCGGATCTCCGGGAGGAGGACCTAACTGAAAAGAGGACTGTTGACTTCACAGCAGTAGGGTACCACAAGTCCGCGGGCCGACGGGGAATAGGCAGGCGGACTGGCCGGACCCCCTGGGGGGGGGGTGAGTACCGGCCATAGGGGGAAAAAGGCGGTAAACACAGGTACTGTGGGGATCCCCCAAAGGCGCCTGCCAAGCAGGTGATATCTAGTATATCTAAGCCGGTGGACATGGGGACGCCCCCTCCGGTACTAACGCAGGCACGCCGGGGGGCCTGCCTCCATGAGCAGCACTCAGGTAAGGTGGATCTGCCATCGATCCCCAGAACGTCCACCTGGAGAGGTGGCCACAAGATCCGTCAGGGGAGGGATCTTTCCCGGAGGGCAAGGACAGATCGGCGAGCTAAGAGCGCGGTAGCGCGGGGGACGGAGGATAGCATCAGTCCGGTAGAATGCCGCAGGGGTTGGAGGCCCTAATGTGTCCCCAGGACCTGCGCGTAGAAATTGTCCCCCGCACAATCGGGGGACATGAGGGTATAGTCCCTGGTGAGTATAGGGGGACTATAGCGGCTGGAGGGGAATTCCAGTACGGAAGCAATCAGCAAGAGGATACTGGCTGAGAGGGGTTTGGGGACGTACCGAAGAGTAAGTAGGGTGACCGTGGGCCAGAGCGATCACGGCGTAAGGTGGTCTCCCTTTCCCACGGAGGAGAAGACCTGAACCCCTAGATAAGTCCCCGAACCATTTTCCAACTGGACGAGCCCCAGAGTAGAGCTCTAGTCTAAACCTCTGGTAAGGAGGTTAAGAGCAGGCAGCCGCCCACCTGAGCCTAAAAATGCTTAGTATGAGAGTCCTGGCGCGGGCCCGGGGACATCAACCCTGGGTGAGAGGTCCCTTGCTTGGGCGCGCCTGGAGGGTGGGCGGAGGGCTGACATTTCCTCTTCCTAGGGAAGGGGGGTCTGGAGGGACGTTTACCACCACCGGGGGGAAGCCGGGCCCTAGGCTGGCTGCTAACTCTGGGAAGGTTAGCGAAGCACTGTGCGACCTGACGTAAGGCTTCGCTATTGAAGAGGTGATCTCCGTCGCAGGGAGAATTACCCAGGAAGTGCTGTGCCCGTCTACACAACTCGGACGCCTGCAACCATGCCGTGCGGCGTGCTCTAATGGCAACAGAAGAGGCTCTGCTGACCGACCGGAAGGAGTCCAGCGAAGCACGAGAAAGGAACCCGGAGATATTCCTGTAATGATAAAGAAGCAGGGAATATTCAAAGGCCTTGGTTGCAGATACGAAGGTGGATAACCGAGATAACCTCTTGGTGACCTCCCGAAGCGACAGACTCATATAAAATATATATGAAATAATTCTGGCCGCCAGCATAGACATTTGGAAGGCTTGACGTCCTAGAGTATCTAGCGTCTTCGAGGCGCGGCCTGGAGGGCGAGAAGCATGCCTCTCTCCTTGCTTCCGGCCTTCCTCAGCGCCGATTCCACCACAATGGACCGATGTGCAAGCTGGTGCTGCCGAAACCCTGGGGACGGAGGCACCCGGTACAGAGCCTGCATCGCAGTCGGCGGCGCCGGAACCCTCAAAGGCGACCGCCAAGCCCCCAGCAGGAGATCCTGCAGGGCGGGATGCAGAGGAAGCATCGCGGCTGCCTGTTCCACAGGGCCTGGGCTCGGGTCCGGGATAGGGATGGCCAGCAAGTCCGCCATGTCAAGGAGGAAATCCTGAAAAGGCGGCTCTGCCGGAGCAGTTATGGCAGGAGAGGCTGCCAGGGCACTAAGAGGCCGCTCGGGCCGATGCCCGCTGGGCAGAGGAGGGGACCAACCGACCCGGATCGGGGCAGTCAACATGGCGTCGTCGGCTCCTGGAATTGATTCCAAGCTAGGCATCGAAGAAGTCGATGGCACCGACGGCGCCGCAGGAAACAGCCTCGGCCCCGAACCCGGGGGTGGCGCTTCCCCCCGTGACTGGAGCGAATCCGTGGCTGCCGGAGGGCAGGGGCCAGCGGTCTCTGCTCTGCGCTGCGGGAGGGGACAGGGGCCGATCCTGAGACGTGCCGTGGCCAGGCTTTCAAGGCTGGACAACGACTCCAGGCTGGGCATCGAACCGAGCGAGGAGATAGACTCCTTCCTCGAGGCCCCCGGCGGGAGTGACCGCGCCGGTGGTGGAGAACCCGGAGCGCGGATCGGAACCGCGCCGACCGGTGCCGCGAACATCAAGGGCCCCCCGAGGACGGTGCTCGGAGGAGAGGGGGTCATCTGACGCCGGCACCGATGTCGATCGGCGGGCACTGCCCGGTGCCGGGCTCCCTCTCGAACCCGTCCGACCCAGAGAGAAATCCTTCCGGGGCATACGGCCCGTCCCCGAGGGGACCCCGGTCACCCGACGACGAGTCCCTGCGGGGGGGGGGGGGAGTGCAAAGCCCCTGTGCCGACGTCGGGGTACCGTTGCGGGGCGGCGCAGACCCAGATTGAGTCGAAGCGGTCGAAGACCCCGAGGTCCCTTCTCTAGGGAAGGGCAGGGCCCTCGACGGCCGCGTCGATGCCGGGGAGCCGCCCATGCGCTGGCCGACATACCCCGAGGTCCCCGGGGAAGGTCGATGGTGGTCCCTCGTGCTCGACGCCCCTGCCGTCGCCGGCGGAGCGGCGCCGCTCGAACCCGGTACCACCCTTGCGCAGGGCTGGGATACCGGCGACCCAGCGCGGGTCGAAGCGAGCGGCCCCGAGGGGAGGGAGGCCAGATGACCATCCCTGGCGCGGGGCGGAACCACCGACGCCCGTGCCCTCGAAGTGGGTACTACCCCCGCGCATGACCTGAACGTAGGGCCGTCAGACAGTGTCGAGTCGATCGGCCCCCGAGGTGCCGAGGGCAGCGGCTGGCAATCCCCGGTGGGGAGCGGGTCACTCGACACCGACGGGTCGGCACCGCCCAAAGCAGATACCACCCCCATAGGAACGCCATACCGGCGCGAGTCGGTCGGCCCCGGAGGCTGGAAGTAGCTTAATGGGAGGTATGGACAGTAGGAGACCTCTTATGAAATGCGCTACTAGCGGTTGTGTGGAGATGGACTGTCCATCGAGTAGATAAGAGGCCTTAATGGCACTAAGGTGGGCTCTCACTAAATTAGCCTTTAGACCTGTTGAGGAAAGGTAGAGGAGATACTGGAGGAGTGACTCCACTGGAGCAGAAAAGGGATTGAGATGCTTCTGGGAACACCAGACAGAGAATCTACTCCACTTAAAAGCATATGAACGTCTGGTGGAGGGCTTTCTAGAAGCCAAAACAATCTCCTTAACCTCTTGAGTAAGATCAAAGCCCAGTAAAGCTATGCTCTCAGCAGCCAAGCTGTGAGGTGGAGAGACTGCGGATTGGGATGGAATAGTGAGCCGTTGTCTGAAAGAGGTGATCCGATGCACATCCCAATTGCAGATGATGAATCTGAGTCAGACATACTGTAGTAGCAGTGGAAACCACAGTTTCTGCAGCCAATGAGGGGCTATGAGAATCATGAAGTCCCAATCGGAGTGAAGCTTGAAAAGCATCTTGGGAATACGGGATATGGGAGACCCTGACCCCAGTGCAGATGGAAGGCATCCACTTGTTGGTTGGTGGATGTCGCAGTTCTTGTGCAGAAGAGAGGAAGCAATACCATTTTGCGGAGTCACAAACACACCTATGTCTGGAGTTCCCCAGGTCTGGAAGGTGTAGAATGTTGTGTCCGGATGCATAGACCATTCATGGGGAAGAAGGATGTGACTCAGTCTGTCTGTCAAGACACTGGACTCACCTGGGAGGTACACCACTTGGAGGTGGATCTGATGAGCAATGGCCCAGGAGCAGAGGTGTATTGCCTCTACGCAGAGGGCCTAAGAGCCTGTTCCTCCCTGCTTGTTCACACAGAACATGGCAACCTGATTTCCCATCCTGACTAGGACCTGTTGTGCTGTGAGGTGGTGTTGGAACACCCAGAGAGCATTGGAGACAGCCCGAAGATCCAGGAGATTGATCTGGAGTAGTGACTCCTGCTTGTTCCTGGAGAACTCTAGTTCCTCTGCTCTTGGCTCCTTCCACAATGTCACCGTGATAGAGAGACCCTTGGCTAGGTCTCAAATAAATTCCTGGAAGGACATGTCTTCTGGGAGGCAACATGCATCGTTGTTGAGGTGGGGAAGAGTCTGAAATTAGGTCCAGGGGTCCCTAGGAATTGAGTGATTTCACAAACGGATTTGGGGAGTTTGAATCGGAGGACTCGAAATATTGACTGGCTCTAGATGCCGGTACCGATGCTCCTAAGTATTAGCTTCAGTAAACTGCTTGGGCTTGGCACAGGTATCTGTAAGAATTTCAAGGAAGGTCATGGGTGGGAACGATGTCAATTCGATGTCAATGTCAGTACTGTAAGTGGTATTGATGGGATAGTGCCCATAGCCAAGGGTTTTATTGGTGCCGAGGAGGGCTGCCAAGCTACGCTCGATGGCCAGTATACACTAGTCTATTGAGGTTGCCGATCCCTGGGTATCATTAACGGGTATTTGCACTACTATCCTGGAGCATGGCACCAGTAGCTCTCTAGAAGTTGAGGCCTTGGGAGCATCCTGGGGTCCCCCTCAGTGGCTTTGGAGGACAGGGCCTCCTACCAGGGCTGTTTAGAAGGCCGATTCTCCTCCGAGGCAACCCCCAAGGGGTCTTGGTGCTTTGAGCGAGATCTTCCCCTGGTGGTGCCATCAGACTTCGATGCGGCCTTATGCTTGGACTTCAAAGATACCCGAGATCGGAAAGAATTGTGGGAGGATCGAAGATGGCAATGGTGGTGGTGTGTTGAACGGCACAGTGTTCTCCATGGGCAAGAAGCATAAGACCAGAGGTGCCAAACAGCCTTCAACGGCACCTCTGGTTTCTACGTCATTACCGCTAGCTGTAACAGGTCCGATGGATACTTTTTCATCACCGGTGCCGCGACAGTTAGTTGCAGAAGGGGAGAGAGGCTCGGCTGTGCAGCAGTCGGAAGTGGAATTCTCACTGTCTGCTTCGGGCGGCGAACTATCCTCCCTGGGCTCAATCCGGGCCTCCAAGGTACCTCGGCAAAACATCAGCGATTTGGGGAGCCAGGAAGAGGGTGTCGAGTCGGCAGATTCCACCAGAAGGCAGAGCGTGGTCGGTGATCATGGCCAGGGCCCTGAGGCTCCCCTGGGTTTGCGATTAAAGGAGGAGGCTTCGGCAGGAATGGCAGAAGGAGGCGTTGGTTTGGGGCCTGGCCAGTCGGTTCCCGCCAAGGTGCCGGGCGTGTCGTCGGAGCTTCCAGCATCGGTGGAGACTGTTCCTGCAGCGTCGCTGGGAGCCTCAGGAGTGGTAACTTTGGAGGTTATTTGGGCTGCGATTATGCAGCTTTGGGTGGAGTTTGCCCCGCGGATTAACAGCTTAGCGTTCCAGGTTGCTACAAATATGGATAATATCCAGGAAAATGTTGGAAAAATTTCCTCTCTTCAGACGGAGATCTCGGGTCTTCATACTAACATTGTGACTGTTGAGAAGTATATGGAATGTCTTAAGAAGAGTGTAGTTCCAATACGGTTTAAGTTAGAGATGTTGCAGAAAACAACTCAAGCTGTGAATATTCGCCTGGTTAACTTTCCCAGGGTGGAATTGGCTTCTGCGAGTGATATGTTTCACTCTTACTTGATTCTAGGTATTTCTCCTGAATCCCATCCCGCTATTGCTAAAATGTATTATCTTCCATTAGGGAAAAAAGCTGAGGGGGTGGGTGAGGTTTCTGGAGTGGCTAATGTTGATGTGTTAAATGTAACTGATATGTTAGAAATATTGCAGGAAGAACAGGTAGTACCATCTACTTTATTGATTACCTTAGCGCTGTTATCAGATAAAGCATGACTTATAAAGTTGTTCTTTAGGAAACGACATATGTTGTTTAAAGGTTTCTATGTTTCCAGATTTATCTAGGGAGACCCAGAAGAGGTGGCGAGACTTTCTTTTGTTAAGACCTGGGATTCAGCTATTGGGTGGGCTCTTTTTTTTGAAATTTCCTTGCAAATGCCTGATAAAGTATCAGTCACATTCTTATATATTTTATGAGCCCTCTCAATTGCTAGATTTCATTAATGCCCGTCATCCTGAGGGGGGGACTGATCCTCTGTCTGTTCAGGTTGAGCATGTTTAGGTATCGACTGTATAAACACACCCTATTTCCTTTAAGATTGTTGGTAAAAAATGTATCTTTCTAAGTATCCTCCCTTTATGGTGGGCTAGAGTGGGTTGGGTATGGTGTTTTTTTTCCTGTATTAAATGGTAGGGACTTATATTTGTCCCTTTGTTGTATTTTTGTTTTCCAGCTCAATTTCTGTTTCAAGATGTATTCTTGATATGTTTGTACAAATTTATAAATATTAAATTTAAAAAAAAAAAAAAGATACCCGAGATCCATGAGAGGAAGAGAAGGCCCTCGTAGTGGACACCATCTTTTATTTATTTATTTAACTATTTCTTTTATACCGCCCCTTCCAGAGATCAAGGGCGGTTTACATATAACAGATTAACAGTCTTGAACACAATTTGTATACATTTTACATAGAACAATAGAAATCAACTATTTACATTGAACAGTAAAAATAAACTTTGTAGGTAATAAAGCAAAAACATCTTGTAGGTATTAAATCAAGAACTTTGTAGGTATTAAAGCAAACATATCAAACTTTATACAAAAGTATATTTACAGCGTGTGGTGTGTGTGGTGTATGGGGCAGATATTGGTGTAGGTGCTGGAATTTAGTTCCTTTTTTGTCGTCTTTGGGGCGTGTGTGTGGGGGGGGAGGGGGACAGGCTCGATACCGCATCCGAAGCGAAGAGTGCTCCAAATTTAGAAGCTCGGTTTTGCAGGCCTCTCCGTGTCATTTTCTGACAGAGGGAACAGTCTTTTGGCTGGTGGTCGGGGTCGAGGCTTTTTTTTTTTTTGTAATTTGTTCTTTATTCAAGTTTCCAGCATCAATGTGTATCTCACATCTTAAGACCACCACCGGTCTGTCAAATTCTTCCGTCCTATACATCAACCATCCAACTGCCACCAACTCTAGTAAAGCATAGTTACTCACCTGTAACAGGTGATCTCCGGGAACAGCAGGAATTTAGTCTTCACAACCCACCCACCTCCCCTAGGAGTTGTATATCTCTTTCTCTTTCCCTCTCTCTCTCTTTGTCTCAGCTTTAAACTCAACTGGAGAGAGGCAGTTGGGAAAGGCGGGAAGGCAGCACGCAGTCGCTGTGCGATGCTCCCAAAAGCTTTATAATTGAATGCTGGGGAGCGTTCCCGCGCATGCTCCGTTGGTATCGACGATACCCATATGTGAAAACTAAATTCCTGCTGTTCCCGGAGATCACCTGTTACAGGTGAGTAACTATGCTATCTCCAGGAACAAGCAGGAATGTAGTCTTCACATATGGGGACTCCCTAGCTTCAGATGCCAGGGAGAGAACCCCAGAAGTTGTGTGTCCCTGTGAAAGGGCTCCACTTCCCCACATGGATCTCTGGCATCCAACCAGGGATGGTGGGTAGGAGTTGATTAGGTATGGAACAGGTGCTGGAGAACAGCCTGACCAAACAAGGCATCCCGGCGGGAGTCCTTGTCCAAGCAGTAATGGGCTGTGAAGGTATGAACCGAGGCCCAAGTGGCTGCTCGACAGATGTTGTCGATAGACACAGAGTGTAGATGAGCCATTGAAGCTGCCATGGCTCTCACATTGTGAGCTGTGACATGGCCCTACAGAGGAAGATTCTTACTCTGATAGGCAAATGAAATACACTGAGCAATCCAGTTGGACAGCGTTCTCTTGGAGACTGGAAGTCCCAAATGAGAAGGATCAAAAGCAACAAAGAGTTGAGAGGACTTTCTATGTTGCTGTGTTCTTTGTAAGTAAAAGGCTAAAGCTCTTTTACAGTCCAAAGTATGAAGATTCCTTTCTGAATTTGATGCATGAGGCCTTGGAAAAAACACAGGCAGGTAGACCGCTTGGTTTAGATGAAAAGGCGAGACCACCTTTGGCATAAAGTGTGGATGAGTCCTAAGGACTACCTTGTCATGATGGAACCTTGTATAAGGTGGACCAGCCACTAGTGCCTGCAACTCAATGATGCGAAGTACTGATGTGATTGCAATGAGAAAGATAACCTTCCAAGAAAGGAATTTCAATGAGGTAGTAGCTAAGGGTTCGAAAGGTGGCTTCATGAGCTGATCAAGAACCATGTTTAAATCCCATGCCACCTGTGGTGGCCTAATGGGAGGCTTAGTTAGAAGGCCTCTCATAAATCTTGCTTTAAGAGGATGGCAGGAAATAGTTTGTGCATTTAGAGGCTTGAAGGAAGCTGCAATAGCACTCAAATGGACTCTTACTGAGTTAGTCTTAAGTCCTGCATTAGATAAATGAAGGAGATACTCCAGTAATGATTCTAGAGGTATCGCAAGGGGGCTAAGACCCTTCTGCGAGCACCATATGGTAAACCTTTTCCACTTGAAAGCATAAGAGTGTCTTGTGGAAAGTTTTCTGGAAGCATAAAGGATATCCTTTACTTGCTGAGAAAGGTTAAGATCATGAAGATCTAGGCCTTCAGCAACCAAGCCCTGAGATGCAGAGACTGGGGATTGGAATGCCATAACACTCTGTCCTCTTGAGACAGGAGATCTGGAGCAGACCCTAACTCCAGAGAGGGAGCTTGAGAGAGATGTAGAAGCAGAGGGTACCACACTTGCCGTGGCCAATGTGGAGCTATGAGAATCATATGGCCTCTGTCTCAATGAAGCTTGAACAGGGTTTTGGGAATTAGGGGAAATGGGTGGAAAAGCATAAAGGAAGTCTTGACCCCAATGAAGGAGGAAAGCATCCCTGGCCTGAGAGCCCTGAGCCGGAATTCTGGAACAGAACCGGGTAAGTCTGGCATTCAGTGGAATTGCAAAGGGGTCTATGTCCGGGGTTCACCAAATTTGAAAAATCTTGGCCACCTGGTCTGTATGTAGAGACCATTTGTGTGGAAGCAGAACTCGACTGAGTCTTTCTGCCCAAGAGTTTTGGATGCCTGGAAGATACACTGCCAGGAGATGAATCTGATGCTCTCTGGCGAGGGCCCATAGTCGCAAATTTCGTTACAAAGCGACAGAGAGCCTGTTCCTCCCTGCTTGTTCACGTAGAACATGGCTACTTGATTGTCCGTATGAATGAGGACTGTCTTGTAGCTGAGCAGGGTGTGGAACACTCGAAGAGCAAGGAAGATTGCTCTGAGCTCTAAGAGACAGATGTGCAGATGAGTCTCCTGTGGAGTCCAAGTGCCTTGGGTGGAGAGGTCTTGCAGATGAGCTCCCCAACCCATTGGTGAAGCATCTGTTGTGAGAGTTGCCTGGGGTAAAGGTTGTTGAAATGGGGACCCCACCAACAGGTTTTGAGTGGACTGCCACCATTGGAGGGACAAAATAAGGCGATTTGTGTTTGCTATTTTGTCTGACAGGCACCCTGATGCCTGGGTCCATTGAGTGGATAAAGTCCACTGGGCTGCTCTCATGTAGAGGCGAACATAAGGAACCACAAGCACGGTGGATTGGCCTAATAGTTGTAATATTTCTCGAGCAGTGAGATGAGGCTTTAGCACTGCTTGAGAAGCTAACTGCACCATGCGAAGGCAATGGGTCTGGGGGAAATAGGCCCTTGCTTTCCTGGTATCCAGCAAAGCTCCTATGAACTCTAGAGACTGAGTGGGAGTTAGGCTGAATTTTGGGATGTTTATGACCAGACTTAAATACTGAAGGATACGCATCGTGCAAGATAGAGAAATCCTGGCCTCTGACTCTGATGGGGCTCGAATGAGCCAGCCGTCTAAGTAGGGGAAGACGAATATTCCTAGTGTACGAAGAAATGCAGCTACCACAGCCATGCATTTCGTAAACACCCTTGGTGCTGAGGCCAGGCCAAAAGGAAGCACCCTGTATTGGTAGTGCTTTCCTTGAAAAAGGAACCAAAGGAACTTTCTGTGAGTTGGATGGATGAGAACATGAGAGTACGTATCCTTGAGATCTAGAGAACAAAGCCAATCCTGACTCTGAAGGTATGGCAGCCGAGTTCCCAGAGAAATCATCTTGAATTTCTCTTTGAACAGGAATTTGTTCAATTCTCTGAGGTCTAAAATAGGTCTGTGTCCCCCTGTTTTCTTTGGGATAAGGAAATAGGGGGAGTAAAACCCTGTACCCTGTTGAGGAATGGGTACTTCTTCTATTGCCCCTTGGGCAAGAAGCATAGTGACCTCTTGATCTAACAGGTTGATGAGAGAGGTCTGAGAATTGAACTGTCTTACCATTGTGGGAGGGGACATGCAGAGAAAGTGAAGCTTGTACCCCTCTTTTATAATGGAGACAGTCCAATGTTCTGCTGTTATCTGCCCCCATCTGGGGGCAAAGTGACATAACCTTCCTGGATGGTGGAAGGCTCTGGTCCATTTAGAGCCAGGAAGGCTACGTTCTCTAGATGGAAGTCAAAGGCCTTGTGGAGGCTGAGACTGCTGAGACGGTTGAGGCTTAGCAGTCTTTGCTTTCCTTTGTTTAGGTGGTTGCTGACTCTTTCGGGCAGGTTGACCTGCAGAACGTCCCTGCTGGGAATACGAGGGATAAAACCTCTTCTTTTTGGAGAAGAATGGTTTCTTGAAAGATTTCCTCCTTGCAGGATCAGCTGTGGCTTTGATACCTATATGTTTAATCTATATACCTCTGCTATGATACCTATATGTTTAATCTATATACCGCCTCTCATATCGCTCAAATGTGATCTTAAATAGGGTCTAGCGACCTTAACCTTGTAACAGAACCCATTTTAGCTAACAACTATACCTATACACTAATTACGGTAACTATTATACCTATTTGTTCACAGCTAGTAATAGTCTATCTACTGTATTATTTGCTGTATTATTCACTACTTACAGTAACTATTATACCTATTTGTAGCTAGTAATAGTTTATCTACTGTATTCTAAGTACTTTACCCACTGTATGGTAATCACATTTACCCTCACTGAAACAATCCTTAAAACAACTAACATCAGCAGCAAGTTAAAATGTCTCCTACTACCACTGCCTCGATCGGCATATTACTCATCATTCTAGGATGGTTAGCTGAATCCCTTGCCCTACCACACGAACCACAACAAATCCCTATCCTACAAAGGCATACCCATAGACAGGCAGAAGCCCCATATCCTCCCTTAAGAATTGGTACACAACCACGACACTCACACCTGCTACACATAGCCCTCCAAACTACCAAGAGAACCAAGCAAAAGGAACCCTTGCAAGCATTAAATTGTGCCCTCATCAATGCTCGGTCAATCCGTAAGAAATGGCCGATAGTCACCGATTTAATTTCTGCCTATAACCTGGATATTCTCATGATAACTGAAACCTGGTTATCTAACACAGACAACATAATCATCAACCAACTCCTACCCAACAACTTCTCCATCCACTCCTGCCATAGAGAGAATAAAAGAGGAGGAGGAACCCTCATACTAACCAAGACCGACCTCCAGTTTTCCACAACAGACTCTGCAAGCTCAAACAACCTAGACATTTTATCCATCGCCAATGATCAATGCTCCATCAATCTTCTTTATAGATCACCATCATCCTCCTCGGACGACCTTCCTAACATTTTAGACTTAGCAACCAACGCTGCCCAACACAACAAACCAAATTGGATATTAGGAGACTTCAATCTCCCCTCTCTGCACGTCAGCCATGCTTCAGCTATCTTAGAAGCAATGGATGAATTAGGATATAGGCAATTAATCAAAAGTCCCACACATACAAAAGGGAACACACTTGACATGATTTTTGCACCTCTATCAGCATGTGAATTAGACAATAATCTTGTAACAACACTGATCCCAGTTCCATGGTCAGATCACAAATTAATTAACTTCACAATTCCTGTGAACTCTAACAACTTGGATAACAGAACCCCCAATAATCCCACTAAAACGACAACTCGAAGCTTCAATGCTTTCAACAAAGAACTCATACTGGCACAAACCCACCCTCTCTACAATGACACTACCCTCAATCTGGAAAAACTGATCACATCATGGAACGACATCCTCAGCTCCATTGCACAAAAACCACCCAATAGCAAAATCTCAACCAACAGAAAACATGCACCATGGTTTTCTTCTGAGCTGCGGACCTCCCTCTTACACCTTCGAAAACTCGAGAAACGATGGCGTCGATCTCGCTCCTCAAACGACCAGATAGCATACAACGCTCAACTCACGACCCACAGAACAGCAGTCCTGACGAAAATGAAACATTTCTACACTGACTCTCTCAAAAGATCCCTAAATAAACCACGGGAACTCTTCAACATAGTCAAATCCATATCCAAGGAACCATCTCCATGCCCTCCTGAAGAGATCCACCCACAAGCCTTCGCAGATCATCTGCAATCAAAACTATTGCAAACAAACAAAATCGCTGCCTTTAACCATCAGGACACCAATTGCCTAAACCACCTCTCAATATTCTCCACACCACCCAAGAAACATATCGAAGATACCATTGCAGCCATCAACACCACCACTGCTCATACTGACCCCTGTCCAGCCTATTGGATAAAGAATATACGCAGTGATATCAGTCCAATAATCACAAGAATGATAAATCTATCGTTCACAACTGGATCCTTCCCCTCAGCACTCAAGCAAACCTCAATTAGACCTCTGCTAAAAAACAAACAAACTGGACCCTAGCAAAGTTGAATCATATAGACCCATAGCCAGCATACCCTTCCTAGCTAAGATATTTGAAAAGGAAGCACAACGACAAATACAAGACCACATCGATACTGCAGCCCCACTAAATCCACATCAGCACGGCTTCAGAGAATTACATGGCGCAGAAACCCTTCTTACCTCCCTCTTCAATGATATTATCACCTTTGTTGACAACATCCACCAAGGATGTGTACTTATCTTCATCGACATAGCTGCAGCATTCGATCTGTTCACCACGGCCTACTAATTGAACGCCTAAAAGAAAAAGGCATTACCGGCCTCGCTCTTGACTGGTGCAGATCATACCTTGAGGGAAGAGGACAGCAAGTAAGATCAAGATCAACAAAATCAAAGCCTTTCAACCAAAACCAGGGCGTCCCACAAGGATCATCACTATCATCTCTCATGTTTAACATTTACATTCAACCCGTCTGTAACATCATAAGATCCTTCAATGTGCAATGGCAGATATACGCCGATGACATCCTTCTTTACATGCCATTCTCCACAAAGCAAATGGACCTCTCACCTCTTATTGATTGTTTTGACGCAGTATCCGAATGGTTTCTAACGCAAAACCTTCGGATCCAACATAAGAAAACAGAGGTACTCTTTGTCACGAAAAATCCATATTTTACCCCTCCACCTCATATAAAAGTGAGAGAAGCCGAACTACAAACAAAACCTGCAATCCGTTATTTAGGAGTCACTTTGGATCATCGTTTGGACATGAAATTACACATATCCCACATTGTTAAAGCCGTATATTTCAAGATCCGGACACTCAAACACCTCCGAACCTTATTGGACCCAAGTGATTTCCAAACTGTATATCAAGCCCTTATCCTGCCCCATTTTGATTTCGCCAATGCCATTCTCCAAGGGCTCCCACAATCTACATTGACTCCCTTACAACTGGCCATGAACGCCGCTGCGAGAGTTCTATTTGGAGCATCGAGGTATGACCATATCACACCCATCTTATTGCAGCTCCACTGGCTCCCAACACATGGAAGAATACTATTCAAGACCCTAGTACTTACCTTTAAAGCCATCCACAACATAACTGCTTCTACAATAATCAATCTACTTCAACCCACCCCGCCCAACAGATCCAGAAGATCAACATCAGCAAACACCCTAATTATACCAAATGCTTCAACAAAATGCACGCTAACAACATCCAACAGAGCATTCAGTCTCTATGCTCCCAAGTGTTGGAATACACTGCCTCCAGAAATCCGAACAATCACCGATCTCATGCAATTCAGGAAGGCACTCAAGCACTACTTATTTATACAATACTACCAGATCAATATTAATCCACCATAGACACACCTCTCCTCTAGTCCTAACGCATACCCATAGATTTATCATAAGATACTCACAAAGCTTATTGCTATATATGTAAATAATTGTTGTGCATGTCTCCCTAAGTTATCCAAGTTTTTCTTCCCTGTTCTATGTAAAACTGATATTTGTTTTGTTAATTATGGTTCCATGTAAACCGCGCTGATGCTAAAAAGTGCGGTATATAAGAAAAATTAAATAAATAAATAAATAAAATGAATAATCTATCCAAAGTGGAGTTGTCAGCATCCAATTCATTGGCTTTCTCTTGCCAATTCTTGCCGAATAGATTCTCACCTGTACAAGTGATATTGCCCAGTTTGTCCCGCACCCAGAGCTCCAAATCGGATGCCTGGAGTCAGGACAATTCTACTTGCACCTATGGCAATGGCCGAGGTTCTGCTTATGCACTCAAAACAGTCAAAAGCTGCATGATTGACAAACTTAGAAACATCTTGGTCATGTTTAACCAGTGTGAGAAAATCCTGCCTCTTATCATCAGGAAGAAGAGGGCTCAAAACCTCTAAATCTCCTGTGACTTCCTTAAGGAACATTCCCATATATAAAATATAGGAACTGATCCTGGCAGAAAGCATGGAAGCCTGGAAAGTACGACGTCCAAAGGCATCCAAAGTTCGACATTCACGTCCTGGAGGATTAGAGGCATGCCTTTTTGCACTTCTGATCCTTCTCATAGCTGATTCCACTACAATAGAGTGGTGAGGAAGCTGAGTTTTCTGGAAGCCAGGACACGGAGGTACTCGATACATGGTATCCAGTCTATGAGAATGAGGAGAGGTGGTAAGAGGTGTTTCCCACATTCTCAACATGAGATCATGAAAGATCTCATGGATAGGCAAAGTAGCTGCCTCCTTAGGAGCCTTGGGATATTGCAGAATCTCCAACTCCTTTGCTCTGGGCTCTGTTTCAGGAGCCACAGTAATGGAAAGACCTCGAGCCTGATAAAGTTCTGAAAGGAGATATCTTCTGGAGGGGACATTCTGCGTTTAGGAGAGGAAGGCTCCTCCGGGAGAAGTACTCCGGTACCGATGGAGCTGTCAGAATCCTCAGACTCTTCTGAGGACTCAAAGTACCTTCTGTCTGGATGCTCTTGTAGAGCACGATATCCGTACCGACCGAAGTCGGTGCCGGGGGGAATCGGTACCGGTGTATCGGTACCGGAAGGCATAGCATGACTGGGTGCCGGCAAAGCAGACACCGATGTCGATGCCGATGCTGTCGGTACCGATACTGGAGTCGGTGCCGGTACCGGTTGAACTATCTGACGCAGTTCCGAGGGTGTCAATGCCGCAAGGAGAACCGCCAGACTGCGTTCAATAGCTAGGAACCTCTGGTCTATCGACGCTGCCGATGCCTGGGTATCAGTACCGGAGAAAGCAACCGGTACCCCAGAGCATGGCACCAGTACTTCTGCCGAGGTCGATGCCTCGAGAACATCTTGGAGCCCCGATAATGCTTTGGAAGCCGAAGCTTCCCGCTGGGGCAATTTTGCCAGTACAGAACCCTCAAGGGCAACGCCAGAGGCATCTCGATGCTTGAAAGGAGATCTACCCTTTGAAGACTGGCCAGACTTATGTTTAGTAATCCCGAGATCCATGGGAGGAAGACGAAGCCCTGGAAGACGTCGATGCCACAGAGGCTGCATCGGAGGGAAAAAGGGTACTGAGCTTAGCAGCTCGGTTTTGTCGACCCCGCTTGGACATCATGGAGTGGTCAAGACCTGGAATGGAGTGGTCAGGACCTAAACATTTAAGACATCACTCATGGGTGTCGGTGATGGAGATGGTACCGCCACACTTGGTGCACTTCTTGAAACCGAAGCGGGTTTTTCCATGGTAAAGGAAATTTTGGGCCCAAAATGGCGCGTGCACCTGAGGAAGAAAAATTTGGAAAAAAGAACTATATTTTATTATTATTATTATTTTTTTTTTTAAAGAAAGAAAGAACCGGCGGTACCGGTATAGCGTTGAGGAAGGCAGATGCGACCACAAAAAAGAAGGAGAATGGTAAACATTTTCTGCAGTGATAGGAATGACAACCTGCTGGCTCCGCGGAAAACGAAGAAGTGGAGAGAGGCAGTTGGGAAAGGCAGCACGCAGACACTGTGGGATGCTCCCAAAAGCTTTCTAATTGGATGCTGGGGAGCGTTCCTGCGCAGGCTCCATCGGTACCGATGATACCCATATGTGAAGACTACATTCCTGCTTGTTCCTGGAGATTACAAATACAAATAGCCCAAATACTCATATGCAGCATATTAAACATTTTCTGTTTTTCCTTTTTTGATTCCCATTCCCCTCCTTTGACACCCCACCCCCTCCTGCTCTCCCTCCCTACCCATCCCACTTCCCCCTCCCCCCTGTCTATTCTCAAAAACTATATCACCCTTTTAACCATGTAAATTTAACAATAGGCAACATACTTGTAAATGTTATAAACAGTTAGCATTATAAACTTCTTAAACAGTTCAATAGCGATATCTTGATGCAGGAAAAGAACCAAACCAAATACTTCTTTCTTTACTTCGCTACTCCCCCTCCTTCTGATTTCCCACACCAATGTTCCATCCCCTCCCCCCTCCACTGTGCATACAGCTCCCACACCTTATTGTAGTTTGTAAGAGTGTGCTTTCTGTGTGCTTCTATCGCACAAAAGCACCATAGCTGCTCCATTCTCCCCACCATCTCTTTTATTGTGGGTACCTCTGTATTTTTCCACCACCTGAGAAGGCTCATCCTGGCAGCAGTACCCCTGTAACTTCCCCAAGTCTCCTCCTCCCCCTCCCTCCACCTCCTCATTCAATATTATCATAGCCGGTGTAAACTGTACCCGTACCCCAGTAATATCCGCTGTAAGACTTTCCACGGCTGCCCAATAGCCTCGTATACTGGGGCAGCTCCAGATCATATGTAGGAGGTCCCCCCTTGCCCCACATCCCTTCCAACAGCTCTTCGGACTTCCCGGGTACAGCGCATGGAGCGACACCGGAGTCCAGTGCATTCTCAGCCTTAGCTTATAACTATTTTCTAACATTGCTGTCCCCGTGGCTAGCCTGTGAGTTCTGACAAATACTATCCCACCTCATGGAATCCCATTGGCCTCCCAGCTTCTCCTCCCACTGCTTCTGACTCCGAATTAGCCCTGGCTTATGCTCCCCCAGAAGCTTATACAACCTTTTTTTTTTTTTTAATTTCTTTATTTCAGCTTTTAGAAATCATACATCAAAACCAACAACAAATACAACTCAAAACCTGATCCAACAAAATACCTTAACACCCCCCACCCCAGCCCCCCTCCCCCCCCCCGGCTCTCTGGGAATAAGTATGAAAGTCCCACACCAACCTACCGAGGCACACATCATAAGGTGAAACGGATCAAGGGAGTGTGTCGCACTCCAGGGCCAATCCCCGCTAAGTAACATGAGCGCGAGCAATATATTGATCTAATAAAGCCCACCTTTTAAAATTTAACTCTATTTTATCAGGGTGATGGCGTTTGCTATAGATTCTCTCAAGCTTTGAGTGATGACAGACCAAATTCCACCATCCATCCAAGCTCCGGTTCTGGAGATTTTTCCAATTCCACATGATCATCTTAATAGCAATAGCCATCATGAAGTTTAATAGGAAACCTTTCTCACCACCCCTACCAGGAAAGACCTCCAGGGCCCGCAAGAGGATCGTACTCCTTGCCAGATCTGCAAAGAAGTGCAGGATTGTTTGTACTTTTGCCCAAACTTGCCTCCAAAACCTCTGTACAAAGGGACAATCAAGAAACATGTGTAGAAAGGTACCAGCCTCTTTCTGGCAAGACCAGCACTTGCCCGAGGAGCCCTTGTCCCATTTAGCCAATTTTGTCGGGGTGATAAAGGCCCTATGCATGAAAAAGTACAGTGATTGCGTGGTCACCGCTGACCTGGACGTTCTAGAAATAGGGCCCCAAAGAGTTTTCCAAAAAGCACGGGGAATTTGGCGGGAAATTTCAGACTCCCAGACCCCAATCAACCCTGCCAGCCTGCTGGATGCATACTCCCTCCACAAGGCGTAAAGCTTAGAGGTGGCCCCCTTTTGCCCACTGATATCCTGAATCCCTTTAAGTAAAGCCCCCTCAGTAGCTAGCTCAGATAACTTAATGTTAGATGCTGTAATACAGTGCTTACGTTGGACCCATTTAAAATAACAGGATCCTGGCAGAGAGAACGCCCCTTGTAACAAGGCAAAATCTTTCCACCCTTTATCCCCCACTAATTGCCCGAGAGTCCAAATCTCACACTCCTGCCATTTCCTCCAAGCAAACATGTGCCCTCGGATTCTAAACCGAGGATTCCACCAAAGCGGAATCTGACCCGAGAGCGGATCATTCTTAGCTACCATCCGAGCAAAAGCGAGGAAATCCTCCAGTGTTGCCCTGATAACCCGTCCAATGAGTGTCCATTCTGGGTGCATAGAGCCCAACATGTGAACCAGGGGGTACGGGGCAGTTATGCAAGCCTCTACCTCCAACCAAGTGGGTCGCTGTTCTTGACCCCTGAGAGCCAGCCACAACATACCTTGCTTAACTAAAAGGGCCTGGTGATACCAGTAGAAATCAGGGAAGTGGACCCCCCCTCTTATCCTTGGGTGCTTTCAATTTTTTTGTGGCAATCCGTGGTTGTTGGCCGTTCCACAAGAAGTCTATAAGACTTCTCTCAATCTTCCTTATGATATAGACGGGATCGTGAAGGGGAGCATGCCTAACACATAGTTAATCTTTGGAGCTAGGGACATTTTAATAACCTCTAGTATGCCCCACCACGAGAGATGGAGGGGGGATCAGGCTAAAGACTTTTTCCGAATCAGATACAAAAGCTCCTCGACATTCTTTAGGATCATATCCTCTACAGAGGCATTGTACCATGCTCCTAAGTATTTAATACTGCCCGCCTCCCACTTAAAGGGAAATGGCGCCATCCTTGCTGAGTTGGCGGAACAATTGAGTAGGAACGCCACAGATTTAGACCAATTAATCTTGTACCCAGAGACTCTGGAATAGGTATCTATCAGGGTTAGTATATGCGGAACTTCAGAAGGCTGCGTAAAAAGGAGTAGGTTGTCTGCATATGCAGACAGTTTTACTTGCAGGTTCCCAACTTTAACGCCTCTAATGTCCTTATAATGCCGGACCACAATGGCCAAAGGCTCTAAGGCCAGATTAAACAGCAGGGGGGAAAGGGGGCATCCCTGCCTGGTGCCTCTGTGTAGAGAGAAGGAGCGTGAAAGAATGCCATTAGCATAAATACTGGTGGACGCTCTAGCATAGAGCACCCTGACCTTGCTTATAAAACCTTCGCCTAGCCCAAACCACTGCAAAATAAAAAACAGGAACGGCCATTCTAATCTGTCGAACGCCTTCTCGGCATCCAGGGAGAGGGCAACATACGGACAGGAGTCTGCCGACGCCCGCTCTTTCAGATTGCAGAGAAGACGAGTGTTATCCGAGGTAGACCTCCCCGGTACAAACCCACACTGATCTGGATGAACCAACTCCCCAACCACCGAGGCTAGTCTCCTCGCCAGAACGCGCGCACAGATCTTATAATAAGCGTTCAAAAGAGAGATAGGTCTATAATTTGCAACATGCTTAGGGTCTTTGCCTGGCTTCTCCAGGACAATTATTGTGGCATCTGAGAAACTGCCTGTCTGGCTCTGAGCTTTCTCTAACTCCCCAAAATACAGCAGTAGATAAGGGATAAGCTCCTTGCTAAATACTTTGTAAAATTCAGATGGGAGAGCATCCGGCCCGGTTGCCTTCCCCGAGGGCATGGCATTAATCACTGTACGAAGCTCATCACCCAAAAAGGGTTTGCCAATGATCTGGGCCTGACACTCCTCTAACGTGGGGTGAGCCAGTTTCTCAACAAAACTGGTAAATTCATTAGCATCCACCGTCAGCTCAGAAGTATATAAATTACCACAGAATTTGGAAAATTTGCCCACTATCTGCTCACTGTTAGTTATACACTCTTGACTGCTAGCCAAGATAGAGGCGATTCTTGATTTAACTTGCTTCCCCCGCACTGTATTTGCCAGGAGTTTACCAGCTTTGTTCTGCTCGACATAGAACCTGGCAGATTGCTTCAACATTATTTGCTCAATCTCAGAGCTAATCAGTTCGTTATACTGAAATCTTAATCTTTGCAGCCACAGAAAAATTCCCGGCTAAGGATGTTTAATCCACAGCCTTTCACCCGCTCGGATTTGCTTGTCTAAGACTAACAGTTGGGCCTTCCGCTTTTTAGACTCCTTAATTTTAAAGCTGGTGATCGTTGCACGCAGCGAGGCCTTAAAGGCCTCCCACCAAGCCCAGCTAGCAGTGTCACCTAATTTATTGCTGCTGAAATAGGAGGCAATACCAGATCTCACCTCCTCCTGAAAAGTGGGCTCCGCCAGCCACATTCTATTAAAAGACCAGGCCTGGCAGGGTCTCTCCACATCCACAACCTCTACCTCCAATGTTATGGCAGCATGATCTGAGACAGTCCTGCCTAAAATTGTCGCTTCACAGTTACCTGAGACTAAGGGCTTAGAGATTAAAAAGAAATCTATGCGGGACGACGAGTTGTGCATAGGGGAGAAATAGGAGTAATCTTTTTCACCCGGGTGGAGTAGCCTCCATATGTCCACTAGCCCACAGGAATCTATAAGAGCTATAAGCGCTATATTCGCGCGGGAGGGGCGTTCAACCCTGCCAGGATTCCTATCCAAAAGGGGGTCTCTCACCAGATTAAAGTCACCTCCCAAAATTGTTAAGGCCCCGCTGTCTTCCTGAATGATGCCGTTTAAATTACAAAAAAAATTGGGATCATCAATGTTGGGACCATATATGTTTATTGTTTATTTACATTTGATATACCACCCCCCATTACATCAGAGCGGTTTACAGTACAAATAAATTTGAAATAGAAAAAGGAAAAGGAAGTTACAATAATCTGAGAGATACAGGAGACAAGAGGAAAGGACAGCAATAGGGAGAGAAGAGGGGGGTCAGAGGAAATTTATAGGGAAACATTAAAAGCTAAGGAGAAAAGATGGGTTTTAAGAAGGGAGCGAAATTTGGGGTAGGATTCTTCTAAGACTGTGGGAGTTCCAGAGGGAGGGGCCCAAATAGAAAAAGGCTGATTTCCGGGTAGATTGTAAGTGAGCTTTGGAGGGAGCTGGGAGGTGAAGACGGTTGACATGGATGGACCGAAGGCTGCGAGTGGGAGTATGGAAAGTAAGTAAATCGGAGAGGTACTGAGGTCGGGAAAGATAGATGGCACGGTGCACTAATGTAAGGGTCTTGAAAGAAATCCAGAATTCCAGTGGTAGCCAGTGGAGATGTTGCAACAGCGGGGTAATATGATCACGAGGGGAGGCGTGTAATATCATCCGGGCGGCTGTATTTTGTATTAGCTGTAATCGGTGTCGTTGATATTGGGGGATACCAGCATAGATGATATTACAAAAATTCAATCTGGTGATGACGAAGGAAAGTAGAAGGGTAGTGAGGGCTTGAGAGGATAAGAATGGTCGGATGGCCCGAATTCGTCGGAGGCAGAAGAAAGAGCGCCGAGAAATGTGGGAGATGTGATCATGGAAGGTAAGGTTGCTATCGAGAATGACACCAAGGTAGCGGAGTTTGGAGACTAAAGAGATACGGGTGCCTGATAAAGAGGGAGTAAGCGACGGAACAGGGGAACTGTGGGGGAACCAGATTGCAGCGGTCTTAGCAATATTGAGTACTAGACAGTTGGAGGCGAGCCATGAGGAGATTGAAGACAGACAGGTTTCTAGTGGGGTGATATCTGGGTGGGATGATGAAGTGCGGTGCAAGAGAAAGATATCGTCGGCATAGTAGTAGCCTGAAATCCCGAGTTGCTGAATGAGTACAGCCAAGGGGGCCAAAAAGACATTGAACAGTAAGGGGGCTAGAATGGAACCTTGTGGGACACCGCAAGTGAGGGGAAGAGGGTCTGTAGTAGAACAAGTGGATGTGACTGCAAAAGACCTGGAAAATAAGGAGTGAAACCAGTGATAAACAGCACCACGAAAACCTGCATCCTGCAAACGAGAAAGAAGAAGAGAGTGGTCTACTAGATCGAAAGCGGCCGAAAGATCAAGGGATACCGCCACCGTGATGTTACCTTGGTTGTGGGAAGTATGGACTTCACTCATGACCGCTGCGATAGTAGTCTCGACACTGTATCCGGGACGAAATCCGGATTGTCGAGGGTGCAGAAAGTGGGTGGAATCCAGATGGTGTGAGAGTTGTGAAAAGACTACCTCCTCCAAAGGTTTATGATTGATAAAAGCACATTGCCCACCATTACATGAGATTTGGCACACCTCCCCGCCTCGTCATTACTGGAGTTTACAAGTTGGAGGCCCAGCAAAGTGCTCATCAAGATGGCTACACCATTTTTCTTATGGACTGTGGGAGAGGATCCCGCTAAGCAATAATGCTTATTCTCCAATTTACCAGTCTCCATTAAAGAGAGGTGGGTTTCCTGCATTAAAATGATATCTGCATGCTGCTTTTTACAATATGCTAAGATCTTCTTTCTTTTTATCGGTGACTTAAGTCCCTTCACATTCAGTGACAAAATCTTCAACCCTTTAGCCATCTCAATAACGAGGCTTTGCTACACATGCGGTCAGCAGTGGGCAGAACAACATCCCGTGAGAACTTAATAACCCAGAGAGCCATATCCCCAACCCAAGACAAAGAAAGAAAGAAAATGGGTGAGGCAGTGGAAACACTATTTCAGCATGGAGCAGCCCGGGCCCCCTTGTTACAGATGCTACACCCGGCCACCCTGCCTGCCCAAATACAGATCATAATAACCCCACTAATCAACCGTCCAGGCAAAAGAAGCAATGGACTCATGAGCTACTGAACGCTCACGCCAGCATTCACCACGATCTTCCCCGGCATCGATTAGGTCCGACAGCAGGCTCAACTCCAGGACCAGCTCATCCTGGTTGCATCAGGAGTGCCTCTTGATCCTCGATAAACTGCTGCAAGGCGGCAGAGTCCTCGAATGACTTAGTTGCATTGTTTAGGGTGACTTTGAATCTCGCAGGGCTGAACAGGCCATACCTCGCCTGCAGGCGCTGTAGTCTGGGCCGTAGAGCAAGGAACTGCCTCCGCTTCTCCACCGTACGCTTGCAGAAGTCCGCATAGAAGGCAATTTTCTGCCCCTCATATTGAAGTGGCTGAGACGCTTTAGCAGCCGCAAAGATCTGGATGATCTGTTGATGTCTTAGTAGGCACATGATTAAGGGTCGAGGGTGCTTACTATGTAAGTTGGGCGAGGTCGGAATTCAGTGCGCCCTTTCAATTTCCAATGGGCGAGTGAATTCAATTTTTAGTAGCCTTGGTAGGAGATTTTCCAAGAATCTGATAGGATCGCCCCCTTCCGCACCTTCGCCAAGCCCGACTATTCGGATATTGTTGCGCCTGGCCCTGTTACCCATGTCTTCTAGGCTCCTTTCTAGCCAGTCCAGCTTGCGTGCAACAGAGGCAACTCGCTTGATCTGCTCCTCGTGCCCTACCGCCAAAGCTTCCACCTTTTTCACCTTGGTAGATAGAGACTGCATTTGCGAACTCAGGTCCTTCATATCAGACTGCAATTCAGCTAATGATTCCCTGTTAGAATCCACGCGGCTCCGAATAGCTCTCACCTCCTTGAGGAGCTGCTGTAGCTCGTCCGGTGCTTCCTGTGGAGGCATCATTTTATGCAGCGAGAGCGGGTCCGTCTTGGATCTTTTGGAGCCCATCGCCGCTGCAGAAGCAAATTCTAGGTGCGTTTGCTTGCCCCCAGACATCCTCCAGCTCAGCCCCAACGATTTCACCAGCCGGGGAGATGCTATAACCAGTGGCGCTCCGGATTTAAGTAGTGGGGCCCAGGAGAGAAGCTCTTACACCACCATGCCAGTTTTGCGCTGGCTCCGCCCCCTCAAGCTTATACAACCTTGATATTATCCGAGTATTCATCCCCCTTTTCCCCATCATCTTCTCAAAGGGGGTGGGCAGGGCAGACCAATCCTTTTTCACCTCCTTTTGCTGCAACCAATACCAGATACCCATACACGCATACCTGTCTTGCTCCTCCAGCTGATACTTCTCCTGTAAATCCTCAAATTTATGGATCCTCCCCCCATCTTCTACCATTTGGCCAATTTTCCTCAACCCCTTCCGCCCCCAC